>VXBP01009549.1:13350-38554 GCA_013400115.1 Rhinopomastus cyanomelas | reverse complement strand
ATCCCCAGCCCCATAGGCACTGCCAGCCGCACAGGCATCCCCAGCCCCACAGGCATCCCCAGGCCCACAGGCATCCCCAGCCCCATAGGTACCGCCAGCCCCACAGTCACTGCCAGCCCCACAGGCACCGCCAGCCGCACAGGCATCCCCAGCCCCACAGGCATCCCCAGGCCCACAGGCATCCCCAGCCCCATAGGTACCGCCAGCCCCACAGTCACTGCCAGCCCCACAGGCACCGCCAGCCCCACAGGCATCCCCAGCCCCACAGGCATCCCCAGCCCCGTAGGCACCGCCAGCCCCACAGGCACCGCCAGCCCCGTAGGACCTTGCACTGGCACCGGCTGAACCTCACGCAGCGAGCGCTGGCCCCCTTCCTGACTCTGTCAAGGTCCCTCCGGGCCGGCTGATGTTCTGGAGGCACAGCACTGCTGCAGCAGCAGTTTCAGGGCAGCACCTGAAGCTCTTGGTGAAAGTCACCGGAAACTCAACTAACTAGGTCGTCGGAGCAAGGCTGAACAGTCTTCTCAAGGTCTTCTCCCCTCCTCATGTCACGTCCTCATCTTCCAGCACCTCGGGGAGTCTCGCTATGAGGTAGGAGCACAGGCTCAGCAGGCTCAGCACAAGGGTCCCTGTCCCCTGCGCTGCTCCCCAACAGGCTGGTCCCCAGTCCTGAAGGCCGGTCGCTCCAGCAGCAGGGCCAGGCGCTGCGATGCTCCGGGGCAGGGCTGTAACACACCGCAGCCCTCTGCAAGGAGCCCTCAGCCCCCAGCTGCCTCTGGAGGTCACAGCGGCCAGGGAGCGCAAACTTGTGCCTAGAAGGGCTCCCTTAAATAAGAGCCTCTAGGGAGGCTGGAGGATTCTAGTCTGCCCTCAGCCCCGCACGAGTGTCACCACAGCACCTGCGGTCCTTGCACTGCACTGTGGTGCTGCTCACACAACAAGCAGCGGGGAGATGCCAAGGTCGGGGCAGGGAGATGCCAAGGTCGGGGCAGGGAGATGCCAAGGTCGGGGCAGGGGTCTGCTCCACACGGGCTCTCCTGGCTGAAGAGGGCGGGCAGCTTGCGGACGGGGTGCGGTGCCGGGGAAGCTTCCAGCCCCGCTCTCGCTCACGGCCGGCTCTCTGGGCACACAGAACCACCATCCGGTTGGGCTCCAGCACAGGCGGCTAGTGGGCAAGAGCACCTGGCTCGCAGGCAGCTCCAGCAAGCAGCCGGCCCAAAGCTGCTGCTACCGGGGCTGGACCTGCCCCGGCCCTCCTGCGGCACCCTGAGGGCTGCCCTCAGCGCAGCCCCAGGGGCCCTCTGGCCTCTGGCGGTGGGAGGTGTGAGTGCACGGGGACTGCGCCCCAAAGAAGGTGCTGCACGGGGACTGCGCCCCAAAGAACGCGCTGCATGGGGACTGCGCCCCAAAGAATTCGCTGCATGGGGACTGCGCCCCAAAGAACGCGCTGCACGGGGCCTGCGCCCCAAAGAACGCGCTGCACGGGGCCTGCGCCCCAAAGAACGCGCTGCACGGGGCCTGCGCCCCAAAGAAGGCGCTGCACGGGGCCTGCGCCCCAAAGAAGGCGCTGCACGGGGCCTGCGCCCCAAAGAACGCGCTGCACGGGGACTGCGCCCCAAAGAACGCGCTGCACGGGGCCTGCGCCCCAAAGAAGGCGCTGCACGGGGACTGCGCCCCAAAGAACGCGCTGCACGGGGACTGCGCCCCAAAGAACGCGCTGCACGGGGACTGCGCCCCAAAGAACGCGCTGCACGGGGACTGCGCCCCAAAGAACGCGCTGCACGGGGCCTGCGCCCCAAAGAACGCGCTGCACGGGGCCTGCGCCCCAAAGAACGCGCTGCACGGGGCCTGCGCCCCAAAGAAGGCACAACCGCCCGGCCGGCAGAAGCCCCCGTCCTGGGCCAGCTGTGCCGGGCAGAGGCGCTGCTCCAGCCTGTGCTCAGCTGCAGCAAAGGGGGACCCCGGTCCTCTTCTCCAGAGGCCGAGTGTGAGAGGGGGCCGGGTGCACAAGAGCCCTGGTCCAGGGGGCGGCGGCAGCACAGGTGGGTCTGCGGAAAACCTGACCTTCAAATCGGGTCGCTCCTGCGCGGACGACAACGAGTTTCCCAGCTAGAGAAGCTGTTCTAATTACTTGTCCTACAAAGACCAGAATAGATCCTAACACAGCAAAGAGCCTGGCAGGAGGGAGCACTTAAAATTAGACAACGGGCAGTTAACCCTTAGCTGTGGGGCAGTTCTCGGGAGGGGACAGGAGAGGAAGAGCCCTGCTGTGCAGCGTTCAGCAGCGACAGGTCCCACAGACCCGAGCAGCACCACACCTGCTGCTCTGACAAGGACCTCGCAAGCTCTTGCCCTGCTCTGTCTCCACGCAGAGCTGACCAAGATGACCTCACGAAGCAGCCCGGAGCTAAAACTGGCTGAGCTACAGGGTAGAGAAGTCACCACGTAGCAACCTCTGTGAAAACCCGTCGTGATGGACACCTCTGCCTCAGCTCCTGCCCTGCTTTGGGGCTCAGCTACAGCTCTGGGTAGCTCTCGAAACCGTGAGAAGAAGCAGACTCTTCCTGGAGGGGAAGCAGGCAGATCGGCCTGATGCTGCCAGCAGGCTCCACTCATTTACTGCCTGGGTGGGAGGCTGTGAAGGGCTGCGCAGGCTCTCGGTGAGAGCTGGGGCTCATCCCCCTGCTGTGGCTCTCCAGCCAGCAGATCCGGCAGAGATCAGGTCCTGTGATGCTGCTAGGTGTCACAAACACCTATTTCCACACTCCAGAAGAGCAAACGGGGGTCCTGTGACACGTCAGATGCTCCCCATTGCCCTCCGCTGGAGCCCAGCTACTCCTCTAGAAGAGGGGGGCAGGAGCTGCCTGCAGGAAGCCTGTGGCTGCCCACCCTCCGCCAGCCTCCTCGGCGGCAGAAGACGCCGAAGCCCCGGTATTTGCAGCTGTGATATTTTGTTGGGTTTGAGTGACCCAAGCGACCGAAGAGTTTATCCTTCCTTCTCTAAATGAAGAGGGGATAGAACCGTGGTGTCAGCCTGCAGCGCCTGAGGCATGCTGAGGCTCCAGAGCCTGGCCCCAGAGCAGAGCAGGGAGAGGGGCTCCAGCCTGGCATCATGAAGAGTGTTTGGGACCGGCTCTGTTAGAAGAGGCTGAAAAGGCTGCTGAACCGAGACCAGAAGGAGGCACTTGTAGAACGCGCAGCAGCCTGGCTCTCCTCAGGCTGACACAAGTTCCGCTCCGACCCCTGCCGCGGAGTCCAGCCGTGGAGCTCGTCCGGTTACCAAGTGACTCGCGCCGCAGGAGGCACCTTCCCAGGTCGCTCCGTGTGGCCTCGTTGCTGTGACCCGCTTGTGAGGAACTGGGACTCGCTGCCTGCTCACCCCCGAGGGGTTCAGCAAGGAGAGAGCAGGAGCAGCTCCCCGCGGCACCGCCTGCTCGGGCTCCACACCAGCCCTCTGAAGGACGCGCGCCGTGCGGCCGGGAAAGCTGGAGCCGCGGGAGCCAGCGAGTCAGGGGAACGTTTGACAGTGCACGTGAGGGCACAAAACCTGGGACGGGCATTCAGGGGGGTTCCACCCGCGATCGTCCACCCTGCCCCGCGTGGGAAGCTGCTGCTCCGCAGCCGATGCGGGCGAGAAGGAAGGGACGGTCCCGCTCGGGCTGTGAGCGTTCCCTGGGGCACCAGAAGCCACTGGCAGACCTTTACAAACCATGATTCTGAAAACCACTGCAACCTCATCTTCAGTAGTTCTGCCCCTAGAACACCTCCTGCCACTTGATGTACGTGTGACACCCGCTGCAAAACACACCTGACACCTTTTACACCGCTGAGGTGTCTTTCCAGAGGGGCTGAGACCCACCGTTCAGGATGTGCCCGGACTCCCGCAAGGCTCTTGCCACTTGGTTTTTGCAGGCTGAACCGGCTCAGGAGCGTCCGAGTCAAAGATCTGCCCTGGAAATCCCAACCTCTTCACCTTTTCAACTAATCTGCTGCTTTTACCGTTAATTTTAAAGCTTCACCCCACTACCCCCAAAGGGCTGAATCGCTGTCCACGTTGTCCAAAAGAGCATCCAGTTTGCAAACCTCCACTGTCTTCTCCAGACCTTCTCCTTGCTCCAGAGCTGCAGAGAGACCCAACCACGTCCCCAGAGCCTGATACGGCCGAAAGGAAGAGGAGACTGAGAAGAGCAGAGCCAAAGGAAAAGGAGATGGAAAGGAGCAGAGCCAAAGGAAAAGGAGATGGAGAGGAGCAGAGCCAAAGGAAAAGGAGATGGAGAGATGCAGAGCCAAAGGAAAAGGAGATGGAGAGGAGCAGAACCCTGTGCCCTAGGGGAGCATCCCCAGCTCTTTATTAGGGGGTGGTGATGCAGCCCTGCTCCTGCTACATAAACAACGGGGACTTGGCTTCCTGGTGGTGAGGGAGGGGCCCACGGACCAGTCCCGTGTAGGAAACCATCGGCCCCTGCCCCGACTCAGGCCGAGGGCACCAGGACACGGGCGCCGACCCAACCGCGCACCCCAGAGTGCCCCGGGCCGTCCTTCTCGGGACCGCCCGGCACTCGGGAGGTTGTCTTTGTTTCTTAAGTCGAGTTTCCCCCAGCACCGAGCCCGCAGACGCTCTGTGGGGAAGCTCGGGGGCAGCGGCGGCGACACCGACCGGGGGGCCCCGTTGCCTCCGGCAGCGACTCGGCAGCACCGGGGCCACAGCCCGGCCGCGGCCTCGCTCCGCCAAAAGGCCTCTCCCGGCTCCCGCCCGCCTTCCGCGCCTGCGCGGCCCGCGCTGGCCCCTCCCCTGCCCACCGCGCCTTTACCTCAGCCGGGCGGGGGCGCAGACGCGGGACTCGAACAGCGACTTCGAGGGGAGTGAGAGCTGCGCCCGAGGCTCCCGGCCGAGCCCTGCCAGACCCCGCCTACCAACAGCGGTTGTAGCCAATCAGAGGCGTCTTCTTTCCCTCCCCCCCCAATCCCGACACCTTTCTAAGCAACGCCGACCGTCCCTGACGTTGTCAGCCAATAGGGAGAGAGCTCACCGTTCCGCCCCCCGCACTCCCCTCAGCCAATGGGAATCGAATCTTTCTAAGGGACAGCCGGGCCGTTCAGCGGACGGCCCCGCTTTCCCATGGGGGCGTGACTGGCTCCAGGGGGCGGGACCAGGAAGGGGCGTGATCCGCGTGGACTATAAATAGAGCCGGTGCGGCTGCGCTGCCATTTTGTGTAGCAGAGCCTGGGGAGCGGCGGTTGGGAGGCGGCGGAGGGTTTCGGGGTTCGGACCAGAGCGGCCGGATGGTGAAATCCTCCCTGCAGCGGATACTCAACAGTCACTGCTTCGCCAGAGAGAAAGAGGGGAATAAAAGCACCGTCATGCCCGCTGTCCTGAGCCTCAGTACCGGACAGAGCAGGTGAGGGGTCGCGGCCTCCCGCGGCCTTCCCGCGGCCGTTCTCCTTCTCCGGGTCTCTCTAGCCCCGTCGTCTCCCCGTGACCGGAGGCTGGGCGATGGGGGAGGAGAGCTCCGTGGTGAGTGGGGGAGGGGCGGGCCGCGCCGCCTCCTCAGCTCTGGGCGCTGCGGCCTGGCCGCCGCCTCGCCCGCGGCGTTGGGGCGGAAGGGCGCAAATACAGGGGAAGAAAGGCCCTCGGAGCACCCGGAGCGGTGCCTGTGCCTGCGTTACAGCTCCCTCCGTACCCATCCTCCCTCCCCACCGCTCTGGTGGCGCTCGTCCCCGGCTGTGGGCCGCCGGTGGCCCCGCTCGGGGGGTGGCCCCGCTCGGGGCCTCCCTCAGGGGCCGCTCCCGCTGCGCCGCAGCTGTCAGACCCCAGGGGCGGCCGCGCCGGGCCGCGAGCCGCCCCCCGAGAGGGAGAAGCGGTTGCTAGGGGCCTGGAACCAAAAGCCGGGCTGGAGGCCGCGCCTGGGGGGGCCCTCCCCGCCTTCCCCAGCCGGGGTTGAAGGACCCAGTCGGGCAGGGACCTCCCGGGGCTGAAGGCTGCTTGATCCCCTTATGTAACCCGGGATGCGCCTGGAGTCTGACCGAGGGCGCTGAGCCGTCAGTGGAGCCTCGCAGGGTTGAGGGAGCTGCTGGCTTAAACCTCAACCCGAAGATTAAGCGATTCTCCACCGGGCAATAATCGGGGCGCTTAGGGCATCAGGCGGCGGGGTGTGGAGGGAGCTCGGTGCTTAGAAACTCCTGCGTGGAGGAGGAAGCTGGGCGTTAAACGCCATCTTTCTGCTCGCCCTGCTGCCTGGGGGTGCTTCTTGTAGCCAAGGGCGCCGAGAGCACACAAACCTGGTGCCGAAGTGTGGCTGGGCACAGCCTTTCACCGGGGCAGGGGGGCCGTTGGCTAAAGGGCTCCTCGACTGCTTCTGACCGGGCTGCCTCGGGGTTGGTTCCTGAGCGCGGTCGGGCATGAGTCGCTCCGCAGTCGTTCTGAGAGAAAATCGGCGTCGATTCTGATGTGAACGAGCAGCATCTTTCTTGCGGGCAGCCTAAAAATGATGGTTTGGGCTCCGGTGGTGTTGAGAGTGAGCCGGTGAAAGGCTTGGCAAGTGAAACCGGGCAGTCACGGTGCTGCCTGAGGCTCTGCAGCATCTCGTCCCGGCCCTGGGCGGCCGGGCAGTGCCTTGCTGGAGCGGACTGCTCATCGTGAGCGCCGGGCTCCTGTGGGAGCTCGAGCAACTGGGAGGAAGGGTGCAAAATGGAGGGTGATTTTGTCCGTGTTTATTCGGGTTTTGCAAATGGCTGCTGGCACTCGGAGACAGGACGATTGTGAAAATTCCCCTAAGGGCCTCGATTGCTGCATCTGCTGAGATGACGCAACTGGAGAGTGAGCCTGCAGGGTGAAGGATGGTGCAGAGGGAGGGGCCAGGCAGCGCAGCCTCTGCTCTTCCTGCAGGAGCAGCCTCAGTCGCCTCAGCAGGCTCGTGCGGCCGGGGTGACGCTGAGCACGGGCACGGCAGAGGGGTTTCGTGTCCTGGGAGGGTCACGCTTGTCACCTGAAGGGCTGAAGAGGGCCCGTCGGTGTGGAGCTGATCGCAGAAGTGCAGTAGAAAGGCCTCTGGGTTTGGCTTCTTGGGGTTTTTGTCCTGCCCTCAGGTGTGGTCCCAAAGTGAGACCTGGTGGCTTGGATTCGGAGCGGGTGGTGACACCTCTGGGGCTGCTTAATGTGATTGTTAGGCCAAGAGTGTGAACGCAGAGCTCTGAGGTCACCGGGGCCGTGTGTCCCAGGAGGAACGATGCCTGCCTTGTCCCTGGCTTGTTGGGCCAGTGCATTGTGACAGCCAGCAGTAAAAGATGGGGGAGCAAGTGGGTTGTGATACCGGGAGGGCTCCTCTCTCGAGACCGGGTCGGACAGACCGCTGCCTTGGTGCAGAAGTGTACCTGAGAAGATTTCCATCTCGCAGTCAGCCTTGCCCTCAAAACCCTGTGGCAGCAGCGCCCGGGCACAGGGGGATCTTCCTGCCCCTGCTCTGGGGCTCCTTTGTCTCGCTGCTTGTTCACGTTGTGGTGGGAGGAGGTCCCTTGGTGTGGGTTTGGGGGTTGAAATCGGACCTGATTCCTGTTGGAAGACCCAAGCTTCACCCGATTTATCTGATATTTTCCAGTTCCAGGGTTCCCTTCAATTGCTGTAGTAACCTGGGTCCGGGGCCTCGGTGGTGCTCCTGATGTCCCTCACCCACCCCTGAAGATCCCAGGTGGGCGAGGGAATAGTCAGAGGGATCACAATCTTTCAGCTAATTTATTTTACTCGGTGAGTATGAGGAGCAAGAAGAAGCAGCTCGCCCTGGGGAGCGCGAGCGAGCTCCCTTCGCGGAGCGAGCTGGAGGTAACTCGGCGCGTGTCCCCGCTGCAGGATAATCGGCTGAATGTAACAGAAGAGCTAACATCTAACAACAGGACGAGAATTCTGAATGTCCAGTCAAGGCTTACAGATGCTAAACACATTAGTTGGAGAGCAGTGCTGAACAACAACCACCTCTACATAGAAATTCCCAGTGGTGCTCTGCCTGAGGGGAGCAAGGACAGGTGCGTAGCACAGGGCACGGCCGCCTCCTCCTAGGGTCTCTGGACGGGGTGGAGTCGACGCGCTACTGGGGGTGATCTTCCTTCTGCTGTCCTGGAGGCTGAAGCTTGGCTGTTGTGCTGGGGGCTCTCTGGGACGTGACAGCCATCCCGGCGGTCCTGGTCTGAGGGCTCCTTTCGCCTGCTGGGTCAGGCTGTGACTCTGTGCTGGCCAGCCCGGCCCTGCCTGTCGCTGCAGCAGCAGCTGCTCAGTTTGCAGCCTCCGGCTGAACGTGGGGCTTGGGGCTGCGCCGCTGCCAGTCTCCCCCCCCGTGACCCCCCGTGCAGATGGGCTCGCGGGGTCTCCGCGGGACCCGCTCGTGTGCGCTGATGCTCTGGCCTTTCTCTGGCAGTTTTGCGGTTCTTCTGGAGTTTGCTGAAGAACAGCTTCGCGTGGATCACGTCTTCATTTGTTTCCACAAGAACAGAGATGACAGAGGTGGGTGTGAGCGGTGGTTCGGGGGCGGTTTGGTGGAGGCCGGGACTCTCCCGCGCTCGGCAGATACGTGGAACCCGTGTGCTGTCTCCTCTTGCAGCTGCGTTGCTCCGCACTTTCAGCTTCTTGGGCTTTGAGATTGTGAGACCAGGGCATCCCCTTGTCCCCAAGAGACCAGATGCTTGCTTCATGGCCTACACGTTCGAGAGAGACTCGTCAGAAGAAGAGTAGATGGCGGCGCTTGCCTCGTAGAGCTTCCTCGGTGTCTGTCCCGGTGGGTCTGTGGGAAGTCTGTCGCCGTCTCCTCGCGGCCTTGCCCAGCTCTGCGCGAAGCCTTGCGACCAGCTGCGCTGGCGGTGAGGTGTTGGGAGCCCCGACTCCGCAGCCTCCTCCTCTCTTCCCCCGGGTTTGTGCGCATGTTGTGGTTGTGCAAATAAACGCTCCCTCCAAATTCAGCAGCGTGTTTCTCGAGGTTTAATATTGTGTTTGTGATACTGAAGTATTTGCTTTAATTCTAAATAAAAGTTTATATTTTACTTTTTATCGCTGGTTTTAAGCTGTCTAAGACTTGCCCTCTGCAAGAGAGCTCTGGAACTGCCCCAACCATTAAAGTCACCGGTACAGAAAGGTGTTGGTCCTTCTTTGCTCGACTGCAACTGCTGGCCGCGCTCTGCCAGCGGCCCCGCCACAGGTGGCTTCTGGGGCCCGGGGAGCGGCTCGCGTGTGTCTGCGGGTGCCCGGGGTGGCCGAGCCCCTGTGCCCTCTCGGGGATTCGTGTGCTGAGCGGTCACGGCGCTCCGCGGAGCTGCAAAGTGCCTTCTGGTCCCTGGAGTCTCCAGGCTGCTGCTGCCAGCAGAGGCGGCTGCTGCTGGTGAGTCCTTGTGCCACCTCTGCTGCTCCTCGGGCTGGGGCCGGGGGCGGGCTGTGGCTCGGGGGTCCTGCGGAGACTAACAGACGTGGGGCCGACTCCCCGTGGAAGCTGTTGAAGGAACTGGTTGGAAGCACCAGGGTTCTGCCTGTGGTGCTGAACTCGCAGTTTGGAGGCTGGTTTGGCCTTTGAGCTGTTGGCTGCTGATTGTGAAACCCTGGAGCTTCGAGTGTCTGGGCTGAGTCACGTGTGTGAGTTGGGGTGACAGGCGTGGGAACCCTGCTCTGCCCTGACGGCACCTTGCCTGGCATCCCACGTCCAGCTCCAGAGCCACAAGGACGTGGAGCTGTTGGAGTGACTCCAGGGGAGGCCGTGGGGCTGAGCCAGAGGACCGGAGCCCCTCTGCCCTGGGGCCAGGCTGAGGGAGTTGGTGCTGTTCCTCCTCGGGTTGTTCAGCCTCCCCTGCCAGCACTGGGAAGGGGCCTCTCAGAAGGCTGGGGAAGACTTCCCAAGGGCAGGGATCAACAGGGGCCAGCGGCACTCCTGGCCAGCAGGAGCAGAGAGGGGATCGTCCCCCTGTTCTGGGCACTGGTGAGGCCTCCCCTGCAGTGCTGGGGTCAGGTTTGGGCACCTCAGTAGTGGAAGGACCCTGCGAGGCTGGAGTGGGGCCAGAGAAGGGCAACGAGGCTGGGGAAGGGCCGGGAGGACGGGGCTGATGGGCAGCGGCTGTGGGAGCTGGGGCTGGTGGGTCTGGAGAGGAGCAGGCTCAGGGGAGCCCTCGCTGCTCTCTACAGCCCCCTGAGAGGAGGGTGCAGAGAAGGGGGGCTTGGTCCCAGCTTCACCAGCGCAGTGCCGTGGGGCAAGTGGAGTTTGCCCAGCCTGGGCTCCTCACGAGCTGGTGGATTTGGCCAGGTCCTTGCTCTTGGGGAGCCCTCTGGGGCGGCCTGAAGTCACCTTCTGCTCAGGGTCCGTAGAGGAGCTGGGTGACGTGGCAGAGGGCGTGTTCCGTGGCCTCCCCGAAGTACTGGCAGCACAGCCACTCCTCGAGGCCAGGGCTGCCCGGCCCCCCGGCCGCGCTCTCTGCGAACCTGAGGAGCAGCAGGGCCCTCTTTGCTTGCAGCCAGCTCCGCAGCAGGGCCAGGCTCTTCCTGCTCCTGGCAAAGAGCTCCTGGCGAGGCCCCCAGAGCAGGACCTGCAGGACGCTCCTCGCCTGCTCCACGGAGACCCGCTGGCAGGGGTCCCTGTGCAGGAGCAGCGCGGCCAGACGCCCGAGGCCCCAGGAGTAGATGGACAGGGCGGGGAGCTCAGGGCGCCCGCTGCTCCGGAGCCCCGCCAGCTGCTCCAGCGAGACATCCACGTGCAGGAGCTGGTAGATGAGCACGGCCACCCCGAGCTCATCCGCCACCAGCGCCGGCGCAGCCGCCGCCTCCGCGGGCCAGTCCTGCTCGTGGCTGCGCGAGTGAGGCCGGCGCCTGTCTTCAGCCTGGGAGAAGCTGCTGATGAGCAGCCGTGGGAGGGGAAGGCCCGGGGAGGCCTCCTGGCCCTGCTGGCCCTGGCGGGGAGGGCACTGCACCAGCAGCAGGTTCTCGGGGCAGAGGTCCCCGTGCCCCGTGTGCTGGCCCCGGAGATGCTCCAGCCCCATGCACAGCTGCAGCAGGAGGAGGCAGGCCAGGCGCTCGTAGTGGCCGGGGCTGCCCCTGTGCCAGCGGCGTGACCCCTGCACGAAGGCCGCCAGGGTCTGGTAGGGGACCTCGGCACAGAGGGAGACCTGCAGGACGGGGCGGGCGGTCGGCTGCTCTGGATCCTCTCCGGAAGGGCTCCCTGGGAGCACCAGTTCCTGGGGGAGGCGGCTGGTGAAGCGGCCGATGAGGCGCTGGAGGCTGCAGTGCACCCCAGGGGGGCTTCGTGGCCCCGGGCTGGTACAGCTGGGCTTGGGGACCTGCAAGGAGAGACAGGGCAGGGCCAGCTGCGTGAGGACACAGCCCTGGGATGACCCCGGGCTGGGCCACTGCTTCAGCTGCTGGCCGCAGCCCGACCCACACCCCTCGAGAGCCAGACCCGGGAAAGGAGGAGGCGGCGCAGCCCCCGGGGCAGCTGCACAGCGGCTCTGACGGGCTCGTCCTGCGCCGCAGGTGACCCCTCTGCTCCGGCCCTGCTCTGCGTCTGCTGGCCCCTCCGGAGGCCACCTGTACCCGCAGTGGGCTCCTCCTTGCCGTGTCCCGGGGAGCTCCCGGGGCTGAGGGAGCTGTGGCCTCCCAGCCCCGACCGCCTCCCTCAGCAGATGCAGAAGTCGGCGCAGGAAAGGGAAGCTGCTGCGTAACGAGGGTCAGCGGAACCGCTCCCGGTCCCCGCCGGGCCGCCGGGCCAGCTCCCCCCGCGCCAGCGGGCTCTTGCCCCGGCCCCCAGCTTACCTTGGCCGCCAGCACCAGCCGGCTGTGCCTGAAGGCAAAGCCCACCCGGTAGTACCAGGCCTCCCGGCTCTCGCAGCAGGGCTGCCGCTCCAGGACGCTGAGAGCCGCCCAGCTCTGCCCGGCCAGCTCTGCCTCCAGCAGCTGGTGCCGCTCCTCGGGCCCCATGAGCTCCTCCTGGATGTGGGCCGAGAGCCGGGCCAGGGCGGCCGCCTGGCAGCCCAGCACCACCCCGCACACCCCACTGGGGCTCTCCAGGAGCTGCCCCAGCTCCCCGTCTGCCACCCCGAACGTCAGCTCCGCCGGGCTGGGCGACGGGGCTTCTGGGGGGCTGCCTCGAGGTGCCGGTTCTCCCAGGCTGTGGGACTTGGTCAGGGGCTTCTTGAGGTCCCAGGAGGGTCTGTCCCGGGGCGGGAGGGCGCTGGAGGCCCCCTTCTCACGCTGCAGGTGAGGCGACAGGCTGCTGCTGACGATGCTGCCGGCCCGAGGGCGGTGGGGTGGCCCCTGCTCTGGCAGCGACTCTGCTCGCTGGAGCTGCTTCTTGGGCAGCGGGGGAGGCAGGGGGTCCCGGCCGGGCTGAGAGGGGCTTCTCCTGGCTCCTTCCCCTCGGCTGGCCTTGTGCGGGACAAGGTGGGCTCTCAGCTCTCCTGGGGGGAGGGACAGACGCAGCAGGGCTGAGACCTCCCCGGGCGGGGGAGCCCGGGGGAAGAGGGAGATGGGGCAGGGGCTGCCAGCCCCACGGCGATGCCCAGTGTGGGGCTGGCAGCAGGAAGGAGGGTGGGCACGGCAGCGGGGTCCAGACAGCACTCACCCACGTTGCTGTAGATGAGGGCTGAGCGGGGGGTTCGAGGCGAGCAGCCCCCCGCGGCGTCCGGCATCGGGGCAGGTGGTCTGGAGGCAGCCAGGTCCAGGTTGCCGGAGCGGGAGCAGACGTTGCCCTGCACCTGCACGACGGCCCTGTGGAGCCAGGAATCAGCAGTTGCCCCCCGGGGGGGTTCTGGCTCCTTTCGGGGCTGCTTCAGGAGGAGAATGAGGAGAAAGGGGAAGTGCTGCCTTGAGGAGCCCTGGCTCTGCTGCTTCGGGGAGCCCTGGCAGTGCTGTTTTGGGGCCAAAGGTGGGGGTTTTGGTGGCCCAGAGACTCCAGCTGTTGCACTGGGGGCGTCCTGGGGCTGCCCCTGAGGGATGGGGCTGCCTCAGGGGTTTCACTTGGGCCGGTTCACACCCGCCTGGGCGCAGAGGGCTGGACACGGGGCCAGGGCTGCCCCCTGGTCCCTGTCGGGAGGATGCGATGGAGGGGTCAGAGCAGGAAGAGCCTTTGGCAGCCTTGGCCCAGCTGTGGCCAGTCAGGCCAGGGAGGGAGCAGCAGCGAGAGCCCAGCGGGACCCTCTGCAGCCCCCCTCACTCGGGCTTTCACTTCCCCATCACGGACAGACTGGGTGCAGCCCTGACCCTGCTGCCTCGGGCGGTGCTGACACCACGGAGGCTTCTCCTGGGGCCACCAGTCGCTCAGCTGCTCCTTGGCCCAGCTCGACCCTGCTGCCTCCCGGGACGCCGGGGAGCATCGTCCTGCCGGTCTCCCGCTGCGGTGTGAGCCCCGCTGGGGCCGCCGCTGGGAAGCTCCCGTTCGGAGCCCGTTGTTACCTCTGCGCTTCCCCTGGCGGCGGCGGGGTCCTGGGGGGCTCCGTCTCCACGTCCCGGCTCGGCTGCAGCTCCCGCTCCCCGTCCCGGGCTCCTCGGGCAGCGGCCATGGCGCCGCCGGTGCTCGCCCGGCGCCGGGCTCGCAGAGGCTCTGCCTCCGGCCTCTTGCGCACCGGGAGGAAGCCGCAGCTCGTCCGCCCTCCCCAGCGGCCCCCGGGGCTCTCCCGCGGCTGCAGAACCCGCAGCGGCGCAGCCCGGCGCAACGTCGGCTTTGCCCCGGAGCCGCCCGCGGAGCCTCCGCGCTCCTCCTCCTCGCCCCTCCGCCGCTTCCCGGCGGGCAGCTGCGCTGAAGGAGGGGGGTCTCCGCGGGCAGGCCGGCGGGTGGGTGCCCCCTTCCCCGGCGGCTGCAGCAGGACTGACGAGGGGGAAGGGGCTTGTCCTGCGGGGACTTCTCTGTCTGCTGGGGTCTCCTGCGGCGGTTGCTCCCGAGGAGACCGGCTGCCTGGGAGCCCTGGGCTCGTGTCTCCCCCGGCTTTGCAGGCGCTGGGAGGGCACCAAGGGACCCCGTGTTGGCGTCGGTCCCCTCCAGGACACGGCCGGCTCCCGGCAGGGCGGGGTGATGCCTGCGGTGCTGCCGGGCACAGCGGGCACCGAGACCACCCGAGCTGCTCCCCAGCAGCCTCGGTCCTGGGGTCTCGCTGGAGGAGGAGGAGAGCTCAGCCCTGCACCCCACAAGGCGTCCCTGGGCCAAGGTGCACCCAGAGCCTCGGGCTCAGCCGTGACGGGTCACCCCAGCCCCGAACCTCCCAGCTGCTCTGGTGCAAGAGGTTTTCGTGCAGGAAACAGCAGAGAAGCCCCAGTTTCCTCTCTGGCTCCTGTGACAGCTCTCGCCTGGCTGCGGGGTGGCCCCGGGCACTGGTTGTGGTGCAACTGGGGCCACTTCCTTCGGACTGGGGAGGTGGGTGCTGGGAGTCCCTCTGGGGAGCAGAGGGGTGGGGACTTTGGGGTGCAGGGCCTAGGACCTGGTCCTTCTTCCAAACAAAGCACAAAAGGCCCTTTTTGGTTTCCCCTCGCTTTCTGTTTCTGTGCCCCAGCCACAGCCCACACGCTCGTCACACAGAGCCCGGCGCCGCGCTGCCCCAGCCCGCCTCTGCCCCGCTGCAGGGTCCGCGCCCGGCCCGCCCCCCACCCCTGGGGACCCCCCCTCCCCAGACACCAGACAGGGCGCACGGGCACCCCGGCGGGACACGGCACGCGCAGCGTGGGGCAGGGGGCACCGGGCACGCGAGGGGCCAGGGGATGGACGGGGAGAGGCCGGAGCCGCGTCGACCCCCAGCCCGGACTGGGGGGGGCACGTCCTAGCAGCACCCAAGGGGGCACCTCGGTGAGAGGGGCAGGGTGCTGAGGCCACCCATCCTTGCCCTGGAGGCCGGGGGCACCCCGAGCAGGGCACGAACCACGGAGCAAAGCTCATGGCGGGGCCGCAGCCCTGCTCCCTCAGAGCTCCTGCCCCCGCTGCAGCCCTGCAGGCTCGGGGGCACCTCCTCTGCTGAGCACCAGCAGCTGGAGCAGGGGCACCCGGGAGTGAGGGCAGAGGTGGGGGCTGCAGCTGCCCCCTGGGCAGCGCCGGGGAGAGGAGGAAGGAGGAGGAGGGGGCAGTGGGGATCCCCGGGCAGCCCCTGGGGCTGCTCCTCTGGACTCGAACGCCCTTGGCCTCCTCTCACCCGCTGTCCCCAACCCCCATCGCTGCTTCTTCTCCTTTTCACTCTCGCTGACCCCCCCCCGCAGAGCCCAGCCTTGGGGGTCATTATTGCTTGAGCAGGAGCGTCCCCGGGTGCTGCCTCTGCTGCTGCCGCCGGCGAGGAGACCCATCGGTTAGAGCCAGGGTTGGGGTTAGAGTTAGCTCTGGAGGCACAGCCATGCCCCAGGGGTGGGTTAGGGTTAAGGTTAGGGTTAGGGTTAAAGTTAGCTCTCACAGCACAGCCATTAGGGTTAGGGTCAGGGTTAGGGTCAGGGTTAGGGTTAGCTCTCCAGCACAGCCATTAGGGTTAGGGTCAGGGTTAGGGTCAGGGTTAGGGTTAGCTCTCCAGCACAGCCATTAGGGTTAGGGTCAGGGTTAGGGTCAGGGTTAGGGTTAGCTCTCCAGCACAGCCATTAGGGTTAGGGTCAGGGTTAGGTTTAGCTCTCCAGGCACAGCCATTAGGGTTAGGGTTAGGGTTAGGGTCAGGGTTAGGGTTAGCTCTCCAGCACAGCCATTAGGGTTAGGGTCAGGGTTAGGGTTAGCTCTCCAGGCACAGCCATTAGGGTTAGGGTTAGGGTTAGGGTCAGGGTTAGGGTTAGGGTTAGGGTTAGGGTTAGGGTTAGGGTTAGGGTCAGGGTTAGGGTTAGGGTTAGGGTCAGGGTTAGGGTTAGCTCTCCAGGCACAGCCATGCCCCAGGGGTGGGGCTCTGGCTTTGCCACGGAGGAGGGCTAAGACCCCTCTGCGCTCGGCACAACCTTCCCCGCTGCCCTGGTCCCACTTCGTCCCGGAAGACTTTTTCTCTTGGAAAAATCATGTTAAAAATGTTGGAGCCAAAGAGACCCCCCTGAAAGCCCCCGGCCCCAGCAAGAGGCGACGTGGAAGGGCAGGTGCAGAAGTCGCCGCTGGGAAGGTCTCCCGCAGCCTCCCGAAAACACCGGGAGAGGGGGGCAGGATGGAGGGAGCAGCCCCCTCCAGGAGCCCAGGCGCCGCTGCTCTCCCGGCAGAGAGATGCAGAGCTGGCAGCAGATGTGCCGGCTGCGTCGGGAGCCCCCGGAGCCGGGGTGGCCCCTGAGCTCTGAGGGCTCGCGTGGGGCTGAGACAGCCGGGGCGTCGCTCCCTGACCCCGAGGCCCACGCGGTTCCAGCCCTCCTGGCCGGTGGCGTCTCTGGCTGTGTCCCGGCACCGCGAGGTCCCGCTGGCACCCCCGGGCCGTCGCTCCCACACCTGCCCGTCCCCGTGTTAGTCCTCAGGGAGAGGCTCAGATCATCTTCATGTTGAACTTCCTGGCCCCTCCCTGGCTGGTGGCGGCCACGGGCCCGTCCACCTTGCGGAAGGAGTACTCCACCGAGAAGTTGTTCTTGTGCTGCCCCCGGCCGCGGCTCCAGACGAAGAGGAGCAGGAAGCAGAAGAGCACCACCCCCAGGAAGGTGATGCAGCCCATGGCCGTGGAGACCAGGATAGTCTTGAGGTCCAGCGTGAACTTCAGGAGGACCTGCGTGTCGTTGTGGGCGGTGTCGTTGAGCTCGCCGAGGCGCGCCGTCCGGTTGGCGTGGCGGGCGCCGGCGGCCGGCGGCCCCTGCACCGTCAGGGTGGCGAAGTAGGTGTCGTTGCCCCCGGCGTTGCTGGCGATGCAGATGTAGGTGCCGCTGTCCTGCACCTGGGCGAAGCGGATCTCCAGGGTGCCCCCGGGCAGCACCGTCGCCCGCCCCGTGCTGCGGGTGGTGATCACGCGGTGCTGGGGGGACACCCAGGAGATGGCCGGGTCCGGCTCCCCGTCGGCCCGGCACAGGAAGGACACGGACTGGCCCTCGCGGGCCGTCACGTGCTGCAGCCTGCGGTCCCGGATCTGCGGCTTCCGGCAGGTGAAGAACTCGAAGAGCACCGAGTCCGGGAGGTCGCGCAGGGCGTCGCCCTGGATCTCGGGGGGCGACGAGCACACGGGCTGCTGCCCGTCGAAGTTGAGCGTCTTCCTCCGCTGCAGGATCCAGAGGAGGCGGCAGTCGCAGGCCAGGGGGTTCCCGTCCACCCGCAGCGTCTCCAGCGTGTTGACCGAGTGGAAGGTGCTCTCCTCCAGCGTGGAGAGGAAATTGCTGGAGAGGTTGAGCAGCCGGATCTGCCTGAGGCCGGAGAACGCCTGCGGCTCCACCGACGCCAAGAGGGCCCCCACGATGTGGAGCTCCTGGAGCCGGACGAGGTCCTTGAAGGAGCCCCTGAGCACGGTGCTGATGGGGTTGTAGGACAGGTTCAGGTAACGCAGGTACGCCAGGTTCCGCAGGGCGGCGATGGGCACGGCTGTGATGTTGGTGTAGGTGATGGACAGGGACGTGAGGTTCAGGCCCTGGAAGCTGGTGGGGGAGACGTCTTCCAGCAGCGGCCAGTTGTCGATCTCCAGCTGCAGCAGGTTGTAGAGCTTCCCGAAGTTCTGCTCCTCCAGTGCGGAGATGCTGAGGTGCCGGAGCCGCAGCACCGCCAGGTTCGGGAGGTAGGAGAGCGCCTCGGCCGAGATGGCCGTCAGGTTGCAGCGCTCGATGGTCAGCCGCTCCAGGCCCAGCAGCCCCGAGAAGGCGCGCTGCGAGATGTACACCAGGTCGTTGTCACCCACCTCCAGGCTCTTCAGGTTGCGCAGGTCCTGGAACACGTAGTCCAGCAGGATGACCAGCTTGTTCTCGCTGATGTCCAGCAGGGTGAGGTTGCTCAGCTTGGTGAAGACGCCCGGGGGGATGAGCTTGAGCTGGTTGCCCCGCAGCCGCAAGGTCTGCAGGTTGAAGAGGTTGCTGAAGGCGCCCGGCTCCACGTTGGAGATGATGTTCTCGCTGAAGTCCAGCTCCTCCAGCAGCGGGTACGGCGAGAGGTCCCCGGGGTTGAGGCAGCGGATGCGGTTCTTGCTGAGCTCCAGGATCCTGGTCTCAGTGGGGATGCCCTCGGGGATGGCCGTGAGCCGCTTGCGGTGGCAGACCACCGACCGGAGCTGCGGGGCGCACTCGCAGCGGGCAGGGCAGGCGGCGGCGCGCGGGGCGCCCAGCAGGAGCGGGTGGAGGACCAGCACCGGGAGCCACCATGTCATTGTGCAGAGCATGGTCCTAGGGCCTCAGGAGCATCTTCCCGCGAGCCTGGCAGGGAGAGACAGGGGAGTCAGCAGCGAGCCCAGACCCTGCCTCCAGCCCCGGATCACCGGTCTGCGGGCTGAGGCTGGGAGAGACCTCCCAGCTCACCCAGTCCAACCAGCAGCCCAGCCTCACCGTGCCCATTAAACCCTGGTGCCCGGGGCCACAGCTGCTCCGTGGTTGAACCCCTCCAGGGACGGCGACTCCCCCCTCCCCGGGCAGTCTGTTCCAGCCCCTGAGCGCTCTGGCAGGGCAGAGCCTTGTCCTGAGGGCCACCCTCACCCTCCCCTGGCACCGCTTGGGGCCGTTTCCTCTTGACCCGTGGCTGGTGACCGGGGAGAGGAGCCCGACCCCCTCCTCTCTGCACCCTCCTCTCAGGGGGCTGTGAAGGGGAAGAAGGGCTCCCCTCAACCTCCTCCTCTCCAGACCGACCAGCCCCAGCTCCCCCAGCCTCTCCCCATCAGCGCCGTCCTCCCGGCCCTTCCCTGGCCCCGCTCCCTAAACCCGGACCCGTGATGCTGAGAAGGACCCGGGCGCCCCCCGAAACCCTTCAGAGCCCGTCCCCAGCACCTAACAGACAACGAACCCTGCCGGGGAGCGACCCGGGCGAGCAGCCTCCGCCCACCGCCCGCTCCGGCTGCAGATGCGGGGCGCTGGGGGCACGTCGGGGTACACGGAGCCCCCCCCAGGCGTCGCGGGAGCTCCGGGACGCAGCCCTGCAAGCTCACGGCACCGTCGGGGCGCAGCGCGGAGCCGCGAACCCCCGAGCGCCCGGCGCAGGGGGTGCTCAGCGCCGCCCTCCCGGAGCAGAGATTAAAGAGGCTGCGGGACAGTCCCTGCGGCCACGAGGCCGGCGCCCCGGCTGCCCTCCTTTCGGGGACCCGCCCTTGGCCACCACTTTCCCTTGCCTCTGCTTCCGCCTCCCCCCTGCGCCCCGAGTCCGCCGGCGGCCTCGGCGCCTGGAACCGCCCCTCCCGGCCGTCCCTGCAGCTCTGGTCGGGCTTCACCCGCTGCACCCACCCCTGCCTCCAGCCCCTGGGGGCCCCCGGTGCCAGCTGGGCACTGGAGTGGGGATGGAGCTGGAGCTGCCCCGCAGGGTCTTCTCCAACCGGAATGGTTCTAGGATCCCCAAGGGCTTCCAGGAGCTGTTTTGCAATTGCCTCTGCCTGGCTGGTGGCCCCGGCAACCTGAGCTGGCTCCGGGCTGAGGCGGGTGACCCCCCCTCACTTCAGGGGGTTCTGCTGCTGCGGAGCCGCAGGGCTGGATGTGCCCGGGCAGCCCCCGCGAATCCGCAGGAGAAAACCCTTCCCGCTTGCTCGGGGCTTCCACCCGGTGCCTCTGTGCCGAACAGACCCCGGCTCCGCGGCCAGGCTGGCCACCGCCGCAGGGGCTGGGCTGGGGGAGAGCATCTGGCCTTGCCCCCTCCCCTGCGCAGCCCACCTGCTCCCCGGAGCGCAGCCGTGTGCATTATGGATGAGCTCAGGGTCACCGCGCTCTGCTCTTGGCTACCGCTTGGCCACCCGATCCTCTGGGCAACGGCAGGGAGACGCCGGCATTGGTTTCCTTGCAGCCCCGGCCTCGGAGCAGGGCACCGGGGCCAGGGCAGGCTGAGGGGCTCCAGGCAGGCTGAGGGGCTCCAGGCAGGCTGAGGGGCTCCAGGCAGGCTGAGGGGCTACGGCACGGTGAGAAGGAACCGAGCAGAGCATCTCTGATGGCGGCAGAAGCGCCCGGGGCCGGGCTGGAAGGGGCGGCCGTGGAGCCGCGAGGAGCCTCGCGCGCAGGCGGCTATTTTGGTGCCTGGCTGCTGCTGCATCTCACGCGTCTCCTCCAGCTCAGCAGCCCCAGGTCTCGGGGCCAGCCGAGGCCACACCGGAGCGGCCAGACCTCGCCAGCCTTCGGCACAGGCAGGGTTTACCCTTCCCACCCGGCACGAGCCCCGAGCGGCGTCTTCATGGGTTTGTTACCCCACAATCCCACCCCACGCCCCAGCTGGTCCCCAGCAGCCGCAGGACTCCCCGCTGCCCTCCCACGTGGAGACTCCCAGCCCTCGCAAGCGCTGCGCGAGCCCAGAAGCAAGGATTCCCTGGCGGGCAGAGGCGCCTCAAAAGCCGCCACCGCTTATTTTTAGAGACGGCCCCGTGCTCCCCGCGCACGTGGCCCAGGCAGCCCCGCACGGGCAGCCCCAGATTGGCCACAACCTGCTCCTCTTCTTGACAGACACCGTGTCTGAGTCTCTATCTCCACAAGGCGCTCCCGGGAGAGGAGACATTTGGCTGCAGCCAGGATGCAGAGCAGCTCCGAAAGGTCGCTGCCTGCGCCGGGCAACGGGGCGCAGGAGCCGCTCGTCGGCAACGGGGGCCTTGGGGAGGTCCTTGGTAGTCCAGGAGCATCTCTATTTCCCCACCAACGTGAGCTGCTCTTCTGCAGCCAGGGCAGAGGGGCCAGGACCAGTGGCTGCTGCAACACTCTCTCCGACCCAAACCACCAGTCAGACCTGCATCTCGACTGCTACTGGGAAACGCTGGCTGAGAGCAAACCTGACTGGGACCTCGGCAGCGCCAGGAACCACCCAGGAGCCGAGGCTGAGCCCAGCTGTCTTCCCCTGCACCCAAACCCACCCCACTGCCCATGAGCTGGGCCCGTCAGACACACTTGGGTAGGACCTGGCTCCTCATCTGAGCTGAGCCAGAGCTCCCCATGAGCCAAACCAGAGCTCCCCACCTGAACTGAACCAGAACTCCCCATGAGCTGAACCAGAGCTCCCCATGAGCTGAACCAACTGAGGACCCAAGTTTGCCAATATCCAGATTCTTTCTGCTCCGGCACCTGGAGTGAAGACAGAGAAACGGAGCCCCTGGGAAGTGTTTTTCCAGGACATCTGTTGGTTTTAAAGCCCATCCAAGAGGCCCCTGACAGCCCCAGGCAGCACAGCCCAACGGCCAGGCTCCGTCACCTCTTGGCCGCAGGCAGAGCATCTCGGACAGAGGCAGCTGGCCCCTCCTGCAGCTGTTTCCTCCTCCTGCCTCCTGGAGCTTGGGGCTGCTTTACAAGCTCATCCCTCGCCCTCTGCACCAGGGCTGCAGGAACTGGACCTGGGAGCAGCACCCTGGGAGCAGCGGGGAGCGCGAAGGGGATGGAGGGAGCACCCGGGAGCAGGGCTGGGCAGGGCGACCCCAGGCAGGGCACCTGCCTCCCCTGCACCAGCGGCACCCATGTCCTGCGGAACCGTCACCCAGAGGGGCTCCCAGGCAGCGGGGAGAAGGTGCCACCTCCTCTAGCCCAGGCAGCTCCGTGACAAATGAACCAGAGGAGCAGGATGATTAATAATCATCGCAGAGAAGCACAGGCTGCAATTAGCCACCTCGCGGAAGCCCAGCGGATGCTGCTGCTCGGGGGCGTGCGGAGCGCTCTTGGGGGCTGCAACGGCCCCCCTGCCCCGGCCCCATCACCGCCCTCGTCCCCAGCAGGGCCTTCCCCAGCCCATTTACCAGCTGCTTCCCCACAGGCCGCGACCAGAAAACACCCTCCTTTGCCCTCCTGGTCCAGCTGCAGCCCCCGTTAGACGCGGTTGCTCACCCAGCTCAGCCTCCTGCAGACGCCGGCCCGAGCCCTCGAGGGCTGGTGCACAAATCACCCCCTGGCCAGCGCCTTCAGTTGCCAACACCGGACCTTCCAGGGCAAAGTCGACTCTCAGTCCCTTACCTGGACCACCCTGACATCCATGGACCCGGCCACCGGCAGCACTGCGCTACCAGCCGCTGCACAACCTGAACTCAGGGCGGCCCCGGGCACCTTGCTGGGACCCCTGGGTGCAACAGCAGCTGGTTCCAGACGTGACCCTCAGAGAGGCCTCAGCCCCACAGGGTGCCCAGCACAGGGTGCCCAGCCTCAGGACGGCACCGCACCGCTGGGGAGGGCTGAAGGCACCCAGCGGGCCGAGGGCACCCAGGGCTCATGGGCAGCAGGAACGGACAGACAGGCCAGGCTGGCGGATGGGAGTGCAGGGCTTGGGGGTGCAGGCAGGGAGCCCCCGGTCTGCTGGAGCCCTGCCTGTGGAAGGAATCCCAGGCAGGGCCAGTGTGGAACAGCAGCCCTCCCTCTGCTTCTCTGCTCAGCACCAGCCCTGGGCTTCAGGGCCTTCTCCTGGAGCCGCCTGGCACTGCTGCAGCCGTGGGAGCAGCCAGCAAAGGGAGGACACAGCCAGTCTGGGGGCAACGAGAGCTGGACATCGCGACCGAGGGCCCGTCCTGCCCGGCAGCAGCGGGAACAACCTCCAGCTGCACCGAGCTGAGCAGGAGGGACTCAGCCCAGCCCCGCTGAGCCCCACGGAGGGCAGAGCCCTTCAGCTGCTCAGACTGTGGAGGGGACCAGCTGAATCTCGACAGGGGGGTCCAGCTCTGCCACCCCCAGATCTCCCCCAGGCTGGAGATTACAGCGAGTGGTGCCATTTGGAGGGAGGCACTGGCAGCAGTCCCCAGATCTGCGGCTCCGGGGCATCAGCTGTGGCTGGGAGACCAGGGCAGCATCTCCCTGACCACACAGGGTCCCCAGATGTGGCGCTGGGCTCGGGTGCGCCCAGGGCTGCGCGAGGGACGCGGCTTGCCTGGTCCCTTCCTGCTGGATACGTTCCCCTCGAGCATCTCCCTCTACCAGCAGCATCTGGGAGAAACAATGAATTTTCTGGGGGCGGCGGGAATAGGTAGAACCGGAGGCAAAGAGCCTCGGCGTCGGCGGGTTAGTAGCCCCCACCCTGGCGTCACCGCGCTGCAGCGAGCGGGAAGCGCGGGAGGGACGTCGGGCAGCGGCCGACGGGTCCGGATCCCCGGCGCCGGCTCAGGGCGACAGCCACCCCTCTGCTCCCCGAGCCAGCTGCGAGGATGGGCTCTGCCGAGGTGCGGGCAGGGTGGCTGCAGCCCCCGGGAGCCTGGCCAGCCGCAGCTCCCGCGCTTGGCCACGGCTGAGCCGGGCCTGGGCACGCAGAAGCCCAGCCAGCCCTCGGATCAGCTGCCCTGTCCCTCCACCGCACCTTCACGCCGAGCTGCTCCCAGCGCCGGGTCCCCGGTGCCCCGCAGAGCCGAGGGTGCCCAGCTCACCCCCCTCTCGCAGACGCAGCCGGTGCTCCGGGTGAGAGTCCCTTCCCGTGAACCCACTGCTGCTTAACAGAGCAGAAGCCCTCGGAGGCCGCGGTGCCAGGGCCTGTCAGTTCAATTCTCAGCGCCACTCGCCCCCCTCGGCCGCTGCTCCTTTGGCTGCTGCGCTGGGAGCTGCACGAGAAGCCCTGGTGCTCCAGGTCTGAGCCGGGATGTGGCTTTAGGCAACCCTCGCGATGCCCCCTCCCTGGCAGCGGCCAAGGGCAGGTGGGACGGGGCTCTGGGCACCCTGAGGTGCTGAGGGGTGGCGCTGCCCGAAATCAATCCAAATGGCATCGACCGCAGGATCTGGTGGTGCCCCCAGGAGATGCCCCAGCTCTGCCACCACAGGACCCTTCGCTCAGCCTGGCCCAGGCACCACATCCGAGGGGAGGAACGCAACCCAGGCCCCGGGTCTGTCACGTCTCTCCTCCCGACGCGCAGGAGCAGAGCGAGCTCCGCTGGGTTTTGGCCGAACCCCCTCAACGCTCCCAGGAGGCTGCGAGACGGCCCGTTCCCTGCTCTCGGGGCTCCCCAGCTGGTTTGCGGGCTGGGCGCCGCGGTGCTGGAGGGCATCTCCTCCCAAGCTCAGCTGAGCCGAGGGCCGGAGGCTCTGGGCAAGGCAGCAGCCAGCCAGTGAAAAGCATCAGGAGCACTGCGGGGGTCAGGGGCCGTCTGTGCCGGCGGCTCCGGCCACAACCCACCCAGCAGCACCAGCCCCCCAGCAGCAAGAGGCAGCAGCTCTGCTCCCTCACCCCAGCCTCAGGGAGCAGCACCGAAACGCCGCCGACCAACCCACCGAACCCGATCGGTCGCAGCCTGGCGGCTCCCGACGCACCTTGAGCGGGTTCGAGGAAGCGCCGCGGCCGTGCCCCGGGCTGCGGGCAGCAGGGACCTCAGCCCCCACCTCCATCCTGCAGCGACGACGCTGCGGCAGAGAGCAGAGCTCCGGGGTGCGAAGCCCCACAGCCCCCCCTTGCCAAGGGGCTCTTGCGGGGCTCAGCAGCTGCATTTCTCAGGCGAGCAAAAGCCTTTGGCGTTCGCTGCGCCGGGCGGCTCTGCATCTGCAGGGCTGGGGCTCGGTGAATTCCGTGGGGGGTGATGGACAGACCCGTCGGCAGGACCTTTCGCTCTCCAGAGGGGGCTTTTCTCATGGGGCCTCCCGAGGCCATCTGCTCCGGCCAGGGCGACAGCCGGCAGCCGGCACCAAGACGCTACGAAACGAAGCGGCGAGTGGGAGCCCTTGGAAAGGCCCAGCCCGGCCCCAGCTGCGACCCCGAGCACCCCCAGCTCGGTCCCGGTCTGGGGGTGCAGCCTCTCAGGCCGGCACAGCCGGCGCGCTTGGCTCCAGGCTGCAGATGCAGCAGGGAGCCGCTCCCGGAGCCTTCGGCTGGAGCTCTGCCCGTCGGTGCGATCCCCTTCTCATCCCTCCCAGAGCCTCCCGGCAGGGTGAGGCTGGGCACGGGCTCGGCGAGCAGCTGCTCGCCCGCGGCCGCTGGGCTGCGCGAACGCCTGCGGGAGCTGGAGCAGCCTCGGCGGCTTCCGAGCTCGACCCGCGCTGCCGGCGGCGTGAAGAAACCGGCGCGGAGAGCCGCCGGCACCGGGGACGGGGGGGGTCTGTCCCTCGGCGCGGCGCAGGAGCCGCGGATGCTGCGATGGCCGAGGATGCCCGGCCGCTCCCGGATCCCCGAGAAGCACAAGCCCGGCGCCGGTTCCCTCCGGAGCGGCGCTGGATCCTGGCAGGAGGAGCCGCGAAGGGGCCGCCGGAGCCGGAGCAGCTGCAGGGTGGGAGCCTGCGGGGCGGGGGGAGGCAGGGGAGGACCCCGAG
>VXBP01009549.1:0-12666 GCA_013400115.1 Rhinopomastus cyanomelas | reverse complement strand
TGTGTGCTGATCCCCCCATCCCCACACCAGTCTGTGTGCTGACACCCCCATCCCCACACCAGTCTGTGTGCTGATCCCCCCATCCCCACACCAGTCTGCTTGCAGGCTTCCCCAGCCCCTGACCAGTCTGCTTATGCACTCCCCATCTTGTCACCCCACTTGCCCCCGATCCCCGCTCTCTGCCCTGGAGACTTTATCCTGTGGACCCAGTTATGGCCCAGCACGGCCATCTTCCCACAGGGAAACTGGGACAACCAGGGCACCAGTAACACAGCCCCCAGCCCAGACTGGTGCCCCCGCACTGGGTCCATTACCACCAGGCTCATGGTGCACCAGCCCCACATCCCACGTGGACTCACCATCCCCCCTCTGAGCCCTCTCCCTGCCCCTCTCCGCTCCTACAAATGGGGGTGATTTGCCCCATGAGGCTTTGGAGGGCCAGTTTCCTCTTTAGGGCCAACCTCCTCCTAAACACTATGGTGGCCCTGCTCTGCCCACCCCTGCTCGGGCCGGGCTGGCACCGGCCTGACTGGTCGCAGGGCTGAGGTGGGTGCCTCTGCTCTGTTGTGTGGCAGCGACAGGCATCACCCGGTGACTGTGGTTAACTTGAACCCAGCTGTGGAGCCGCTGCTTCCAAACCGCCGAGTCAATTACACCTCGTCCCTCCCCTGCCCTGATGCCTTTATTAACCCAGGGACAGGGGGACTTGCTTCATCCATCCGGCTCCTCTCGCTGGGAGCCCAGTTCCGACCTGATTTTGTCTGGTGCTGCTGGCCAGGGGTAGAGTGGATGTGGGAGGGGAGGCAGAGCCGAGGCTGGAGGGGGCCAGCACATCCTTGTCACCTCCCCAAGCCTCTCGCCAGACTTCCAGAGCATTGGGGGTTGGAAGGGACCTCCAAAGACCATCCAGTCCAGTCCCCCCAGCACAGCAGGATGCCCCAGATCCAGTCACACAGGAACAGTCCAGGAGGGTTTGAAATGTCTCCAGAGAAGGAGACTCCACAACCCCCTGGGCAGCCCCTGCCAGGGCTCTGGCACCCTCACTGCCAGCAAGGTCCTTCTCACACTGATGTGGAACCTCCTCTGCTCCAGCTCACACCCACTGCCCCTTGTCCTGTCACTGGGTGCCCCTGAGCAGAGCCTGGCTCCATCCTCCTCACACCCACCCTTCACACCTTGATCAACACTCACAGGGTCACCCCTCAGGCTCCTCTTTCCCAGCTCCAGAGCCCCAGCTCCCTCAGCCTCTCCTCAGCAGGGAGATGCTCCCCTCCCTCCACCACCCCTGTGGCTCTGCACTGGGCTCTCTCCAGCAGCTCTGTGTCCTTCTGGAGCTGAGGAGCCCACAACTGGACACAAGACTCCAGATGTGGTCTCCCCAGGGCAGAGCAGAAGGGAAGGAGAACCTCTCTCGATCTACTAACCACCCTCATTCTAATTAACCTCAGGATGCTGTTGGCCTTCTGGGCCACAAGGGCCCATTGCTGGCTCCTGGCCATCCTGCTGGCCACCAGGACCCCCAGGTCCCTTCCTCCTCAGCTGCTCTCCAACAGGTCAGTCCTCACGCTGTCAGTCCTCAGCCTTCTTAGCATCAGGGCGGGGGCCAAGAGCAGAGAGGAGCTCGAAGGTGACCTCCTCCTGTGGCAGGGTCCCTGTGCCAGGTGCGGGGGGTCTCATCCCCGCGCAGAGGGGTCTCTGCCGTCGGAGCCGCTGCTCAGCCGGAGGCAGCGCTGGAGCATGCGGACGAGCGTCGCAGGTTTCTGGGGCACTCTCATGCCGACTCAGCGAAACGGCCGGGAGAAAGGCCCCCGCCAACCAAAGAGCCGCCGCGCGGGGAACAGAAGCCGCACAGCTGCTCTGGCAGCTGCTCAGGACCCCGACGAGCTTCAGGCTGGGAAAAGGAATCGTGGCCAATAGACCAGAGGTCAACCCCCTTTTGCTCCCAGTTAGCCCTCCATGGTGGAACCGGGAGCTCTCCCTGCTGGACCCAGGGCTGGGGCCTTTCCCTGCCAGCCCAGGGGCTTGTGGCACCCCCGGCCCGCTGGGCCCCTGCCAGCCCGACTGCAGCAGCCCAGCCCTGCCAGCGGCAGCCGGCGGCTTTTGCTCGCCAGCGCCGGGTGCAGCAGTGGCAGCTGTGGGCTGACACCAGGCTCTCAGTGGCCCTTCACTCTGCCCAATGCAAACCTCCATCAGCTCCTAGAAGGAGCCATCTCGTGGCTCACACGTGGTGGATGCAGGAGCCAGCAGTCCACCTGCAGCAACCGGGAACCCACCGAGCACCCTCTCGGCACTGGAGACGCGTGGCACGGGCTTGTGGATGCCAGGGAGCCAGTCCTGGCGGGGCACCATCCCCAGGTACGGCTGGAGGACAGCCCAGACCCCCCAGCGCCCACAGGACCCTGCACCACAGGGGCTGGGGACCTGCCCGGGGCGGTGCCCGGGTGCCTCTCTCCTGGGTGCACAAGGCGCAGACGCCCCACGGAGGACACCTCACCCTTGCGTTCACCTGCAAAGCTCCGGGCAGAGGTGCCGGCTCCTCGCACACAGCCCGAGCCCGTGACCCATCCCGGCTGCCTTTAATGAGCATCTGCTAACTACCCTGGAAGTGGCTTTGGCCAAACCCCCGCTGTTCTGAGCCCTCGCAGCAGAAGCACCATCAGGTGAGAGGATTTAATTGACCTGAGAGGAGAAGGGGCCTTTCCCAGCTCTGACTGATGGGGCCCTGAGCGGAGAAGAGATCCTCTTGGGGGCTGCTGCTCGGCTCCTCACCCCACCCTGCTCCTGGCTGCCTTCAGCAGCCCCCGAGGGAGCCCTTGTGCCACGTCTGGGTCAAGGTGTCCCTTGTGCAGGCAGCCCAAGGGGACAGAGTCTCACAGAAGGAGGGTTTTCCCTAGACCTCCTTCTCAAGGTCCCCGGTTCAGCTTTGCAAAGCCCCTGGACATCAGTTGCCTCCAGCAGCAGCTCTGCAGGTTCAGCAGCCCTTAAACCCAGCAGAAACCCTCCCAAAGAAGGATGAAGCAAACCACCTCCAGCTCCCCAGCAGAGGCTGCATTTCCCCTGCTCCCACCCAGCACAGTGCTCATGGTGGGGCTGAGCCTCGCCCCGGATCCCCTCTGTGGGGCCCCTGTCTGAGCAGCTGCTCTGCCGGGGGACAGGGGAGCCTGTGCAGCGCCCAGCTCCCAGCACCTGCCTGTGCTCCCAGAGCCTGTCGCTGTCCTGCACGGAAGCAGCAGTGCTCCTGGTCCCAGCGCTCTCTCTGGGGATGCTCACCCCCACCCAGCGCTCTCTCCGGGGATCCTCACCCCCACCCAGCGCTCTCTCTGGGGATGCTCACCCCCACCCGGTGCTCCTCACCCCCGGTGCTCCTCACCCCCCCGTGCTCCTCTCCGGGGATGCTCACCCCCAGCGCTCAGCTCTTGCCCCCCACCAGCGCTCGGCTCTTGGCCTCAGTGCAGCTGGCAGCTGAGAGCAGAGCCTGAGGCTGATGATTTATTCCCCTTGGCAAACGGGGCCACCGTTGCTCGGCTCATTTTCTCATCCTGGCAGCCGAGGCATTTCTGTTTGCCCTGCTAATCCAGGAAGGTTCTCCAGGTACCGGCATCCATTAATAATGGAATCGCTGCCAGTGCTGTGCCCCAGTTCCTCCTTCCCACTGCTCCTCTCCGCTCCACAGTGCGGGCTGCTGCTGCTGCTGCCGCCGCCCAGCCAGGCAGGATGCGCAGGGCTGCCAGTCCCATCTCTGCTGCGGGATGGCCCTCGCCAGGCTCTCACGTGGAGGGGTCTGCCCGCGTTCACCTGGAGAGGGCAAACGCCCCCCGCCCAGGGAGCTGCCCGTGCGGGCTCCTCTTCCCATTCCGTGTCCTGGTTCACGTCTCCCTGTGCTGCTGCACGTCCGCCCCGTCTGCCCACGCGGAGCGGGAGCAGCAGACGGCCCCCCCGCCGTGGAGGGTCTGGCTGAGCGCCCCGGGGCTCTGCTCGGGAGGGAACCCGCTGAAGGGGACGAGGGGTCCTTCGCTCTGAGCAGGCACAGGCGCTTGTGCCCAGCAGGATCCAGTTGCTCCCTGCCATCAGCAAGCTGGGGGTGGCGGCTCCGCTGGCTGCCGGCTCCCTCCCTGCTAGGAAATTGCTCCTGATGAGCTCCAGCCCACACTCCCCTCCACACTCCCCTCCGCTCAGCTGCATCGCGCGAAACACGCTCCCACCCCCAGCTCCCCTGCCTCCCCCCCGCCTGCAGCTGAGCGAGGCACCGAGTCCCCGGCGGCTCCGCGCTCGTTTCCAGATGCCGGTGGAGCTGCGGGGCAGGCGGCCGGGGCTCCGGGCACCTGAGGGGCAGAAACCACCCCGGTGCCGGTCGCCACGCTCTCCTCGCCGCGTCTCAGCAGCCCAAGCTCTGGGAGCTGCTGGTTCCCAGCCACAGACGGGGCTGTCCCCAGGCAGAAGGGGAGAGTTGGGCGCACGGCCCCGCAACCCCCAAAGCCCCGACTGTCCCCGCCGCGGGGGGGTCCGTGCCCGGTTCTCCCACGAGGGAGCTCAGTGCGGACTTGGCGCTGGCAGCTCGGGCAGGAGGGAGCTCAGCCCCCTCCTCACCCTTCCGCAATGTTCTGGGAGAACAGCTGCCGGCCAGGGCAGCGAGAAGCTCGGGGGCTCCTCCGCAGACACCGCCGGGCTTCCCCCTGGGCTTAGGAGGAGATAACTCGAAGCACCCGACGCTCAGAGGGCAGCACCCGCAGCCCCAGCCCTACTGGCAGCTGACAGAGGTGACGACTCGCTCCTCTGTCCCTTTTCTTACTGGAGGCTCCCGAGTTTTCCATCACTCTGCTCTGCCCCGTCCCTACCCCCCGGTCTGCCGGCAGGACCTTCCCCTCTCCGTCCCTTCCGCGGTCCAGGGTCACGCCGAGATGAGGCTGCCCAGAGAGGCGGGGGAAGCCCCGTCCCCGCAGCCCCCCCAGGTCAGGTTGGACGCCGGGGCTGCGAGCACCCTGCTCCGCCCGGGGGTGGCCCTGCCCCGGCAGGGGTGGCGCTGGAGGAGCTGCGCAGGTCCCTCCGTCACTCGGACCCAGAGGCGAAGAGGCTGCAACTGGGTGTCGGGAGCCAGCCCGCTCGCACAGGGGCTGCGAAGGGACACGATGCTCGCGGGGAGCACGCAAGCCTGGGGGCCACATCCATGCTGGCCAACGGGTGGTGGCCCTAAGCCAGGCTGTGCCTCTCTCCTCTCCAGCTCCCCGTGGGCATCTCCACCTGAACCAGTCCTATCTTTGCCCACAGCAAGTTCCAGAGAGGCTTCATCCCGTTGTGACCCTGCACCTACTGGAAGCTTCCAAGCGCATCTCCTCAGCGCACCGAGAGGAGCAGAGCTGGGCGACGCAGGACCAGCGCTGCATCCCGGCTTCACCAAGCACCCGAGGAACCGCCTCGCTGCTCCCTGCACCTGCCCGGAGCCTGAGCAGCTCCGCTGGCCTTTGGGAGCGACAGCAGCCCATCTCGCCGCCGCCGTCATTAATCCCTGGTAATTGCTTCTATAATTGAAAGCCCCGTTGCGTCCTGCCTGTCTAACGCGTGGATGACGCATGGCTGGCGAGCGGCCGCCGGGCTCCTTCCGTGCAGGCAGCTCCAGCCAGGAGCCCCGGCTAACCCCTTGGCCCCTCGGGGCACCGTGCATCCCGCCTGGAGAGGACCCAGCCTTTCCTCAGCTCCACGGGGCTGCAGCGGGGGTTGTCCTGAGCTCTCGGCCTTCCCTGTCACCTCCCCTTTCCCCGGGCTACCCCCTGGCAGCACCTGAAACGGGGCAGGAGCGAACACAGCGAGGCTGGGAGGGTGCAGGGTGAAGCTAATGGGACCCGAAAGCCACTCTCCCTTCTCGAGTGACTCACACACGCTGTGGCGCCTGCGGCACGCTCTGCAGCACACTCTGCTTCCCGGCTGCGCGCTGGAGAGCCTTCGCCGGGGCTCTAACCGGAGAGACACCGCAGCCGCCGCGGGAGAGGAGCGGCTCCCTTCCAGCCCAGCCCCACGCGTCCGGCTTCACAGAGCGTCCTGGCGCTCGGCCCACAGCGGGACACGGAGCGGCTCTCCCGGCCTCCGCTCTCCACCTCCCGGCCGGACATCGGCCCAGTCAGGGCACCTGGGCTGCTGGGGGCACCAGGAGGCTGAAAGGGAGAAGAGAGCTGCTGAGGGTCTGGGGGCTTCTGTGCCTTCCTGAGACAGAGGAGAAGGTGTCGCAGTGGGCAAGGACAACCTTGGCTGAGCCCTTCAGGTGCCCTCAGGGGCAGCCCTTGTCTCCCCCCCCCCACTGCATTAACCTCTCTATTTCTTTCCTTTCCCCCCTCCCTGGTGGCCCTTACCAAGGAGAGGGTGCTGGCCCCGGTGTCACCCACCAGAACTCAGTTCTTCAGCCACCGCCCCAACCCCTCTTGTCTGCACCAGGAGGTGGGGAAATGAAACACCTGGGAAAGCAGCCACTGGAGGCTTCTCCAGGGTGCCAAGGGAGGGACATCCCTCTGCTACAGCCCCCCTCAGCCCAGCTCCTGGCACCAAAGGGGAGGGCGAGGGAGGCCCACACAGGACCTGGGCTCGGATGATGCACGATGCTGCGTCCAGGTACAGCAGAGGCTGAGCTGAGCACATCCTGCTCTGCCTGGGGGACTGGGCTGGACGATCTTTCGAGGTGCCTCCCAGTCCCTGGGATTCTGTGCGATCTGTCCTTTGCCCAGGGCAGGAGGTGCCAGGGGGGACTTGCTGCATCTCCCCCTGACCAGAGCTCAGCGACCTGCTTCACCCGGCTGCTCCTCACCTCACCTCACCCAGCCCCAAACTGGAGTGTGCTGCAGCCGCTCCGTCAGCTCCCTGCGGCAGGGGAGGCCCAGGCAGGGATGACCCAGAGGCAGGGAAGACACACCGGGGGCTCCAGAGCACCTGGGGGTTCTTGCCTTTGGGCAGGAGGAGAGACTCTTCCACACCCTGCTCTCCATCAGGCAGAAAGGGATGGGGAGCCCTCAGAGCACTGGGCTCTGCAGTACCACTTGCTGGTGGACAGGCTGGCCGCAGCAACCCCCAAACTGGACCCTTCTGGGATGGACAAGCCTCATCCTACCACAGCTCGATGAAGGCCACGTGCAAACAGGTGTCTCAGGCAGCCCCCACAACCCCCAGCAGTGGGGACACTCCTGAGGCCACCAGCAGCACCACTGCCAGGGCAGCGCCTTTGTGTGCTGCCAGCAGTCACCAGCTCCCTCCTTTCCACCCAGCAGCACCAGCAGCACCAGCAGCCTGCTTGGGCTGGAGGCAGGGTGATGCCCTCAGGGCAGCCTCACTGCTGTTCGGGCTTCAGGGCTGCTCCACAGGCAACTGGTCTGACTGGGAGAAGAGCAGCTCTCTGCCCAGTCCAAGGCAGGACTTGAGCAGAGGAACAAGGAGCCAGCACCAGGTCTCTGCCCAGGTCTGTAAGGGGAAACCCAGCTTGGGAGGTCCAGGGAGCCACGTGGGGGCTGCAGCTGGGGGAGGAGGGTCCTGACCCAGCCACCAGTGCCAAGTGGAAGCACTTCTTCCCTCTCACTGGTCACTGCTGTCCAGAGCAGCCCTTTGCCCTTCGACTGCAGCCCACCAGGAGAAGCTGGGGAGCACGTTCTGTCCAGAGCTGCTTCTGGGAGAAGAAACAGCCTTTTGGTCAGAAAGACACTTGTGTCCCTAATCTCTGCAAGAGCTGGGGAGGCAGGACACCCCCAGTCCTGCTCTTGGCAAGAGCTGGGGAGGCAGGACACCCCCAGTCCTGCTCTTGGCAAGAGCTGGGGAGGCAGGACACCCCCAGTCCTGCTCTTGGCAAGAGCTGGGGAGGCAGGACACCCCCACCCTCATCAGCACCCTGCCTTTCCCTGCCTTTGAACTCCCACTCCTCACAGCACATGGGAACTGGGAGACACGAGAGGATCTCAGGGCATCTCAACACCTCCTCCCTGCAGAGCTCTGGAGGATTCCTACTTCTCCAGGAGGCTTCGCCGGTGTCAGGGGGAGCGCAGACACGGCCAGGCTGCAGCCGTGCCCAGAGCCACACAACAGGGAGGAGAGAGGGTCCTGCTTGGCAGCCCCCCAGCAGCCGCGTGCCCTGGCGCACGGGCAGGATCTGCAGCTCCCGGAACTGACACTAACTGCATCTCACTTCACGTGAGAAAACAGGGCGGTTTTATTACAAAGCTCAGAAAAATCCACGCAGCACTGGATCAGAGATCTTCCTCAAGGTCACAGCGACCCCAGCAAGCCGGGCGCTCGGCAGCCGCAGCGGAGGCTCAGGTCCTCAGGTCCGTGAGTCAGGGCTCCTGCTCGTCCTAGAAAACAAGAGAGTTTCCCCACGAGGTGGTTTGGCCACCAGTGACGCGAGGGGGCACCGGCTGGGAACAAGCCAGCCCGCCCTGCACTTGCCCTCACCACATCCCTGCAAGCCAAGCAGCTGAGCACCAGCTCATGGTAACTGGGAGGCTCTCCACCAGTGCTCTGGCAGCGGCTGGGCCCAGAGCAGCCAAGAGCTCCAAGTGAAGCTGCTGGTGATGAAGACTTGGCCGAGCTCTTCCCCATTTCAAGGGGAAAGAGAGGAGGTGCCAGGGCTCACGGTGACCTGCTGGCAGCAGCTCTGGCTCAGAGGTGGCTTCCCCAGGTGCTCAGCCAGCATTTGGGCAGCCCCATCATGCAGGGACACTCCAAGCCAGCATCATCTCAGTGACAGGTGGGGATGGAGGTTGTCTCAGAGCCAGAGCCCCTGCAGCCCCCTCCTAGCTCGCTCAGCAGTAAGGGAATTGGAGAGAAGCAGAGGGGCTCAGAGACCAGGGGCATCCTCCCTCGCTGAAACACCCGAGCTGCAGACCCCTCCCCTGCTCCACGCTAACAGAAGCCGGGAGGGATGGTGGCCCAGCACGAGAGCCCTTACCCCGCACTGTGCCAAAGGGCTGCTGTCGTCGCCACCGGAGCCATCCTCCTGCCCACTGCTGTCCCCGCTGGCTTTGGGCTTCTGGGCACCACCGCTCGCAGCACCCGGAGCGTTGTCCCCACCACTGGGCCCAGCTGGATCACCTGGTCCCATCTCTGTGCCCGATGCCACCGGCTCGGGGCTGCCACCGGCTCCAGCCGACTCCACGTCCTTCGTCTGCAGAGGCAGGGGCACAGTCAGGCTGCGCTTCCACGGAGCGACCCCACGGAGCCCAGACCCTCCTCTGCGGGTGCTCCTGGGGCTCAGGCAGCGCGGGGCAGGGACACTCACCCGGAGGCCCGAGGGCTCCTTCAGCAGAGCAGCCCTGTCCTGCTCCTCGGGGTCCAGCTCTGCGTCGGTGTCGTTCTGGGAGCAGTACTCCAGGGTATCTGTCTCCACGTCTGAGGGCTGGGGGGGAAAGGGACAGCCTGAGGTCAGGGTCCCTGGGAGCCAAGGTAGAGCTGCTGCTTGGCAGGGGGACATCAACCAGGGGGAACCTCGGTGTCACAAGGCAAGGGACAGACACCGAGGAGGTGGTTCCCTGGGGACAGACCTCCCTCCAAGGGCGCAGACAAAGGAAACCTCTCTAAGTTCATCGGGGCACTCGGAGGCTAACCCCAGAGCTCTCTGAACCACTCAGGCCCCGAGGAACAAGCCTGCCCAGTGTCCAGGACATGCGGTACCTCATAGGTGAGGTCTTCAGAGTCCTCTTCTGGCAGGTCCCTCTCCAGCACCAGATGCCAAGCCTCCTGCTCCTCCAGAGCTACATCGTCCAGCTTCCTCTTGTTTACTCTGCTAGATGGCTTGAGCAGAGCCCCCCTGACCTCTGCAGGGAGTCACAGCAGACAGCCACAGCTCCTACAGGGCTCCCACCCGACACCTTCTGACGCGCCCTGCGCCCACCCTCCTGCGAGCCGCCCACCCACCGGCGCTGCAGACCCGACGCCTCCCCGTGCGCAGGGCCCTCGGGTGTCCCAGGAGGCCGCAGCTCCTACCTTTGGACACGTCGCTCTTGCCCCAGTCCGCTGGCAGGTAGCCCAGGATGCTCTGGATCCTCGTGGGGACGAGGGAGAGGAGGAGGCGCGTTAGTCTCCCCCAGCGCCTCCTGGCAACTCGTCCGGCCCTGGGTGGAGACTGTGCGGCGCCGCCAGCCTGGCTGCTGCTGGCCTCCACAGGGACCCCCAGTCCAACCCAGGCCGATGCCTTCTGGAAGATCTTCAGCTGCAAAGGAGAGGAGTCCAGGGGGCTGTGAGAGCATCCTCAGGGGAGCCCCACTCTGCCCACCGTGGAGCGGAGACTGGCGTCAGCCTCAGGCAGGTGAAACGGGGCAGCCAGGCTGCCCCCAAAGACCTCCCACCTCCCCAGACCCAGAGGAGAGAAGCATCAGCTCGGCAGCAGCTCTTAGCTGAAGGGGACCACAGCCAGGCCAGGCAGAGGGGAGAAAGGCTGGGACAGGACAGAGCAGAGGACAAGAAACACTGAGGAGAAGGAAAAGACTGAAGGAAGAGAGAGCATCTAGCAGAGGAACCAGAGGAACTGCCAGCCCCACGGCTCATCACCCCGCTCCCTCGGCCTCGAGCTCCTCCAGCAGCAGGAGCATCACCTACCGGGTACTGGACAACGCTCAGCTGAAGGATCTGGTGCAGAAACCTGCTGGAGAAGGAGCTGGGCTCCCTGCAGGTGACAGGCTCCTCCTAAACAGAGAGGCAAAGGTCAGACACCCACTGCACCTCAGTGGGCGCCTCAGTGGGTGCTGTGGCTCTGCCCCCCACCAGAAGCAGCCCCCTTGGCACCAGGAGGATCTCTACCTGCTCTGGGCTGCTGCACCCCCTTTGCTGCTGCTCCATGATCCCCAAGAGGCCGGCCTGGACAGGAGCCCCATCTGCAGCCCTCAAGCTACTTGTAGTTGTGGGTCCAGCTGCTCCTCATTGCAGTGATGAGCCCCAGGCCTCCTGCATCACAGGGGCAGCCCAGTGCCCTCCCATGGCAGCCCCCTGCTGCTGGCCCCCCACCCCGCTTCAGGGCGAGGGCTGTCAGCTAGGGGGTGATTTCCTCTCACGTTGGGTTACCTGCCTCCTCCTGGGGGCTCTAACTTGCCAAGGGGCTGGCTGGGGGACCTCCCCTCATTCTGTTCTGATGCAAATGGCTGAAGGAGGAGGGTAAGGAGGTGCCAGAATCTCTCCCCCACGAGCCCCCCAGGTATCATGGGTTTGCTTAGGTCGGAAAAGATCCTTAAACTTATGGAGCCAAGCGCTCCCCCAGCACTGCCAGGGCCCCACTGGTCCCTCGCCCCACAGCTCCAGGGTGCTGCAGCCCCTCGGGACACAGCTGATCGCGGGCAGGGCCCTGGCAGCTCTCCTGGTCCTCAGGGTGCAGTCGCCAACTGCTCTTGACCAGCTGCGACCGAGCGGGTTCCACAGCACTGGCCGCTCGCTCATAAATTGCTTTTTGCTTTTATTGAGAAGCAGAACCTGCAAAGCAGCTGCGGTCAGCGTGTTCAGGGCTGATGGAGCAGAACCTCCCGGGTCAGCAGCGCCGGGCTGCTGCCACGGCCCCTCTCAGGGCTGTTAATCCACAGTGAAGATCCCCCAGGGGTGGGACTGGGACAGCTGGTCCCAGTCCAGGAGGGCAGGTGGGGCATGGACAGCTGAGGTCCTGCAGTGAGACCTCCCCGAGCACCCTCCAGCATCCCCCCCCAGCACCCCCCCCCAGCACCCCTGTCACACTCCAGCAGGTCTCCCCGCTGCAGCTGCAGAGCCCGGCGTTGCTGCCCCACCACTCTGTGGCCCCCCCCAGCCCTGTCTGCTGCTGGGGGGGTCGCCGTGCTGAACACAGGGGGTGATGGGCACAGGGTCTGATGGGCTCAGGGTCTGACGGGCACAGGGTCTGACGGGCACAGGGTCTGATGGGCACAGGGTCTGACGGGCACAGGGTCTGATGGGCACAGGGTCTGATGGGCAGAGGGCCCCAAGCAGCAGCAGGGGTCCGGTGGGAGCCATGAGCACCCCTCTCCCTGCGTGACTGGTGTGTGATGGAGCGCCTGCCCTCCCAGGATCGATGCCGAGCTGCTCCCTTTTACAGGCAGCGTCGTGCCTGCCGGGTGAGATAAATCTCTTTGCCTGCTCATTAGCTGCAGGGCTCCTCCCTGCCTCACTGGTGCTGGAAAGGTCAAGCTCTGGCTGTGAGACAGTCCGCGGCAGTCAGGAGTCCCAGCCGGGCGAGCAGGGAGGCTCAAGGGGCCAGAGACAGGGGTGTTCTCCCGCCGACTGCAGTGAAGCCGGGGATGCGGTTCCTGAGTGAGGGGAAGCACGTGTGAGGTGTTTAAAGGACAGGGAGGTGTGATGCTGGGGAGACAACAGAGAACCACAGAACCTCAGAACTGTCTGCAAGTTACCTTCACGGCCATCGAGCCCAACCACCTGCCCTGCAACCCCCAGCCACTAACCCATCTCCTGAAACACCCTGGCTGCTTGTTGGACCCCTCCAGGGATGGTGCCTCCCTGGGCACCCCTGTTCCAAGGTCTCCCCACTCTTTCTGGAAAGAAAAGAGATCAAACCTGACCCTCCCCTGGCACAACCTGACCCCATTTCCTCTGGTCCCATCACCAGTCCCTAAGGAGAAGAGTGAAGGGAGGTGAGGGAGGTGAAGTGAGGTCACAGTGAGGCAGGGATTGGCCTCTTCTCTTTAGTGACTGGTGATGGGACCCTTCTCC
>VXBP01009548.1:242405-368548 GCA_013400115.1 Rhinopomastus cyanomelas | reverse complement strand
AGTTTAAAGCCCTCTGAATGAGCCCTGACAATTCCCACCCCACAACACCTTTTCCTCTCTGGGATAAACCTCTCCCATATGGACCCATCAGATCTGGTACTTTACAGAACCAGTCATTACCAAAGAACCCAAAGCCCTGCCTGTAACACCAGGCTTGTAGTCAGGCATTAATGGACTGAGTCCTTCTATTCCAGCCCGTGTCCCAAAATGGAAGTAATGAAGAAAATACAATTTGTGCCCCAGACTCTTTTACCAAACGTCCCAAGGCCTTATAGTCTTTTTTCATTCCCCTCAGGCTACACAATACAGCTTCCTCCCCACCTGTCTGGACAATCAGCAGTGTGTAATAGTCAGCTGATCTCACCAGGTTAGGGAGCATCCTAGTGATATCCCTGATTTGGGCTCCAGGTAGACTGCAGACTTCTCTGTGATGAAGGTCAGCTCTGCATATTGGGCCCTCAGTCTTTTTCATGAGAAATCTCCAATAACTAGAACCCTTCTCTTCTTTGTGGCGGAGATCATCATATTACTGGAAGATGTCCTGGATTTATGCGACCTTGCTAGGACCTCTGGTATGGGTTGTCTGTCCTCTATATCCTTACTAGACTGGCTGTCTTCCAGTAGGGGCTGATATCTATTACTCAGTGGCAACTGAGAAGGTAAGGCAGGCAAGAGTAGTGCTTGCCTTCTGCCTTGGCCCTTCACTTCGCTCAACTCATCCTTTCTACTTGGGCTTCTGTCCTCCATCTGAGAGGTGCAGGATGTTTGGACTCTTTGCTTCTGGCTCTTATTTGGCTGTTGTCCAGACTGACTCCACCAGTCTACCTCTATTTTAGCCTCAATAATTCTCCTGAGCCTTTCTACTTCTGCTTGTAGCTTTTCAACCAGATCTTACAGACGTGGCGCCTGGTGAAGCAGATAATCTAGCTGCTCGCACCGTACGCAGCCGGGAAAACTCAAAAGAGCGTTACATTCCTGGCAGCCTGTCAACAGCACTGCCTCATCTTGTTGGAGGACCTCTGTTTGAGTTCCCATATCCATATGCAGTGATGAACATAGCCTGGTCTTCCTCTGCTGCTGTGTTGTTACCATTTAATTTTTGTAAATTCCCCCCGCCCCCCACCCGACGGCTGAAGCGGCTAAGCAGCTAGCGCTCTTGCTGCTGCGTGCAGTCTGAGTGCAACTTCAGGTTTTGCTTCCCTCAAAGACATCTGGGTCTGTAACCCCTGCGTTGTTTGCCCAGCTTTTCTCACAAGAGTATCCAAACCTCAGCGGCTGCCTCTCAGCTCCCCGGATCTTTCCAGTTCAGGGAACCCCCGGATCACCCAGAAACCTTGATAAAATAGCATTCGGGGACCAGCGCTCTCACTGCTGCACACAGTCTGAGGAATGGGCAAGAGAGTAATTTCATTCACAGATGTTAAGATCATACAAATTAGAATTAGAAATTAAATAAACCATACATAAATAAATTATTCCCACAGAATTATTTGCTTTACACTTCAGAGAAAGAATAGGCTACAGACTAGAAAATTTAAGATATTATCTGATTGTCTGAGATTTGTTCATTTTGTTACATAATTTCTCAATCAAATATCTCCACCTGTAATGGAAATCCCAGTTTTAAGTTCTCATGGTTTATTATGCTTACATACATTTGTGTATATGGGGTATCTCCTCCCACTTTTTTAGCTGAGAGCTGGGGAAGTTGCATATTTGCACAGAACAGACCAATAAAGGGGTTTATCTAATATTAGATTGCACCCACCCTGAATTAATAGAGCAGAAAATCACAATGCATGTATGATTCTGCTCTTAAAGTTTAATACACCATCAATACAACAGAAATCTTTGGTTTACCTGAAGACTAAATATTGTTCTATTGTCAAACTTCAGATTTCGTTGTCTGGATGGAGTAAGTGCTTTCCTATGTCCTATGACAATGACTTCAGAGATATATCTCTTTAATTATGTTTTTTCCTACTTCACGTTCACATGTGTTGAGACTCATTGCTCCTGGAAATGAAGATGCTCTGGTGTCAGCTGTAAAATCTGTATCTCACTTCCTCAGACAAGTGGATATTTATTGACAGGGTGTGAGAAAGACGAGAGACTGCCTGTCCTGGAGCCAGTAACCTTGGTGAAGATGCAATGTCACAAACACCAAGCCATCATTCTCATAGATGCACAGCATATTATTTAAAGGGAAACAAATATCGGCCACTGAATGTCACTGCAAGGACACATCTTCTGCCTCTTAACTAAACTTATCAGTGCTGTGGTTTAATATGGTGCCTTTTTCATCCTCCCCTCAAATTCATCTTACAGAGCAGCTCATGACACTACCAGAGAGCAGTCAAGACTAAGATTTAGTGACGTTTGCTTCAAACAGATCTAGATTTATTGACATTTGCTGCCTGCTTCTTCTCTCAGTAACTGCACACAGGATTAAGTTTAACCATTTCTTAAACTCTGTAGAACTACATACTTAAGGCAATAAAAACATTCAGACACAAAAATTAGTACTACTCGCGTATTTACGCTCTTTAAAATTAGAGGACCAGAACTTTAATCACAAGACCTTAAGTACATGGGCAAGCTTTTTGCTGGAAGTTGGATGAAAAAGGCACACACAAATCCCTTTTCAAAATTAACTATTCTCCAGTAGGGAAGGCAGGATTTATGCCTCAATGGTTTATACAAACATATGATTAACAACTGTAGAAGAAAATACTACAGGATGAAAATAGCCTCATTTTTTGATAACTAATTCAACAAGGAAATTTTGCTTGACTAATTTAGTGTTCATTTATTACTATGGCTTGTACCTTATGTTAATGTCTAAACTCCCAAACTAATATAAGTTCTATGCCTCTACTTTTCTACCAAAAAAAAAAAAAAGTATCATATTGAGTTAGGGACAGAAATCAGTTTCTACAAGGATACTTACTCATCTTTGCATTAATTCTTATAAATTACATTATTGGATCTAATTCATGGCTTTGAAATCTACAAGTGCTAGTCAGAACTCGAACCACAATACAAATACTTAGCTCATATGCCATATAGACACAGCCATCTTTTAGCAATAGATCCATCTATATCTATATTGTACTTTTACAGATTGATAGATGAATATATTCTCTTGACTCTCCTAATGTTAGGTAGAAGTAGAAATTTGCAGTGCTTGGTAAAAGATTAACTACTAAATGAAAGAGAACTGTTGTTAAGTCCAAAAAACACCCAGGAGGCATAACGGCAATTATTGCTGATGGAAGCTGTTTCAGACTAAAAATACATTTCCATTAACAATCAAAATTAGTTTTCATTGCCTTTTTCTTAAGTTTTTTAGTGAATAACCTTTGATGATACACATGATAATGAGTAATTAGAAAAAAACTAATTGGTACTTCAGAAGTATGCGTATTTTTTTTAGAAGCCAGAAATTACACCAATGAAAATCAAATGCCAGAAGAAGCAGAGGACAGTTGTGGGCTGAATAATACTCCACAACAAGAGAATTACAATCAGAGTACACACTGTACTTGTGCATGCAGTTTTTACAGAGGAATGGTATTAAGATGTGTTAGTCAGAATAATAAATTATACTGAGCATTACAAGACATAAATCCCTCTAATTCGTGTCCCTCCAATCTTTTCAGTGTAATCCAAACTGTGTTTGGTGGGAGAAGTACAGAAGACCTGCAAAACATCTCTGTAGACTGCACAGCAGACACACATCAGCTCAAAAGCTGGATGGCAGAACGCAGGCTTTTATGGAATCTCTGCATGCCAGGAAAACACACTCTAGCTTATGGGAAAAGGCTACAGTGTAGCCTTATAACAATATAAATCTTCAGAACCCTTGTGATGATATCTAATTTACGTGGCTGTCACTGGAAATTGTAGTACAGTGAATTATATACACTACTAAACTTAATTATGAACAGCAACCTGGAACTCTTTATTAGAAATCATTTGCTCACTACACTCAGAGTCTTAAAAAACAATGATGAATTCATCTAGCAATTCCAAATAAATTCCAAATAGAAAACCAAAAAGAAGGTATAGATTCTAAAAGAAATTATTTCTTAGGATCACTGCCAGATTTTAATTATGCTATCAGATGTAAAAGCACTACAGTAGCAAGCCTGCTTTACATGAAAGCATCTACTTAATATTCGTATCAATTTTTTACACCGTCAGAAGTAGGCGTCTATAAACCGCGGGCCAGACACCAACATGCTGTGCAGAATTCCACATGTTTCATCAGTGAACTGATGACAGAAGTTCTCAGATGTGTTACAGGCTCCACTGCCACCACCGTACTATTTCACTCTACTCAAGATACTTGAGGATCAGTGTTCAGAAGGACGTTACCACTCTGATGGTTCCCCTTTCCCAGCACACTTCAGAAACTCTCAGAAGAGCAGATAAATGTTCAGCACACTTGTATTTCAGGTTTGCCCAAAGCTTCTTATGAAGGTTAGGCCATTTGCAGCCGTATTTGTCAAATCTCAGGGCCCCATTGCCCTTGCTGTAAAAAACATGACACACAGAACTACCGCACCGCGTCACCAAACCAAACCAAGGAAAGCCTAAAGTGCTTACGTGATGATTAAATGAAAGAGAGCCTATAACAATAATTTCCTAACATTAGCGTAGCCTCATCGCAAGTGTACAGCAAATGTAAATAAAGCACGAAATTATAAAAACCACTTGCTTCTTTTTATATTAGGTGCACTAAAATTTCCACACCAGTACTGGAAGCATTCACCATTTCCGTAAGAGAAGTCCAGGCACTACTGACTTGCAAAGCAAAACCTTCTTCCAGATGAAGAGACCTCCTGAACCTTGTATTTGTATGTAGAAAGAGATTAAACAAATCATTATTACAACAATAAACATGTAAATTCTGATCAATAACTACTTGCTTTCCCCTCCCCCAACAGTAAAAGCTGCAATAAAGCTTTAAATGTAAAGCTGAGCACAACCAACCATAAAAAGTATGTAAAATAAATGAGGATAACATAATGAGGGAATCCAACATTCATCTCATAAATATAACATAACGACCACAACTAAAATGTCAGAGAATCTAATAAATCAATATGGTAGGACAGAGCTATATTTATGCTTAGCATACATAAAAATATTTACATGCAGGGTTTTTTATTTTGGGGTTTTTTTTTAAACCAAAGATAAAATAAAAAAAATATAAGAAGCTTAACTCCTTCTTCACTTCATCACTCAAAGTTTCATGTTATTTTTACTTTTGTTTTTACCCAGCTGTAAAGAGCACACATTAGTTTTTCCCCATAAAACAACACATCAAAGACGTTATTAATTAGCATATAAAGTAAAACCAAAAATATGCATTCAGTCCCTTGAATGGACAATTTGGAGAGACTGGTTGAAAGAATATTTACAAAGGTAGATGGATAATATTGTACAAATGAATATTTTCTTCGAAAAGCAGACGTTTTGAAAAGCAATTCATGACAGGGCATACTTTCTTAATGTCATCTGAGAACTTACATCAGGTATTACTGGTTACACAGGTAAATTTCCTGTACTGAAACACCACATCTACTTTAGGTCCGGCTTTGAAAACATCAAGTGGTATGTATGTACAAGAGCCACAACAACAAACAGATCATAGTGCAGAACTCAAGAAATGCCAGTTGTGTCCCTGATGCAATTTCTCACAATTTTTGTTAGCACTTGAAGGACTAATAAAGCACATAAATCATAAACAAGCTACAAGAGTACAAGATATTGCAGAACATACTAATCAAGACCTGTTCTAAGTCTCAGTAGCTACATTTTTCCTCAGTCTTTCGCACTTCCTTACCATGGTTGTTCTACCAACTGAGACCCATGTGCCATGTTCAAAACAGGTCTCAGAAATTCTGTTAGAAGGCACCAGATGGCATTAGAACAGACAATACAAGAACCATGAAGGTCAGTATTTTCCCTTTGTCTTCCCCACACAACTTGGTGTAACACACATGGAAGCAAAAGCCTTTCTACTCGTCTTGGACACCAGTTCTTGAAATGGTCACTTCCATTGATCATCAAGGTTATGTACTTTTCATAAAGATACCACTCAGCCTGGAGAAGAAAGAGAAGGCTCCATAGCAATCTTATAGCAGCCTTCCAGTCTCTGAAGGGGGCCTACAGGGAAGATGGAAAGGGACTTTTTGCTAGTCACTCTTGTGATCAGGCAATGGGGAATGGTTTCAAGCTAAAAGAGTGGAGATGTAGATTGCATCTTCGGAAGAAATTCCTCACTATGAGGGTGGTGAGGCACTGGAACAGGTTGCCCAGAGAAATTGCGGACAACCCTTCCCTGGAAATGCTCAAGGACAGGTCGGATGGGGCCTCGGGCAGCCTGAAGCAGGTCCAAAGAAGAGCAACGAGGCTGGCGAAGAGACTAGTGGGCAAGTCTGATGAGGAGAGGCTGAGGGAGCTGGGGTTGTTCAGAGGAGCCTCAGGTCACTCCCTGACTAAGGAGGGACCTTATCCCTCTCTTTAACAACCTGAAGGAAAGTTATACACAAGTGAGGGTCAGGCTCTTCTCCCAGGCAACTAGTGATAGGACCAGAGGGCAGGGCCTTAAGCCGTGCCAGAGNAGAGGCTGAGGGAGCTGGGGTTGTTCAGAGGAGCCTCAGGTCACTCCCTGACTAAGGAACTAGACGGAACTGCCCAGGGAGGTGGTGGAGTCCCCATCACTGGAGGTGTTTAAGAAAAGACTGGACATGGCACTTAGTGCCATGGTCTAGCTGATGTGGTGACGTTAGGTCATGGGCTGGGCTTGCAAATCTTAGAGGTCTTTTCCAGCCTCAATAATTCTGTGATTCTGTATAGTAACCTAACTAAAGGAAAATCTCCTTCATAGCAGGCCATTGCACTTACAAATAAGGATGCCAACATGCCAAAATAAGTTCTGGCATCAAAACACTTCAGGAAAGATGTGAAAGAGGTATCTACAATGATGCTTTGAGACTGACATTTTCATCCAGTTACTGAACTGCTCCCTACACTCATCCACTGCTAATTAATACTGACATATGAATCAAATCCCTTTGTCCAAGCAAATCTACTGTAACTTAAGTTTATTTTTAAAGTAAGTACCTCAATTACCACAGTAATTGCTCATGTACAGTTGCTTGCATTTTCTCAGCAAAGAACCTTTTTCTGCTGTAATAGTCTTTCATCATCACTAGATTATAAATAATCACCATAGAAACATAGTGGATGATAAAACTGAAAGCTAAACTCTCAAAGACAGCCTTGGCCACCAGCACAGTTTGCAGACAAATTGATAAATTATCTACACCTCCACTTTTCCAGATTCCAAAAGCATTGCTCTTTCATTTAGCAATGTGTAACACACTTAAGCAAACATTGTGCACCATCATGTTTTTAAGCGGCTGTGTATGTTCTTGCTATGCCTGCTACTAACTGTGTTTCACTCAATTTGTTTTGGTTTGTTTGCTGTAAGAGGGGATGGTAGTCCTTTGAAAAATTTGGTGGCTTCATGCAGACATTTGTCCTTCATATTTTTAACTCAGAAAGAAATATTTGTTATCTTCAGACTCTCTACAGCTCATGTGGCGCCAAATACTTGGGAAGAGGATATTACTGTCTTTGTACTAGTGATTTACTGGTCCTGCTACTTCCAACAACTGTATCTACATGCTTTAACATCATGCAGTTTTGAGAGGTGATTGAGGCCTCCGGAGAGGTGGAAATGCTGTAAACCGTCTACCCGACGGAGTAGAAATGCAGAGTGTTACGGTTGATCCATGGTATTGAAGGTATGTCTCAACAAGTGTACAACATACGAGGTATCAGATATTAAAGCACCACACCACGACATCTTAAACTGAATACAAGCATTTGAGTTGGCAATGTGCCTTTGTGGCCACAAAGGCCAATGGTATCTTGGGGTGCATTAAGAAGACTGTACCGGGTTTGGCTGAGATGGAATTGATTCTCCTCATAACATCTCTCCTGGTACTGTGTTTTGTAGTGGAAGCTAATACACCAGTGCTTTGGCTACTGCTGAGGTTTTTTAATCCTTTTCCAGCAGTAGGCTGAAGAAGAGGCCAAGCTAGCTGATCCAAACTGACAAAGGGACATTCCATACCATATGACATTAGCTTCAATATACAAGTGAAGAGGAAGAAGGAGGAGGGGTGCGTTCATTGATGCCAGAGCAAATGCTACACATATTGAAGCCCTGCTTCCCAGGGAAGTAGCTGAACATTGCCTGCTGATGGAAGGGAAACAATAACCTTTATTACTTGCCTTTGCTTCCATGCACAACCTTTGCTTTTGCTTTATCAGACTACTGTTGTCTTTACCCACTAGCTTCTTGTTTATCTTCCTCTGCCCTGTCAATCTAAGAAGCGAGAGTGACAGACTGGCTTTGGTGGGCACCTGACCACCAGCCAGAGCCAAAGTACCACAAACAAGTTCTTGGAATGAGGAATATTTTGGCATTTGAAGTTGCACTGATTAATCAGAAGTATTTATTAGCAGTGTCTATGAAATGTAATCAGTGTGTAAAAACCACATGAAGAAGTCTGATTTTCAGGGGTACTGCTTTTGGAAGTGCAAACTCCACTTTCATTGCCTTGCATTTAGTTTTTCAGTGCACACCAACAGCTAAAAACCAGACAAGAATCCATCTAGCTACGAGATCTGTTGGTAACTGAAAGATCCACTGTGATTGCCGCAAATGGAAATTACTATTGAATCTGACATGAAACAGAAACCACAGCATATCAGATAGGTGTACGTGTAAATAAATACAGTCAGAATAGGGGAGTGTAGAATACTTAGGTTTAAATGATTTGCAAAATCCAGGAGTGCCAAAATATTTGTGGCAAACCAGGAAAACGTTCAACTCTAGTTCTCGACCAGTTTTTCACAGATAATATGCGTATGTGAGCAGAGAGTTGTACAGGCATCAGTTACTGCTGTGTGCTTTATGATGCCTTGGTAGAAAATAAGCTGAAGTCACATCTTTTGTGAAAAGAGGTAAAAGTCCCATAGAATACATATTTATATGGCTTGCTCTCACCATAATTGGTTCTCTAGTGCACAGATCACATATTGACATAAAATCAGATAAGAGGTAATGAGGTAATGAAGTAAGAGCCTGGTACCTAGCCTAGCCTTTTACTAAGCCATACCTTTATATACATAATTTATATGTATGTTCTTAAATACACACATGCTCTTCTCCCTTTTTTTTCCTGTTGTATAGTGTTTTGTTGGGTTTTTTAACCTTTTCCTTTCAGTCTTTCTTACCTACCTATTGTGTTTCCTGTTTCACCTCAACGTCTATAATCAGTTTAGATGAGAGAAGACATGAAAATCTGTAACTATAAACACTAACATCCTTAGATACTAGTGTAACTGTCCTGCATTTTCCAAGGAAGGTTTTTCACCTTGTCTTCAATTCCAAGATCGTCTACTTGTACGCAACTAAATAACCGGTGGTATGAATTAAGACTTAATTTGATACGCAAGGCAGTTCCAGCACAACAAAATAAGAACTCGGACACTGTGTAAGGACTGTTCAGTTGCTTAGGGGAAAGCATGTACTTTATGAAAAATAAGCTTCATATATAAATATATTCACAAATATATATAGAGAGACAAAGACAGATGTAAACAACCACAGAAATATGTACACATTGTCTGCAGGTAACATTTACCTGCCTTTCCAAATAGTTGCAGGATGTTGTTTACACAAATGCATGCAGCAATTTTGAACTAAACAACTTCATGTGCATCTCTTGCTCCAGACTATTTTGTTTACAAGTTTCTTACTGCCACATAATTATATCCAGCTAATAAATGAGAATCACCTCAAGTCCAAATTGACTGCAGTAACCCTGCCTAACAAGAAGAGTAGGTTCAGCTTCAGACTGACCAATGTGTAGCACAGCTATTATTCTGACCAAATCATTTTTTTAGAGCAATACCTGCTCCTTCCATTGATCTGCACTTTGGGGTGTACTTCCTGCTTTTCAGCAGTCACACTACAAAAGGTGGGTTACTTAAGAAACAATTAGGTGTGTATACAAAACAATTTGCAGGCAGTCTTAGTCTTTCAGCTCCCTAAGTGAAGTGCCTTTCAAGGCTGATTTATAACACTGTCGTCTTCAGAAGGCAAAATAATTAATAGGAGCATGGACTTCTAATTTCAGTGACTTCCAGAGAAAGTGGATTTCATTTGATTTATGATGGCCAGTGACTTTGCATTTTATCAGTTCATTCACTCATTATTTATGCTGATGACCAATTTCAATGGGTCGCTATCATCTAACTCACTACTAATCAAAGAGAATTAGGGTTCACTGCATTATTTAGAAGCCACTAATTTATCTTCAGAACAAGTATCAAGAATAGTTTGGGGCCTTCCACACAAAAAAGAAGTGCAGCTGGCAAAGTAACAGCATTTTCTCAGTATTACAAATTAATGTCACGGGGACTGCTTGCGAGAACTACTACTTTTTACTGAAGTTTTAAAATGGGGCAGACTGCAAGGATAAAATAGATATGAAACACTGAAACAATAAAATGAAACATTTTCCATCTGACCTCCTATATAAAAATATTTTAACTGCGTGTTTTTCATTCCCTCTGCAAGCAATTCCAAGATGCTTTATTAAAAAAAAATTCTCTCTATCCATCTAAAGACGGAAATCTTTACACCAAAACAATCCTAGGTGGCATATTTCTCATCTTAAGACCATTTGAATGGATTCTAGACAAAAGAAAATAGATAAGACCGAAACTTAAACATACAAAAAATGGAGTTTTAGCAGCAAGTAATAATACTGAATCATATTCAATCATCTGAAAAAAAAAATAATCCTCCCATAAGGGAAAAAAAAAAAGAAAATTAGTTGCCTATTTCACACATGGTGAACAGAGCACAAAAATCTCATTTCAATATTTTTATACCTTTGCACTTTGACATGCATTTATCCTCTGATTTCCTGGGGGCTTTTCACACAGCCCACCTTGTGCAAACTGCTTCAAAATGCATTTTGATCTTTTGGTGTAGCTGTACGACCTTTCTAAAACTCAGGTGAACAACCTACCTGGTAATTCACCAGAACAGCACTGCCATACACCAAGAGATCGTCTTAGACTTTCTGCTAACAGGCTAATAGACTCCGCTTTGGCTTATTCCAGTGTTAAATGTTAAACACTGGTGGGGTAAAGAAATAAAACATTCAATCTGAATACAGAAAACAATTCCTTGGAGACTCCACTCATGGCAGGCTTCCTGCAAATATCATCCATTCTTCCTTAAACAAACCTGAAGTTTAAATGTGCGAAATCAAAGATTTCCAAGGCTTCTTCATACCCCCAGTATCCCTGGGGCATCACCTTTTGATCCAGCACAGGAGTGGATCAGTCAGTGTTTTTCACCACTGCTACTACAGTCTCCCCACATGCAGCTATATGTCAAAAGATGGGGAACAACGAACTTTTGGAATAAATTAATGCTTTCTCCCCTTCTTTGAATAAAGGAACACAAAACAGCCCTGAGCTACCGCCGTCCCTGTGTGCTCACTGCCCCCAGTCTGGAGGAGAATCTACCACCACCTTCTCACCTACAGCCCATGAGGTACCTCCAAGCCCCTCTCCCAGTCTTTCACCTGCCTGAGGCCCTCTCACAGCAGGAAGCCCAACAAGAGTCAACTCACTCTCTTAACAGACCTCCCAGCCTTTCCTGGACCCAACTACCCCCAGAGAAACCACACGGTAGCAATGGTGGCAGCTGAACTAAACCCCCAACTGAAAATGCCCCTGCAGGCACAGCTTTCTGTACTGTGCATGTACCTTCCTGAGGGTTTAACTGGAGCATCAGAGGGGTCTTCCATATCTTCTGAACAAAAGTGTGGTTCTTGAATGTAAAAACCAAAGAAACACCACCCACCTTCAACAAAACAACCCAACGCAGTATCAATGTGATATTTCAAAATAGGCCATTTAGCGGCACTTAAATGACTCTCCTCTTCTTACAGATTGACAGTCAAAGAACTAATCCACTTAAAAGTCATTTATTTTAACTTTTACATTATTTTTAAAGTAACTTTTTAACAAATTGTTCATTCCTGGAGTGCCTTTATGCTATCTTAAGCGTGGGATTTATTTTACACATGCATCTATGTCCTCCTGCATGCAATGGGTGATGCCCAAGTATGTTTGTCCATAGGCTGACCCACTGGGACACTAAAATTAGAAAAGTAGGAGCTGGATAATTAGACTACCACATGACACCAAAGGGCGCATCTAAAAGGAAATAATTAGAAAAATGATTATATAAGGCTACCAAAGGTATTGGACGAAACCGGTGTTGTGGTTGCCAAACAGTAATTACAAGCTGATTGCAATGACTAAATAGCCATTCAGGTTAGTGTTCATCAGAGTTTTGTTCACATAAATACCACATGCTAATGATCTGAAATAAAACCCATGGCTTGGCATAGTTTTCTGCACTGTAACACAATTTACATTTAATTGCTGGTAAAATCAAGCTTAAACAGTGCAAACCAGTTCCTCTTTAAACTGTTTACATTTTCTTTTCTGTTAATAAGCATTAAAAACATTTTTTTTTCAAATAAGCATTTACACCTAGCTTACCAAATTCAATCCCTTTTACTTCTGTTGCTATAAACTCTCTGTTCATTAAAACCTGCTAATTTTCTGCATACATATGAGCGAGGAAACAATAACTTTCTACTAAGGAATGAATTTTTGCAAAAGCAGATGTATATATTAATGAATTCCGTAAACACACCTTTTTTTTTTCAGTGAAGTCCATGGTTGTATTAGCACATACCAAATCCTTAAAACATACTATTATGAAAAAATTCTTGTCTATACAAGTTCTCCTTCCAGAAGACAACAAGATATTTCTTTTTGCTTTGTTGTTTCACAAGTTTTTGTCTTCATATTTTGAACTTACGTATCAAATTCGTAAGCGGTCTACGACATATAAAACTTACCATACATTTCAGAAACCCATTTCTAGAGCTAGTACTAGGCCAACACTCAGAATGAATTAAAAAAAACCCCCTACCTTTAATTTATAGCAATTAGATAATACAGTGAATACTAGTAGTAATATAAAAATCTCAGGCCACTGAAAGATCTGGATCCTAGCAGCATTTGCATCACATGCTGCTACTTAAAAGAAGTTTAATGAATCTGCCCAAATACTGAACAAATGTAGTCTCCTGAATCTCTCACTTGGACAGACAATATAAAAAGGTAATTCATAATTTATTAAACTCCTGAGTGAAACTCTCAAGCAGACCTATTTAATGTGAATCTAAAAAAACCAAAACCCCACACTAGTTTTCAAAGAAACTAGAGTCCTTAATGCAGACAGAACAAAAACTCAGGACAAAGGTGTAATAAATGGTCTAGGTACTGGGTAAAATGAAGAGATGGTATTTTCTGTGTTGAACAACACTTGCAACACTTGCATGAATGTGTCTACTAAAGAAGGGAACTACTGTAGTACTGTATGCTGTTTCCGGCCTAAGACATCATCGCTGAGGAATACTGCTAGCTGGTGGAGAGGAGCCCAGCGCCATGGAGACGAGATAAGAGAGCCGGCCACAAGGGATAGGAGAATGGGGCACCTGGGTGCACAGCAGGGGAGCTTTGCCTGCCCACCAGCCGGACCTGAAGAAGGACCAATGGGGAGCCAGCTAGAAGGCTTGACTGTCTCGTGAGAACTCGCGGGATCACGGGCAGGGAGAGACTGTATGTAAGGGACAGCCTGAGAACTAATAAACGGCTTTCACTTGATCACATTAATCATTGCGTGATGGTCCTTCTGTAGAGCTCCTGTGCAACTCTGACAAACTGCGTATCATTAAAACAGAGACATGTCAGGAAAATGCTCCAAAAATTAGTTTTCTTCAATGGTATCAGCAAAATCCATAAGGATTTGCAAAGTCCTTGGTCCAGGGGAAGCTTCTTTATCACTCTAGAATTGCCATACATAATTTCTGTGTCTCCAAGACCATATCATAATGATGTAAAATACCCACCACAAAGCATAACTGTATTCATCTGAGCAAAACCAACAAGCTAACACATTTTCTAGGCATTCTGGAACAGGATTTGTTTCAAGACTAATCCGTCTCTTACCTTTGCACACTAACATAATCCCCAAATTCTGTAAATGTCTCCCTTATATAAACACATATTAAATTATTTTTTGCAATTAATCATGTACCCCTCAATTAAATACAAAAAAATTAAAAAATAAGTCATTAGAAAAGTCTTCAAAGAAAGGAGAGTAGTGGAGAAGAATGTCTAGAACAGAACAAAAAAAACCGCTTTACCAAATTTGGCACATTCTTCAAATAAACGGCTGTCTGATCTACATTTTTTTAAAAACACATATTTTTAGTAATTATACATTTAGCAATATATAAGTGCACACTTGAACTTTATCTTTTATGATTTCGCCTCTCAGTAGCTACAAACACTTTGGATTCCTAGAACCAGTACAAACCCTGATATGACCTCGACAAGAAAATAGCTGTGCAACTTCCATTGTTCAAAAAATCCTGCATAGCTACATCCCCAAGTCTCCCCTTCCATTCAATATATATGAAAATGCAATTTACTGTACGTCAAATGAAAAATGCAGTTTTCAAATTCATGACAACAGGTGCTAGTTAAATGATCAGACACTATTTGTTACCTAGTCTCTTACTCTCATTTGCAGCATGATAAATTGCATTTTAGCAGAGTACTGTGATCTAAGGGGTCTTGACATGCTTTTATTGATTTGCATGGGTTATATGCATGTATTCCTGTTTGTAGGCAAATAGTGCCATGAGTAAATTCAAGTCACTATGCTTCTGTTTCAAGAAAATTGCAGTCATCACAGGGGAGCCAAGATGGAGTGAGGTTGGGTAAAACAGACACATACAGACCATTGGAATCTTAGAACCTCTATTAAGATTTATAGGCTGCAGGATTCTTTTGGGCTTCAACATTATTCTTAGTAAACCCTTTCTGTCTTCAGTTGTTTATAAAAACTGGCAGCTTTAGCAAAGACAGAAGCTTGTGTTGTAGGTAGCACAATTTAACATAATAGTGCATATCCTTGATTTCTTTTACCATAATTTGAAAGGTTTTCTTATTATTAAACAGTAATTACCTCACCTGCATTTACACAGCACTTCATAGCCACTGTTAGTTAATATATCTGTCCTCTCTTACCTCTTTTCGAGTTAGCCAGTAACATTATTCGCCTGTTAACAAAGATTTTTAAAATCTGTATAGAAAGTTCTGGTATCTTCATCCTGCGCAAAAACACCAGCTCTACTTTTAGGAATTTAAACTCTCATGTTGGCATTTTCTTAAGGTTTGGAATCACGCGATCCATCACCACCACCACAGCTTGGTGGTATAGTACCCCTAAGTTTAGCGTTGGTACGTGCACACATACCAGCACTCACCCCTCTAGCTAAAGGGAAAGCTGCCGGAACACACACAACACCCCCACAGAGGAAGATTAACTCTGTACACGCACACGTACGCACAACGTTTTGTATCTAAAATGTTGGGACTGGCGTGCAATGCTCACACTGGTGTCAACCTACACAGGCTACTGATCCAATCACGTCTCTGCAAATTTGCACATTACTGATAAAGGTTCAGCTTACCGGGGGAATGGTTAATCTATAAGGAAAAGGATTTAGACTTGACAGGTGTACTTACACCTCAAAGTATTCAGAGAGCTCTTATTTGTATGTTATTTCAGTCCTTTAAATTTATTGAATGGCTGTTTCAGTGTGGTGGTTTAGCATTAACTTTGACGGAACTCAAGATCTGTATTCTTCCCTCTGTATCACAAATCCTAAAGCAAACAAAAATTAATCTAACTGTAAATTTAAATTCCAAAAAAGGAAAACAAAACAAGTATCAGGAAAACATTATAAGAGTAAACGAGGGTAATACAGAATGCAGTATCTTAAAAAACATCCTTATTTGATATGGACCTAGAAGCATTCATACGTTACTAATAAATTCTAACTAAAACTACTCATGTGGGCCCTGCCTAACATTAAAATAATTGCCCACATTATCAACTTCACTTCCCTACAGGTTTCTCAGGTTATAAAGATTCTACTGTATGTTTCACACCAACAACAAACTGCAGACTATGATCACAGATACTATAAAACTGAATGGATCAGCACATCAAGATGCATCCTCAAAACATTTTTGCTTACTGTCCACCCAGCATATTTTTCCACACCGTTTAGCAGATAAAATGATGGACTGACTGAGGTAGGGAGTCACAACATATAAGAGCTGTGCCTGATTTACACTGAAACTGGGAACTTATTATTGAACAGAAGTAGGTGGTTTTGAAGTCTGTATGGGAATTGCACACAGAAAGCTGTCCCCTTTGGAACATTCGTAACAGACAAATGACTCTTCCACAAATTCATACCATTAATATTAGACAATTTAGCATAACGAGTATTTGGACAGTTCTGCCTAGGAGGTTAACAGCATAATTTGATGAAGTCTTGCCCAGAACCTTCTGCTTCAGCTGTTTATTACTGCCTCCACAATAAACCTTCAATTGGGACAGTCACCTGTGGCGTTTCACAAAAAGCAGCAACAGAGAAATTAGCCTTTCTCTGTTGATTTTTAATTGGTCTCTGATCTGGGCCCCACCACTCAGCCACAACTATAATAGGAGTTAAACAACTGACTACGTTTGCACTGTAGTCAGTGCAAGCACAGGAGAAAACTGTCAGGACTACGTAAGGTCACACTGCTCATCAGATTATGACTTATTAATTTACAGTTTCAGAACACACAGAGAAATATTTAATGTGGAATAAAAAGCTTAGAAGTCCATCTCTGAAACAGGAAAAAGTGAAAAAAGAAAAGTGGGAGAGTAAAAGAAAATAATGCTCTATCACAATGATCTTGTATGCATGGTGTATCAGAAGAATTTCAAAAGGAAAGTCCAAGAGGTGACACTGATGTGGCTTGCTAGATGCTTTTGGAAAAGCACAAGAGGCAGCACAGCAGAAAGAATTAATGTAATGTTTAAAATCCTTTTTACAAAAACACCCTCATATATTTATACACTTAGAACTTAATTCATATGAATGTATGTTTTCAAAGGAGAGCTTCTGAAAATACAGTTCCAGGCAGGGGAATCACCGGAATGTCTAAGCAGAACTGGCCCTCCCAGCTGGACACTCACCAGTGAATGATGGGATAAACTATTTGCAAAACATCAGAACAAATAACATTTGAAGCCTACTTAAAGCAAACTTATCAATCTGAGCTGTTCAGTTCCTTCAAGTCATTTAGTTTGAGAGAGCGAGAGTGTCTATGCTATCCTAAATGAATTGCTGCCTCCTGCCTTTCAACTGCAAACCCCTTCTTTGCTTAGGCCTCCTGAGATGCAACTCAGGGTAAAAGATAACCTTGTGTATAACCACTCAGTGAAAAAACCCACTGCTTTCAGCCCCAGTTTCATGCACACCTTAATCTGACTAGTAAGAATAGCTACACGAAATCAAAGCACAGAAATGTGTAATAAGAACACTAGCTTATCTCTGTAACAATGAACATTTGTAAGCTAAAAAGAATCTATGATGGTATTTTCATATCTAAGTAATGGGAAAAAATCAGCTTCTGTGGTGGCTTGAAAAAGACAAATAAAAACTTGGTCTAGGTAATCCTGCTCTGGTAAGGGGATTGGACTAGATGATCTTCTGAGGTTCCTTCCAATCCTTAATGTTCTGTGATTCTGTGAAAGCAAGCAAACTAAAGCTGGGGGCGGGGGGGGGGGGGGAAGAAAGAAAGATTTGCGTTGCAGTTAACATCCATGACTGAAAATGTAAAAAATACACCTGGAAAGACAGCAATGGATAATGGTATGAATAACTGTATTTTCTCACACAAATGCAGAAGCAACAAATCAGCATTAGCATTGAAACCATCAGAAAGGTTGATTTCACAGATCAAATGGATTTTCAGGCATCCTTTACATATTCAGATCTTTATACTGGGGAGCCTGTCAAAGGACTCAAGGAAGAAAGTAGCCATGTCAAACCATGTGTGCAAACTCACAAGGCTGACGTGCTATCACTATGCATAAACAGGATGCAGATCTGTCTGTGTTTTAGTAGCCCTATATCTAATCCTTACACCCTCTGGAAAAAGCATGTTCAGTCATATTCCGGCGCACACACTTTGTTTATGCTTATTAAATAAAAAGAAAAGATCACCTTCAACCATATTAATGATGGACTGGTGGATGAAGGATGTCTGCGAAAATTCATAACATCTGTTTGCTGCACTCTCTTCTCAGCGTGCTGCACCTATTCCTCATGCTTAATGATGCTCATCCACTCTGCAAGTTTTACGAACAAATGTGTGTTTAGCCACATTCATCATTCTGAATGAGCGTTCCTGATGAAGCATCCACTGGCCTGTTTCGCACTTTCTGCTACACTTTAACAAATGACAACTGCTCTACGTACTTTTCATTTGTTAGAAATAAAAAGCCATGTGAAGAATAGGTCCAGCAAATTTTTCTTTTACTCCTCTGGTAACTTCACTAGAGAACAGAATTCCACAGGCATTTAAACTGTATCCAGGTTCACACACACAGATCTAAGTGGTGCATATAGATAGATGTTCAGCATTTTCAAAATACTTTACAGCAGTGTTTCAACTACGTATCAGAAAAAACATTCTATCCCACACCAAGAGCTAGGTAGTTCCATCTTCTGATGAAAGTCATGTACTATATCTCACAATGGTCGGCTAAGGGACTGATTCTATGAGGTACACGATGCCTTGACATGAGACATCTTTTGGTACCAGGCCAGCAATGCATCACAGTGGAGATCTGCCTTCCATCTGTCCTACCCCAAAGCACACCAATATTTATTAAAAAAAAAATGTTCCCCAGAAAACCGTGTGTGCTGCAAATGCCGCTCTAATGAACTCAACTATGAATAACAACGCATGTCAAACCCATGAGGTTTTTATCAATTAGAAAAATGAACTATAAAGAATATTAGCAGGGAATCAGAGATCAAGAATCAAAGCTAATACAAACAAAATCCTCAGAGAGTTTAATCTGTAGAAAATCAGCAGAAGTTATCTTTCATCATTTAAAACAACACAAATTTCATTAGTTTCCACAAGAAAAACTGCCTGTTAATAAAAGCCAAATACTAACATCAGCATGTCCAGGCCAAAAAAAAAGGCATCACAATTCAATAAGAAGTAATAACTCAGTGAATAGTAGGGTTCCGAATTAAACAAGTATTTTAACAACTATTTTAAAGAACCATTACCATCTACGAACCTTTTAAGGCCCACCACCACATGGAGTAACAACAACAATTTCTTACTAAAGCCCATAAAAATTCTCTGTTAAACCCTGTCTCTTAAAATAAATAAATTCTAGCATGTACTCACCTGACCACACTACTCTACTCTGGTAATGCCTCACCTGGATTACTGTGTCCAGCTCTGAAGCCATCAATACAGGAAGGACATGGACCTGATGCAGCAGGCCCAGAGGAGGGCTCCTGCAAGGACAGGCTGAGGAAGCTCTCAGCAGGGAACCTGATAGCGATCTTCTAGTACCTCAAAGGAGCCTACAAGATGGCTAGAGAGGGACTGTTTGTGAAGGCCAGTACTGATAGCACATGGGGCAACGCTTTCAAATTAGAGAACAGTAGATTTAGTTTGGGTGTTGGGAAGAAGTTCTTCAGCATGAGGGTAGTTGAACACTGGAACAGGTTGCCCAGTGGCCCAAGTGAGGCTGGACAAGGCTCTGGGCAAACTGATGTAGTTGAGGATGTCTCTACTCATTGCAGGGGTGGGATTGGACCTTTAAAGTTCTCTTCCAGCCTGGGGGTTTCTATGATAATATTGCTCCCCCTATAAAAATAGTCTTAAACTTACATGATAAATTATATCAATCCTTAAACTCATTATCAGAATTCAGATTTTCACTCCAACCTGCAGCCGACATGCAATGCTACAGAAGTAAAATCCGGTATCAGTTCCTTTCAACCTTATCTGAAGCTGTTAACTCAGATATCGACTGGCAAAACTACCGCAAAGCTGCGTGTTGGTAGGTTGTGTTCCTTAACAAAAATTCATGAAACTATGGAATACAGATGAAGACAGTTTAAACTCAATAATTAATCACAAATCAGCATGCAGTGCTGTAGACTTCTGTACATTAGTGTGGTGTAAAAGGAAGACCATGAATTCCATTAATACTTCTTTTGCCAAAGTTTAATAGGAACTTCCTGCGATGTCTCAAAGAGTCGTGATCAATGGCATGATGTGCAAATGGAGATCAGTTATGAGGGATGTTCCTCTGGGGTCTGTTTTGGGCCCAGTGTGGTTTAACATCTTTGCTGGTGACACAGACAGAGCCATTGAGTGCGCTCTCACCAAGATCCCAATGACATCAAGCTGCAAGATGCAGTCAACAAGCTGGAGGTAAGGGAAGACCTTGACAGGCTTGAGAACTGTGCACATGCAAACTGTATAAGGTTCAACAGGTCCAAGGGCAAGGCCTTGCATCTGAATTGGGATAATTCCAAGCACAAATACATGCTGGGTGGTGAACGGATTGATAGCCATCCTGATGAGAAGGACTTGGGGCTGTTGGTAAATGAGAAGTTCAATGTGTTGGCTGGCTCATTTGGTAGAGCATGGAACTCTGAATCCCAGGGTTGTGGGCTTGAGCCCCCTGTAGGACAGCATATCCTCAGGCAGTCTGGGTATACCAGGCACTGTAGGCTTACCCTGCTCCAGCAGTGGGGTTGGACTTAGATGATCTTTTGAGGTCCCTTCCAACCTGCAACATTCTGTGAGCTGGCAATGTGCGAGTGCAGCCCAGAAGGCCAACTGCATCCTTGGCTTTATCAAAACAGCTGTCATCATCAGGTCACAGGAGGTGATTCTTCGCCTCTACTCTGCTCTCATGAGACCTCAAGTTCTGGAGAACATTCACTTCCAGACTGCCCAATAAAAGAAGGACATGGAACTGTTGGAATGAGTCCAGAGGGCCCACGGGAATAGTCAGAGGGCTGGAGCACCTTTGCTGTGAAGAAAGGTGGAGGGAATTGGGGCTGTTCAGGCTGGAGAAGAGAAGGCTCCAGGAGATGTTGTAGCAGTCTTCCAGTACCTGAAAGAGGCCTACAGGAAAGCTAGTAAGGGACTTTTTGCTAAGGCATCCAGTGATAGCACAAAGGAGATGGTTTCAAGCTAACAGAGGACAGATTTAGATTAAATCTGAAGAAGAAATTCCTCAATATGAGGGTGGTAAGGCACTGGAAGAGGTTGCCCAGGGAAGCTGTGGATATTCCATCCCTGGAAGTGTTCAGAGCCAGGCTGGATGAGGCCCTGGGCAACTTGATCTAGTGACAGGTGTCCTTGCCCATGGCATGACTGTATAAAAGAAAGAACTTTACAGAAAGTCGAATGTAAAACATAAAACCAGAATGTAAAAGAAATTGCAACAAATATCTGTTCAGGCTCCTCTGAGGTGTAAATTCTCAAGGAATCCATTACTACACTTGACATAAAATTGTCCATGATGAATTTATAAGATATATAGAAAATATTCCTTCCTCTTCAGATACCTACAGTGAACACTGAAAAAGAACTGCTGGCAGCTACGTATATTTTTTATTAAAAGGAATTTGTAATTATAATATTATATACAAATTACTAGTTCCTCTGAAAGTACCTCTGATCATCCTATTTTAGAAATTAGGTCTCACAGAGGATGTTTTTAATATTATAAAAATGTACATTTTTTGCTAGAAATGCTTTTATCTGTACTGGAAAACAGATTTGGATCTGCAAATAGAAGAAAGAATTTATGCAAAAGTAACCTCAAGGGGATCATTACAGAAACACAAAAAGTCATTTTTTACTAGAATTGTAAAACATATTTGCAATAGATATTTAAAAATATGGTTGTAACATACATAAAATGTACAAAATAATGGGATTTCATATAACCACAATAATTTAAATGATATCCTTATTTAAGTGACAGTGTGATTAAGGCACTAAGCGTATCTCCAAGTGGGGGGAACCTTTTACTAGTTTAAAAGTAGAGTGACATTAAACTGGATACATGTATTTTGTGCTATGTAGATACACAGTCGTCATGCCCGTTCTCATGAACAAATACGGACTAGAGAGTATAGGCAGTTCATCAGACTTCTAGAAATAAACCTGCAGATATCATGAACCACTTGCCAGAAGAAAGAAGAGGTGAGGGGGAAAAGAATAATACTGAAAGCAACAAGTACAATTCCACACTTCTGTAAACAAGAGAAACAGAAGGGTGGCAGTGCTTCTGTCTGTGCAGAACAGCAGGGAATGCCGTTGAGCGCTCATTCCCACCAGAATGAGAGTCATGGTCTACTTTGTGAGTGGTGCCCTTCTATGACTGGCAAGGGAGGCTACAGAATGTGCAAGCCACGTACAGTCCAAGACATGCGTTAACTCAAACTGTGCAATAGGTCTCAAGAAACACATCACTGTACTTTTGAGAAAATCAGAGCTCAGATAACCCATAGATTACACCAAATTACTCTGACAAAAGTAAGTCCAAGTATATTTGACAGTAAAATTACACTCTCCTCCACAACAGTATCCCTCGGGTGATCCCCCTTCTGTCCCCATCCCAAATATTAAATTGTCTCTTAGCTTTACAGCAAATCCAGGCTAAAAGCTGCACACTGGCAGAAAAGCATCTCTCTTCATGTTACATATATTTTATTTCTGCTCCATGGCACCAAGTGTGGTATATTTTATGAAAATTATGGAGATCATCACAAAGAAAATGTAAATGATATGACAGCTCAAAGCTTCTGAACAGCACTGTTTCTCCTGTCTGCAAGAACACTGCACAATTTCTTCCTCTTCTGCAGGCAGAGTCTATGCTTTTCCATTGAACAACCCCACCTGTGGACTACGGGGGGACTGCACTTCATTTACTTGCTCAAGGAAGCAAAAGGGTTAAGGAACTCAAGGACACACTTAGGGGTAAAAACAAAGCTTGCAGAGAATGGAAGCAAGGACAGATGACATGGGAGAAGTACACAGAAGTAGTCAGAGTAGGGATCAGGTTAGGAAAGCAGAAGCACAGAAAGAATACGACCTAGCAAGAGCAGTTTCCATTTAGCATTCAACATCATCCTTCTTAAGCTCATGATCTGAAGAAATGCTGAAACTACAAATGCACGTCTTTAAGAAAAGCACTTTTTATTTAGGAAGTGTCAGATTATGACTGTCCTGTGTGACTTGAATAGAATTTTCTAGTGTAGTTTCAGTAGACATCAATTGCACAACCACAACTGCTTCTAATATTACTCCAGTCTCTCACAACCAAGGTGCTGGAATGAGAGGACAGACAAGCAGATACACGGGAGAATGGGGACCAGCTAAGTAAAGAGGACATAAAAAAACCAGGCAGGACGAGGTAAAGATCTTGGGGACAACTGACATTAGAACTCAGCAGGGCCCAACATAACTGCAAAAGTAGGATACATAAGGGAAAAAATAAGAGAGATCTCACATCTGACAACCAAAATGTTTGTGCAAAGACAAAAGCCAGAGAAATCTGAGAATATGACAGTGAAGATATGGATGCCTTTTCTACCCACATGTTTTGCTTCCTATTCTATAAAGTCTTGTATAACATGCAAGGAATACGACCACATTTTCAGATGGATGGCGTGTCAGAATTCTCAATCACGTCTGAAAAAATCCCAGAGGTCGGAGTGGCAGGGGACAACAAAACAGATGTGGCCCAGGTAATACAAGGAATATATCTTAAAGGCCACAAATGATCTGCAGTAGAATGTTACCCTACCCAGTACTGTTCCCCAGAACTATTTGACAGCCAGCATCAACACAAAAAAAAACCCCCATACTATCTAATGCATAAAGATAGCAGATAGAAGGGGTCTATCTGCTTCATTCAGAAGAAAACTGAAGAAAAATATAATAGCTCCCCCTCTACTCTGCACTGGTGCAATCTGGAGTATTGTGTCCAGTTCTGGGCCCCTCAGTTCAAGAGGGATGTGGAGCTGCTGGAGAGAGTCCAGCGCAGAGCAAGAAGGATGATGAAGGAAGTGGAGGTGACCTCATTAATGTCTATAAATATGCGAAGGGTGGATGTCAGGAGGATGGAGCCAGGCTCTTCTCAATGTCAGCTAGGGATAGGATGAGGGGCAATGGTTGTAAGCTGGAACATAGAAGGTTCCACATCAATATGAGGAGGAACTTCTTCACAGTGAGGGTGACAGAGCACTGGAACAGGCTGCCCAGGGTGGTTGTGGAGTCTCCTTCACTGGAGATGTTCAAGGCCCGCCTGGATGTGTTCCTGTGTGACTTGGTTTAGGTGATCCTGCTGTGGCAGGCGGATTGGACTAGATGATCTTTCGAGGTCCCTTCCAATCCCTTATGATTCTATGATTCTATGAAACTAGAGCAAGATAAAGAAGAACTGTGCCACACAAGGGTACTAGGTCTTACTTGGGTTAGTCTAATATTAACATATTCTTAAACCCCCTAATTATCTTGCTGATATACAGCCATAAAAAATCATCCATAAAAGTAATCCTACTACCACACTCTAAACCTAGGTGTTATTTTCCCATAACTCCAGACTTGCCTTGTCTAAGTGCAACATTTGGCAGGACTGTCCTAATAGCCTTCAGCACTTGACAAGAGAAGATAAAGCAGCAAAATAATGTCAACTTGAATCACTAACTGTTCATACAAGTATATTAAATGGCATAAATATTTTCATGGATTGACATGCCACATTCTTGGATGAGAAACTTAATAACCTCTGATGTTCTCTGGAAAGAAAGTAACTCAAGTTAATCTTAAAAAGATGTATTTAAATCCAAATCAAATAATACTTTCATGTTATACAGTACTTTACAAATTATTTTAAAAGGTCCAGCAAGAACCCTCTCAAAAATGATACCATCTTCCAGCAGAGACTCAAAAGACATAGGAAATTCTAAACAATATGCTTACTATACTATTATGTCTTTTCAGAAAGTTCTTCAATAATGTTGTGCTTGCTAGTACCGGAGAAACTCAGTTTTCACCTAGTTGTACTGCAGAATCCTATTTTTAAAGTCACCACATTAATCTAAACTGACACTTTGAAGTATTTCACACTGACTGATAAAAGGTTGGCACATAAAGAATAAATATTGTGTGTGCTAGAACCAGCCTCTACTTTAGACACACCTGAGTTCACATCTTTTAAATAGGACATGTCAGCATTGTGTATCCTGACAAAATCAGACAGACCACACACCTATCATTGACTTAACTGAGCAAGAGTCATGATCGGTGCTCAGAACTACAGCGAGAAATGCAACTATCTGGCAATAAGTAAATTACAAAGAATGACGTTTAGCTGAGCCATTTTGCCATTGTTGGTCCATCTCTTATAAATAAGGCCTTTTTCTTAGTTTGAAGTGATAAAACAAGTTTAAATATCTTTGAGAAAACAACTTGAACACAAGAACGTATTTTCATCTGGAGGGAGTCCAGCGTAGGGCAACAAGGATGATGAGGTAGGTGGAGCACCTCCCTTATGAGGAGAGGCTGAGGGAGCTGGGTTTGTTTACCTTGGAGAAGAGGAGACTGAGGGGTGACCTCATTAATGTCTATAAATATGTGAAGGGTGGGTGTGAGGAGGATGGAGCCAGGCTCTTCTCAATGTTGTCTAGTGATAGGACGAGCGGCAATGGTTGTAAGCTGGAACGTAGGAGGCTCCACATAAATGTGAGAAGGAACTTCTTCATGGTGAGGGTGACGGAGCACTGGAACAGGCTGCCCAGGGAGGCGGTGGAGTCCCCTTCCCTGGAGATATTTAAGACCCGCCTGTGTGACTTGGTCTAGGTGATCCTGCAGCGTCAGGGGGTTGGACTGGATGATGTTTCGAGGTCCCTTCCAATTCCTAATGATTCTATGATTCTGTGTTATTAGGGAACCCTTCCTCACAGAAAGGGTGATCAAACTCCCCAGGGAGGTGGTGGAATCCCCATCCCTGGAGGTGTTGAAGGACAGCCTGGCTATGGCCCTTAGTGCCCTGGTTTGACTGATGTGGGGATGTTAGGTCCTGGGCTGGGCTGGGTGAGTTCAGAGGTCTTTTCCAGCCTCAATAGTTCTGTGATTCTGCAACCACAGGTGAGTGGGACAGGAATTAAGGTGGGCAGGACTGTCATTTCTTTGTGGGCACAACGTCAAAAATAAAATGCCACTCATGTTACTCCTATTGATTTCCACTGAAAACCACAGAACCATTCAGGTTGGCAAAGACTCTTGGGGTCACAGTCTAGCCATCAACCCTACTCTACAAGTTCACCCCTAAATCACATCCCCAAACAAACATCTAAGCATCTTTTAAACTTACCCTGCGATGGGGACTCAACCTGCACCCTGGGCAGCTCATTCCAGTGCCTGAACACTCTCTCCAGGAAGAATTTCTTCCTGATACCCAGTCTAACCCTCATCTGTTGAAGCTTGAAGCCCCTCCCTCTGGTTCTGTCACTATTTACCTATGAGAAGAGACCAGCACCAACATCTCCACAATGTCCTTTCAGATAGTTGTGGAGAGCGATGAGGTCTCCCTTTCGCCTCCTCTTCTTCAAACTAAACAGCCCCAGCAATCTCAGTCTCTCCTCATGAGATTTATTCTCCAGTCTCATAAACCTACCAAACTTCTGAAAACTATGGGAAAGCTTGATGCCTATAGTTTGTAAAGGCTGTCAGGTTGTGTTGTCAGGTTATTCTGGGACAAACCCGCCTGGCCATGTTCCTGTGCGGCTTGCTCTAGGTGATCCTGCTCTGGCAGGGGGATGATCTTTTGAGGTCTCTTCCAGTCCCTAATGTTCTGTGATTCTGTGATTAAATAAAGGATGGCATCATGTATTAGTAACAGCTTACACTTTTAGTGCTACTGCTGCACTGTGCGTAGCGTTACACTGCACAGCTTTGCTCTAGGATCACTTCTAGGATACAACACTTAAATATTCACAATGCCACATCCATCTTCTGAGTACGTATGGCAAAAGTACAAGACACTCCCTTTAGAGAGGTTTAGCACAAAAGGCTTTTTATAGGCTCTTCTTCATAACAAAAACTTGTCCAAACATAATGTGATCATACTTTGACTTCCAGTTAAACACATACTTTAGACAAGGTAGTAAAGTTTTCTTCCCCTTTTACAGATTGTAAGTCACCCATTACCCAAGCAAGAAAATACTTACCTGTCCAGCTGCTCCATTTTCCACGAAAAAATTTTCATGGGGTAGAATTTCAGAACTTTTGGATTTTAGCAAGTGCCTGACCAGAACTGTGAACACGTTTCAGTAAGTCCATAAATCCCACAGATGCTTTCACAGCTGGTGCTCTGCAGCGGTTTCCCATGAGCACTATCTCACTTTCTAATGCACTATATGCAGCAGATACACACTTGTTTCTGTGGAATTCCAATCAGAATGCAGAAACCTTTCACGCGTAGGTGGCTTGGTCTACTACTGGATGCTCGGTTGTGACACAAGTCTCACGCGTACCTGTAATTCTTCAATAATGTTATTCGAAAAAACAAACTTGCTCCCACATTAATTTAAATTAATACACTTTGAAGAAATAGATTAAGCTAATCTGGATAAGATATCATTACGGATTAAGAACACTTGTGGAAAAATTAATCCAGAATATATTTATATAAATACAACTATTTTTAAATTGTATTTTACTATTTCTGAGACAAATTTTGCGTGGCAGAGAACTAAGTAAACGTTTTAAGTGTAAAGGCACCCATCTCAGTCTACAGCAGACTCCATTTTTTATTAAATATCTCTTTGCTATTCACCCTAAGTATTTATTCTAGTCAAAATTCTCAGAGGAGAAAAATTAACTCATCTTATTTGCTCGCAGTACCACATGTAGCCTTCACTCTCATACATCATAATGAGTTAAGAAAATCAAAGGTCAAAAGGAAGTCAGGAGGACACATGTTATCACCTGCTCCGAATACATATTGTATCACTGCATTAATACCTGTAAAGTACTTTGGATTCCAAGGTAAAAGTCGCTGTCCACACAGGAAACACTACTGCTAACGAATGCTTCAAAGACACCGTTCTTCCTGGAGGCCCCCACCTAACAACACTTGCTTGTTCCTGGCTCTCATTCAGCCAGCCCCAAAACTTGAGAAACTCTTTGGGCTGAACTAAAATAAGACACAAAAAGACACAAAACCAAAACAGAGTATGGGGGCAGGGTGTGCTGGCACAAGGAATGTATGCTGCACAGACAACTAAGACCTTGGCTCGAGGGGTAGCAAAGGTTCATGGAACTACCAGACTGCTAAGGGAAAAATATACAGGGAAAAAGATTAAAGGAAGAAAGATCTCCTGGCACGGGGAAATATGGTTCAACAGGTTTAAGAAATGAGCAGACTGTCAGGTGTGGACAGAAATATGCATGGAGATGCCTGTATAATGAGCTTGGCCTACTGTGAAACCACCACAGCCCTAAGCACATAAACACACAGCAGACAACTCGTCCCTAGAGTAATGCCTCTGTGATTTGGCTTTGGGGGTGTTTTAGATCTGTCAAAAACTTCTTTTCTGCTGCAACGTAAACAAAGAATACAAAAAAAACCCCTCATTAGCAATCTGTCCAGTAGGGAGAGACAGAGGAGAGCCACTAGTAAGAGATCTTCTAGTCTTTAGTTCTAAATTGTACATTATTGTTGTTAAAGCGGGACAAATCTCCTCGCGCTCTTGCAGATTCCTTGTATATGAGCAAAACCAACAATGGATAGAGAGATGACACGAACTTCAGTGTCCAGAACATTTCAAGCAGTCTTGCTTTAATTCCAGAAGAAGCTATTTTTATTTCTTTGTATTCGCTTTTTAACTTCTGGGCATGACTTGTGCAACATTAGAACATCAGGCCTTCAGAGCCAACATTAGGGTGTGGAATTGCTAGGAGCAGAGCACACAACAGTGGAAGCAAAAGGGAGCAAATTTCTGAGGTGAAGATCTGGAATCCCAACTGCCCTGATTCTACAAGCACACTCATGACTTCTGTCTTCTTCCTTCTTTCACAGGGAAACAACAGCAGGATCAAAATTAAAGAATACCAAAGACAGAAGCTCTTTCTTTGTCCTCAGATTCAAAACAAAATAGTTAATATCAGAGGAGATAAAAAGAAAACATCCCAAATAAACAAGGCAGGACCGGGTTACTCTCTCAAACTCTTGTGGTTTTAGGCATGTAAGTTGCCAACATTGGAAAAAAAAACCACACACAGATGTGTTTCTTCCCAAATACTCAGACCAACTAAGTCATAAAAGTTCAAATATTCACAACATCAGTTGAGAGGATGGAATCCCCTTGGCCTGCTAAGGTGCTTACACAAGGAAGAACAACTGTGCCGCAGAAATGTAAGACTAGCCTGTTTTGGATGACTAAACCACAATTTCTATAACAATTCCACTCCGTTCTGGTTTTATCTCATGATCTTCAGCTTGATAGACTATGTTCTACTTGCATTAGAAAATTTCTTAGTAAGTCATTGCTGCTCAGAATGAATCTTGGCAAACAGGCGTACAAGAGTCTGTGCTCGCACACGGTTAAGCTGTCTTTTCTGGGGCAAAGATTGCACACAACAGCTGCTCCTCAGTGGAGTCTGATCAGCTGCAGCTAGGCATCCTAGCAGAAATTGCAAGAAAGCTCCTCATGCTTCAACACAAACCAGGCAGTCTGAGCCACTACATTACCAACAGAAGACCATTAGAATTGATAGCGTACGTAGCTGTCTTCCCCAGCGCAGCCAAAACCAGCTCTTAGAAACCAAATGGAAAAACAAGGCATCATTAAGGGAAAGGTATTTTTTACCTTGACAGTGCCATATGGTTTTATGTCAGACTCGCAGTCCAAGTTGTGTTCACAGTACTCAGTTGTTTTTGCTAAACATTGTGTATTAGGAAAATGAAATGACATTCCTTATTTCTGCCGCTGCAGGAAGTATTGTACAAGGTGCATTCATAAATGTAGAAGGCCTTTTAAAGATCTAATCTGGAAGTAAAAGCTAGCGTTGTGTACAGTAACCAACTCACAGTATCTGCTCAAAGGTGACTTGTCAGAGACCAGCAAATAAAGGTAAAGGTAAGAAACAGTTCCTTTCAGGAGGCCAGTGACAAGCAGAGTCCCTCAGGGATCAGTCCTGGGAACAGTCTTGTTCAACATCTTTGTCGGTGACATGGACAGAGGCACTGAGTGCACCCTCAGCAAGTTTGTTGACAATACCAAGCTGTGTGGTGCAGCAGACACACTGGAGGGCAGGGATGCCATCCAGAGGGACCTGGACAGGCTGGAGAGGTGGGCACAAGCTAACGTCATGGGGTTCAACAAGTGTAAGGTCCCGCATCTGGGTAGACACAATACTAGGCACAAATACAGGCTGGGCGGTGACTGGTTAGAGAGTAGCCCTGAGGAGAGGGACTTGGGGGTGCTTGTGGACAACAAGTTCAACATGAGCCAGCAGTGTGCACTTGCGGCCCAGAAGGCAAACTGGATCCTGGGCTGCATCAGGAGAAGTGTGGCCAGCAGGTCGAGGGAGGTGATTCTCCCCCACTACTCCACTCTGGTGAGACTCCACCTGGAGTACTGTGTCCAGTTCTGGAGCCCTTATTACAGGAGGGATGTGGACATGCTGGAGCGAGTGCAGAGGAGGGCTTTAACCTTTGGTGTAAATATTGTAAATTATCTTTCTTTCTCTTATAATTAAACTTAGTGTGCACATGACAACTAGTTATGTAATCTCATTTATACTTAGACTATGCTCTTAGAATAAATGATAATGCCTTTAACTTTTTTCAGTTGAGAAATATCACTTATAACAGAAAGCATTTTAATACCTGGACATTTTAAAGAAGCACTGAAACCACTATTTGTTAGACTACCCACAGAAATAATCCCACTGAAGCCCAGGAGAACTGCGCTAAGAAGTACACGTCAGTATGAGAATGGGCTGCATAATTAAGTCCTCTGTGATCATTCTTAATATTGTCTAGAGGCTAAAATACAGAATTTCCCCGTCAGGGTCTCCATAGCACTTTTTGGTGCACTGAATAAGTTAGGTCCAGATCTGTTTGCAGAAGCTGACTATGGTAAGCTTATTCAGGACCTGCAGCCAGTCAGCTTACAATCAGCTACAGATTTGTCATTGTGTAATACTAATTTATTCTCTGGCACATCCCTAACTTTTTGCCTTTGTCCATCTGCCACCACTTTGGTAGGACTCTGACTCTTTACCCTCAGACATATGCCTAGTTTGTGCAATTACCATTTAGAAAAGCAAGTACTGAATACTTATTTTCTGCCTGCTATTCCATGTCTGTACTTCGAACGAGTTTTGCCACAGGTACGCCACACAGCACTCAGCACGGCCATTATATGATCCGCAACACTCTCCACATGCATGTCTTCAACAGCCATGAGAGGTTCGCTGCAATAGGAATGACAAAACAAGAATCACTGCCTTAAGACAGGCACGCAGAATGCCCTGCCGTACAATGGCTTTTCTCAGAAATCTATTGGAAAGTACCACGACGGAATTCCACTTCGTAATGTCCCATTTTTTAGCAGCATCTCATACAAGTCCTAAAATGTGCTAATTGCAAATCCTCACCATGTACAGAACATTGCTTTCAGAATGACAACTGTTCCTCTTTTATCACAGTACTCAATAGCAGGAGAAAAATTATTTCCAAAATTCAAAGCATTTTGATCTTGTTCTGTCAAAATGCTACGTTTTTTCAGATGGTAATCTCTCTTCAGTCAAAATATGACTACTTTTGTTAAGGGCGGTGGCTTTCTGAATATGATTGTCTCCAAAAGTTGGGAAAAAAGCATTACTGAGAAGAAAAAAAAATAGCTGCTATCGCTACTCTTCCAAACCTGTGCAAACATTTCAATTTGAATTTAAAACATTTTAAGTGTCTAATCCCAAAGAGACAGTATGGTTTACTTCATTAAATGCAATTAAGCAGTGGGATTTTTTAGATAGAAGGCATATCAGTAATTAGCAATTAGCTATTAATTTCTGAGTCATAAAAAGCTGCTCTTTAAAAACATCCTAGTACCTCCCAGACTATTTCCACAATAGATAGATATAGTCATATAAAGAATATTTTGGATACATTCCCTGTCACGGGTCACAAAATAATCAAGATTGTAAGGGAACTCTGGAGGTCATATAATGTAAATTCCACACGAAATGGGATAAAAACCATTAAATCAGGTTTCTGACACCTCCCTCCAATGTCTGCAATATTACTTACAAAGATAAGTTAATTTGTGGAATTACTCAGCCATTTTTAGGTATCCTGTTGGTGGCTTCTACTTGCATTTCTGCTTGGCCTAACAGTACAGGCAAGCCGGCTGGCAGCTCCTCCTCATTCCCAACTGCTGCTACAGACACCTAGACTCCTTTTTGCAGCAAAAGCACTAGACATCTGTAGAAGCAGTGGGCAGCAAAGCGATAGAGCCAGGATTGTGTAAGTTGCCAGATGCATAAGGACAACAAGTTGTCTGAAGCCTGAAGTGTGAGAATCAGCCGTACAGGAATCATGCTCACTTTAATAAAGGAAAATGTTAGACAAAAGCCTTAAAACTGAAGCAGCTAACACTTTTGCTCGTAAAAAGCCAGCAGATTGCCTGCACAACGGGGTCTCTGTTAAGTGGGTTGAGTTGTCTCAAATGGAGCAGAAGACCGGCTAGCGGGTTGCTATATTCAAGACTCCATGTAAATGGTAGTACTCTGTTCACCTAAACATGCCAGGATGTTTGCCCTGATGACAAGCCAATTCACCACTGAGTTACTGCTGCTAGGCCAAGCATCATACAAGTTTATAAACCCTTGGCCAACAGTGGTCCTTCCCACTCTCACCAGCACACAGTACTTAACAATGTTCAGTAAAATCATGTATGATGACAGATATCCCACTTTTAACCAGAATGATTAGCAAGCATGAATCCACACAACAATACAAAAGTCATGACTCTGACTCTACTGACCTAGTGCTACTGAGGAAATCAAACATTTGCAGTCATTTCAGGGTGCTGCAAATTGCCACAACCCTACATCCTATTTCTTTATCTGACTTTTGCCAAAGCAGTAACTCCCAGGAATACAACCTGGAGAAGGCTCAGGAGGGATTCTATCTGTGTTAGAAATGCCCATGCACACAGGTAAAAAAACCAAACAAAACTCAACAAAAATCCACCACACAAACTGCCAGTAAATTTAAGTAGGTTTTGTGCTTGAAAGCTTGTCAGAAACACACAAGTATCTGCTCTTCATTTTCCTGATGGTTATCTCCTCGCAAAGACAGTGAGAAGGACCTAACAGACATGAGAAAAACACAAGGCAGGAAGAAAAACTCCTGTGGCTAGCGGTGGTTCAGATATAGATTAAATTCCCATGTTATGATTTACCTTCTCCCTCAAGAATAAAGAAATTGGTGACTTCACAACAGTATTTGCATCACTACCTGACAGCATGTACATTAATTGTCATTGAAATGACAACACTAACAAGCGTTCACTCATGCCACAGGGCATCCAGTGAGGCCACACCATTCTACTCAGCTGGACTTTGCAAGATGGCAAATCTGCTAGCAAATATGGCTGTAAGTCTCAGGTATGGAGACCACACTATAGTCTGTTGAGCAAAACAATGACTGAGTAAGAGTTGACATAGTAACTCCTAACATTTATCTATCTTACTGTTTCCTATTTTAATAGTAAACTTCAAATATTATCATTAAAATTAATATACTTAGCAACTCTGTAGTAAAAACCTACCACAAAACACATTTGCTTTCCATAATCATAGAATCATAGAATCATTACGGATCGGAAGGGACCTCGAAAGATCGTCTAGTCCAATCTGCCTGCAACAGCAGGATCACCTAGACCAAGTCACACAGGAACCCGTCCAGTCGGGTCTTGAATATCTCCAGTGAGGGAGACTCCACAACCCTCCTGGGCAGCCTGTTCCAGTGCTCCGTCACCCTCACCGTAAAGAAGTTCCTTCTCAGGTTGATGTGGAACCTCCTATGTTCCAGCTCACAACCATTGCCCCTTGTCCTATCACTACATGACACCGAGAACAGCCCAGTTCCATCCTCCTGACACCCACCCCTCAAATATTTGTAGACATTAATGAGAGCTTTTCTCTAACTGCAGAGCACACGAAGAGAACAGTGGTCTCCTACGCTACATTTATTTCATCAGCCTAGGTGTTCCTAACAATACTAACAGTATCTGATACCATATCAACTTTTTTAACACCTTATGGAAAAGGCCTGTTGCTGGTTTAATTAAAGACTATAACAACAGTAGTCTTTAAAAGTAAAAACCAAAAACCAAAAGCAAACAAAAATAAACCCACAGGTGTGGAGGGTCAAGGTCTTAAGCCATGACCAACTTTATGGCCTGAACTGTGACTGTAATGCGAATAACCTCAGACAATGAAGACTTAGCATCTGCTGACGGCAAGTGAAACCACTTGTGAAATTAGGTAGGAGCAAAGATGAAGGTATTATAATCCAATCCTAATAGCTATGCATTTGGGAAAATTTCAAGAGGAAAAGGCCTCTCTAAAAAATTCACTGGTTCTGAGACAAGAATTAACAAAATCCTGTTAATTCAGCATCACATGTGCCTAACTAAGTTCCTAACTGTAGTGCATTGGAAAATTTTATGTTTTCTGATATTTCTTTATGCCAAAAATTGCTATCATTTTTAAAATGTGAATATATGTTCAATATAGAAAAAGTGGGCTTTCTCTCTTTGCAGAAGAGCATGCCTTCATCAAATGAATAATTTAAAACCCTCAAGTCATCATACATTCCATTAATCTTTCTGTTCAATACACATATTAGCAATGAGATATTGTGAAATTTCCAGTAGGTTTCAATCCAAACAAACAAACGAGGCTTTATACTTATTTTATGAAATGTTGCCTAGATGAAATAGATCACTCTTTAAAATTAAACAGCAGGTTGTAAACACTGTATTTACCATATTGTGAGCCTGTTTGGAATCATCACAAATGCAGGCATATTAGATTTTTCATATATAATATTAAAGTGCATTACATTAGTTCAAAGATACTGCTGTATTCCTCTTCCTGTCTACACTATACTCTATGAATTCTTGTCATTATATCAATTTAATCCACTGCCATTTTTTAGGCTACTGTTTGTCTACCCGAATGAAGGGCAGAATAGCTGGCATTTAATGTGACTGCATTGCTTTTTCCAACCCGCCTACTTTAAAGAAGAAGTTTGTTGAGTGCACACAATTCACTTTACAGATCATTTGAAATGCATAAACAATTCCAAATGCAGAAATAACAAAAACAATAATTTGTCATTTTGAAACGCTGAAACGCTTGGAGGAAGATTTGAATACAGTACACTCTTTTGTTTGTGAGCATGGTGATTTGCCAAGTTACACCTCACACTGCACTAACCCTAGGGCATTCTAGTCACAAACACACTTTGATCTGCTGTGCTTTTGGATTCTCTCTCGGAGGCCTCTACCTTTCTTGACAATCCCAGAGGGAAAATGCAGCCTTGCATTCTTTCCCATGTACTACTCCAAAACGAACACTCCATATGCTTGCTGCTAGTTCAGCCTCGCACTGTTTTTCCACAAGCTTGTTTGTATAATAATGACAGCTGCAGGATTCTTCAGCTTGAAGTTGCGAATTGGATTTTGGTTTTGAAGCACAAAACAAAAAACAAAACCCTGCAGAAATTAAATTACAAATGCTGCAGAAAGAACATTATTTCTGCTTTGCCCTGATAAACCAATAAAAAACTGTGATTGCGTTCCGTGCACTCTGCTTCTCGCTTGCGCATCTCGTTTTAAGGGGGATTTAATATAGTTAATATTTACTTTGTGATACTAATAGTAAAGAACCAAGCATCAACAGGTAAAAAGCTCTGAAGTCAGTGGATATTAACTGCAGCATTGAAACACTGTTTCAACTCATCAGGACCCAGATGTGCTGAGAAAGAATAACTACTGCAAAGGGACCAGCGGTATTACAGCGCATACGTGTCACCAACGAACCGGCAGTATTACAAAACATACCTGCATGCATTGACAGCAATGACACTTGTAAGAGCACAAGGCACTTGTGATGGACACACCTACTTTAATCCGGTTAAAAATACATTGAACACATACAGAACCAAGCAACAGCTTGATCTGGCACCACACAAGTTAGCATGAATTCACACACTTGATAGGAATAAAACGAAAAATAAAAAAGGAGAGCACAAAAGCACCAGTCCTCAGATCTTTTGTCCACACTGCTCTTCACAGTTTAGAATTGGATGTGCTTATTTTGAGCTCCTAATAACTTTAAACAGAGTATTTCCAGAACATTCTGTTGGAATCGTTCACTCAAGTCTTCTATTCTGATAATGAAAGTGAATTTTGAAAGGACTGAAAATCATGCAAGTACACATTAAACTAATGCTGTTTTAAGCTTCTCCTGCCACCATTTATCACCTATTCCTTGGAGATAATTACTAATTGCAGCACTGGGAAGGAGGGGTCAGAAGCTGACCAGAGCCAGCACCGCAGCATGTCTCTGGGTAGTTCCAGCAATGCCTTGTGATTTCTTGGTCCAGTCACGTATCAGCCTTCAGACTCCTTCTTCCACAGTGAATACTAGTGAAACACACAGCAGCGACAAGAGGAGAAATGCCAGCTATGCTACTTCTCATATTCACTAGGAAAGCCTTGAATGAGACGTTTCATAGTCCTGTAAGAACACAGGAAATTGCTTAGTAAAGACTAAAAGAAAAAAGTGCAGCCAACAATTATTTCTGGGATTGACAATTTCGTGGTTGACACAAAAGGACTCTTCCTGCTTCAAGCCAATTCTACTAACCATCGATGTATAAAATATCATGCAAATAAAGACTTGCTTCACAAAACTCTTCCATTGGCCAAAACACTATTGAAAAATGCAACCAAGCAAAAAAACCCCACAGGAAGTAGATATTTTAAGGCAGTTCATAATGTTGAGCCACATTATTTATACTATTTCTGAAAAAACTCTGTTCTCAAGATTTCACTGTATTGATTCACAGAACACATATTTGAATACAAAAATATCTAGTTTATATACAAAGCTGCACATGTGCAAGAGGAGCACCTTTCAGTTGCTTCATATTCTCTCTCCAAGAGATAACACAGGTAACAATTCAGGGCCAATCTAAAGGCTGCATCAGAGTAAACAAGATTAGGATTTGCAAACATTAATGACCAACAACTAGATGCAAATAAAATGCTAAGAGTTTCACCTTCCCAAATCCAAAAGCAACTACTTTCCTTCCTTGTCTCAGTGTGCAAGCCAATAAACAGGTTCTTTATTTAAAGGTGATAATGCAAACTGTAGAAATAGTCCCATCTGTAACAGCATTAGCAGCATAACTTTATGAAAGAAGACATAAATTAATATGCTTAGTTTTTAATACTATCTAATGGAAGAGATGGAAAGAAAAAAAAACCCTCTCTGACATATCAGGAAGAAAAATCGAATGCTCAAAAATTGAAAAATGCAAGATGCCAAAAGAAATTCTTCAATGTCTCAGCCATTTACTGTAGAGATCTTTTCTCATTTGCCGATGACTTTGGCAGACTAGGTTTTGTCACCAGTCACTCTGTACTTTGTTTAATTATGCAGTACAGCAAAAGAAATTTTCTTTCTGATTGCATAAATCACAGTGCTTTGACACCAACCTCAATAGGTGCTGCTAGAACAATACACTGAGAGCTATTGACTCCATCTCTCAAGTCCACAAGGTGTATCATTTAGCCAAGAGTGATAATTAGACACAGAATACACTGAAAACTGTCAATAGGGATGTCAATAGGAGTCTCTTAGCATCTAGCATCCAGTGAATCAATGGTGTTTTTCAGCTATAGAATCAAGAAAATGATAGCTTTCAAATGAATGGTGGAAAGGAAACATGAGGCTCCTTAGGGAGAAATAAAACAGCTCAATTTTCTCTCACTGAGTGGCTCTCCAACTGCTTCACTCAATGGAAAAGGTCACAGAACATTACAGCAAAATATCTCTGAAACAAGATGTACAACAACACTGGGACATGACATGAAGTACAAGCACACTACAAAGGCCTGTATATCTCTGACCTGACAGAATTAAAGCTTGGGTCAGCAGATGCCAGACAAGACAGGAATTGAAAGGCAATGATTGAGCTGTGTAGAAGAAAATATGACTGCCTGTCCATATCAAATATGCATGCATGCACGAACATGATTACATGTACAGTACGCCCCCTCTTCTCATCCTTGGTTTTAAAACCCTCTGGTTTTAAAATCCATAGTCTTGCTTTCTACATTTCTTTAATGCATACAATTGCCAGTTGGAGTTCAAGGAAGACATAAAGCTCTTTAAAAAAAAAAACAAACCAAAACCATTTTATTCCTACCAAAAACTGCACTAGAAGTAAACTGATGCTAGAACACCACTTGCACATATATTTTTAAGCAAAAAGAACAAGCATAAAGTCACAGGCAGTTCTGAACACTGAAGGAGTGTCCAAAGGAAGCCAATTTGATTTACTCTGAACTCATTCTACTAAATGTTTTAATTGGCATTGAGAGACAAAGGATTTCAATGGCAAACAACACAAAGCCTGGTCTATGAGCTGACAGCTCTGAAGTAATCGTAGGCTCTGTACCATCATTACTCGAAAGGCTTAGACATGAAACTGCAAACAAGAAAGAACTACAGTGCTGACAGGACAAGAAGGGGAATTGGAACAAAACCAACCCAGCAAAGAGTTTCAAAATTGCCACAAATTGTTGTGCTTCCCTTTGGACTTTAGAGAAAATTGTCTTTTAGAAGTCAGACGTTATGAGATACTCAGCTCTAGACATCCAATGCATTGGTTACTCCAGGAAATCTTGATCTGAAAGTACAAATGTCTTCTCAGAAGAAACCGCTAAGTGGCTCTATGGCATTCCATGCCTCTCAACTGTTTCCTAATTACCAGATCCGTTTCTTCATACTCTACAGCTGTGCAAAGTGAACCCAGGATATGAAAAAGTCAAGCTCAATTCTCTCCTGTTTCCACATCAGCTGACATATAAAGCAGCTTACAATTTAGCTTAAGACTCTTGTTCACGTTCATGCTCTTGCATATTTCTGAACTCCACTTAAGCTGGAAGCAGCCAGATCATCTTCCCACTAAAGCCATAAGAGAGGTACATTCATGACACAAAGTGTGGATGTATCTTTTGAGCAAGAAGCTGCCATTTCTACATTCATTTATCTGTAAGTGCTCTTTAAATATCAGTGTGTTTCTTACAGTATCTTAAACCAGGAGGATATAAAATGAAGCCACAAGTAATAGATATCTTAACTGTTGTAGACAGAACTAAAAAAGTGGGTTTTCCTGCCTTTCTTTATTTGGAAGTTCTAGCACTTCCACCCCACAACAAATTGATATGTGAGAAATTTAGCATTCAGCGTCAGATGAAGTGTTTCATCCTGGATATGCTAGCAGAGGAGAGAATGCCACCAAGTAGCATCAGCGCTCCATAGCAGGGAAAAGAAAAAATCATTAGAACTGTTCTTTTGCAAAGTCAGCATTCAAGGGATCCTGTCATATACAAACTATGGCTACCCCACATGGGTGTGGCCTTTCCTATATGATATTACAGTGGCCAACACAACTACCACATGAACCGAAAAAGGCCAACTCAGGATTGAAGCTTTGAACAAAATGTAATCTCAAGGAAATATCTATTATTAAGTAAATAAAGTCAAGATTTTTCCTTAATGTGGCTTATTTACACACTTACCCTCAGAGACTTTCACAAACCTTAACCAAGACTTGCAAGTCTTTTTTGTAAGCATAGAATCATAGCTATCATTTTTTTGTTGGTTCAGAGGGTTTTTTTCCAATTTTATTACAGTGGCCTCCAAAGTACTAACAGACTGAAAACATATTCTGGTTAGCTGGCAATCCTAGACATTCAAAGAGTTCAAGCCATCTTGTTCAAACCCTTGGGTGAGAAATGTTCCAAGAAGGGAGAGAAAATTCAAACGCCAAACAAGCAAATTAAAAGAAAGCATCCCAGCTGCATCATGTAGGAAGAAACATCTGTGTTCTTTGAACACTAGCCCAGAACAGCGTATGTCATGTAATCCATTGTCACGGATTTTAAAACCAGTGATGTTTTTCTGGTCACTAAATGGTTACATCTACAAGTGCCCAAGTAGTACTTTTACAATTAGCAACACAGACGTTATTTTTAACAACACACTTTTAAATTGCCACGTTCATACAAAAGATTAATACACAAAAACGTAAGTGAGGCCATACACAGATCAAAGGATTTGAAAGAGCATCTGCTGCAGAAGCTAGATCATCAGCATTGGCACCAAAAGCTACCAGAATTTAGGGTACAATAGGATGTTCCCTAAATAACAATAGGGTCCAATATTTTTGTTGGTAAAACTGCTCATGAATTTCCTCTTCCCCAAACTTTCACTTCAAGAAACTTCATTTTACCTTCTCCAATAACTTTTTGCAGAATTGTGTTTTAAACTCAATTACTAAAGGAAAACAGGTTTTACAAAATAGGCTTCAGAGAGAAAATTCACCCATTGCCAAGATGTGGCTGTGGACTCTAGCTAGTCTTCATGAAGCAAGCCTGTGAATCCACAGTGTTCTTTATTAGTGTTCCCGTTACCGTTTGGTTTATGTCCATAGAAATCAAAATGACTGAAATTATATCAAGAAGTAGGTAACTCAGCATTTAATAATCTTCATCTCAAATTCAAAGTGAACGTTCTTTAGTTTTATTTAATTTCTCAGACACTCATCACTGTGTCTAAAAACTTGTGTTGTCTACACAATATGAGAGAACCTGGCTGTTCCTACAGTGTCCTCTACTCCTCTGTGAGATCTGCTGAAAAACATTTTATCAATGCACGACAGTTACCAAATAAAGCAACGACAGTTTCAAAAATCAAAGAATGATCCTTTGAGACAGCATTATTTGATAATGAATACTTCACTACACATCTGTGCAAACCTTTGGGTTTTTTGGATGGAAAGCAATCTTCTAAGACGGCTTTACCAACTTCCAGTAAACCCTCAAACCAATCTTTGCTGCACTGAATGAAAGCAAACTTAGCAGTTAGCTTTCTACCACACTTTAAACAGTTTATAAGAAGCCATAAGATAAATTATTGATTGAAGTGAACAGATTGTGAGGCCAGGAACTGCTTTAAAATCAGAGGAGTTTTGATGAGGTGCTACAGTTCATTGCTTAGAATTCATCTGCTAAAAAATTAAGTATTCAGTTGTAGTACTGTATAAACTATGATACTTAAGTAACAATCAGGTTGACTTGTTCCGAAAACTCTTCTCTATTATTTCAACAAATGTACTATTTTCAAGGAATAAAAGAATGGATGAGAAGACAGACACATCTACACACAGAAATATCTCCTGATATGGCATCGGTCACAGAATTTTTTCAGTCAGAAGAGATCTTTAAGACCACCAAGTCCACCTGTTGACCCAACACTGCCAGGTCACCACAAAACCATGTCTTCTAAATTCTTCCAGGAATGGTGACCCTAACACTTCCCTGGGCAATCTGTTCCAATGCTGCACCACCCTTTCAGTGAAGAAATTTCTCCTAATACCAACCTAAACTTCCCCTGGCACAACCTGAGGCAATTTTCTCTTGTCCTATCACTTACTACTTGGAAAAACAGGCAGACTCCTAAGCAACGTGGTTTAGTGAGAGGTATCCCTGCCTAGGGAACTGGAGTTGGAACTGGATGATCACTGAAATCCCTTCCAACCTAAACCATTCTAGTAAACCCCCACCTTGCTACAACCTCCTTTCAAGGATTTATAGAGAGTGATAAGGTCTCACCTCAGTCTCCATTACGGTTTGAAAACTACCAGAACTTTCAGACGTATAAAGTTGTGCTTTCATCAAGAAAAATGTTTCACTTTAAGAGAATTCTTCCAGTGACTCATCCGGGAAGGGGCGGGCACAAGGTTATAAAAGAGGGCTGAGTCCAGCCCCCTTTTTTCTCTCAGAGAGCAGCTCCAGCACCTTGTGCTGGAGGGGCTTCGTCTCCCTCACACTTCCGTGTGGGGAGTGGAGAATTGGACGTTTCCTCCAGCCTGCTGCTACAGCTCCCCTGCCATTCTGGAGGTGGGCACGGGGTGGGCAGTAGCTGCCCCCATCCCAGGTTTGTTTTGCCTGTGGGAGGTGGGCTAAGAAGCTTCGACCCGGCCTGGACTGGCCCCGGCCCCAAGTTGGAACAGCAGGTCCAGTGCCAGCAGAGCCATGGACCACTTTCTGTGCTGTGCTGACAGAAAGCCCTTTCCCTGCTCGCCTTCTGAAAGCTGACAGGTGTAGCAAGAACCATCAAGTGCCGATTCTTCCCCACATGTAGCAACCCCGAACTGCATCCGCCAACCTGTGGTGAGCGGAAAAAATACTCCCCTTTCCCCTGTAACTGAAGTAGCAGGAGGGGAGAAAAAGAGAGAGTGAGGAGGAAAACAGAACTCTGTCAGCAGCATTTCAGCAAGGGGGAAGCCCCCTGCTGACGCAGCCATGCAGTCGCTGCCACAGTGTGCTTGCCGCATGGCCGGCCATGCAGCTGTCACCATCATTGAGTCACTGATCAGCAGGAAGAGAAACTGTCATTTCTGCCACTGAGAAAAGCTGAGGATGCTTGAGTATTGGGGAGAGAAGATGCCTCAGGAGAGGCATCTGAGGATTCCTTTGTGCCTAGTTGAACTATCTGTTCTGAAAGAAGCAGAAGGACTTGAGAATCCTTAAACCTTTGGCAAGAAAAGAAACTGGGTTCTCTTTAAAAGGCATGTTTCCTGCAGCAAGGGATGCAGTTCAGGATCTGAGGAATCAGGCCTGTCTGATCAGCATTTTGCCAGACAAGCTATGCAGAAGAATTGAAGAGTTTGCCAGTTTGAACAGCCAAGGATTTGGTGTCTGCAGACCATGGTGTGCAACTCACGGAAGACTTCACAAGTATCTCACAATGAAAGAAGAGAGGGTGGTTGTACTCTTCTCTGTTTAACTGATATACTTTCCCAAGGTCTCTAACGCAAAAACCCAAAGACCAATACAGTACTAATCTCCCATTATATTTTTCCTAGAATACGTGATGGTTTTGTGACAGAGTTTCTGGCTTGTATGCACTAACTTGCTGAACATTTTTCTTCTTTCTGTATGTAGTTACAGATTTAATAAACCCCTTTCATTTTCCCTAAGCTACCCATTGTCTGGCAAATTCTATCTGAGATCTCAGTGACACCAAGCTGCTTTGTCTTCTGTTTACCTGTGGTCTTGGGTCTCCTTTTTATCAGACTAAACAACTCCAGCCTCCCTCAGCTTAAACTTCCCTCAGCTGCTCTTCAAAAGACTCATGCTCCAATATCAAATCTGAACCTCTTCTGCTGCAACTTGAGGCTGTTTTCTCTTGTTCGATGACTTGTTATTTGGAAGAAGTTGACCTCCACTTCCATACAGCCACTTTTCAAGGAGCTGTACAGTGTGATAAGGTCTTCCTCAAAGCTGAGCAACTCCAGTTCCCTCAACTGCTGGTCTTCACAGGACTTTTGCTTTAGACCCTTCCTCAGCTTTATTACCCTTCTTTGGATGCACTCCAGCACCTCAATGTACGCTCTCGTACTGAGGAGCCTGAAACTGAACACACCACTCAAGATGTGGCCTCACCAGTGCTGAGAACAGAAGGACAATCACTTCCTTACCCCTGCTGACCACAGTATCATAGAATCATTAAGGACTGGAAGGGACCTCATAAGATCATCTAGTCCAATCCCCCTGCCACAGCAGGATCACCTAGACAAGCCAGGAAATCAAATCCACACTCACTATGTCAAAAAAAGATTCAGAGAAGATAGAATAAGAATCCAGCATCCTTGCAGACAAACTGAGGCAGTGTGGCCTAGATTTTCGGGTAGTGAGGTGGATTGTAAACTGGCTACAGGGTAGGAGTCAGAGAGTGGTGGTCAATGGGACAGAGTCTAGTTGGAGGCCTGTATCTAGTGGAGTGCCCCAGGGATCGGTGCTGGGACCGGTCCTGTTCAATCTATTCATTGATGACTTGGATGAGGGATTGGCACGCACTGTCAGCAAGTTTGCTGATGACACAAAGCTGAGTGGTGTCGCCGACACCCCTGCAGACTGTGCTGCCATTCAGCGAGATCTGGACAGGCTGGAGAACTGGGCAGAGAAAAATCTAATGAGCTATAACAAGAGTAAGTGCAGAGTCTTGCATCTGGGCAAGAACAACCCCAGGTACCAGTATAGGCTGGGGACTGACCGGTTGGAGTGTAGTGTAGGGGAAAGGGACTTGGGGGTCCTGGTGGACAACAAGATGACTATGAGCCAGCAATGTGCTCTTGTGGCCAAGAGGGCCAACAGCATCCTGGGGTGGATTAGAAGAGGGGTGGTTAGCAGATCAAGAGAGGTTCTTCTCCCCCTCTACTCTGCCCTGGTGAGACCACACCTGGAGTATTGTGTCCAGTTCTGGGCTCCTCAGTACAAGAGGGATGTGGAGCTGCTGGAGAGAGTTCAGCGTAGGGCAACAAAGATGATAAGAGAGGTGGAACACCTCCCTTATGAGGAGAGGTTGAGGGAGCTGGGTCTCTTTAGCTTGGAGAAGAGGAGACTGAGGGGTGACCTCATTAATGTCTACAAATATTTGAGGGGTGGGTGTCAGGAGGATGGCACTGGGCTGTTCTCGGTGTCATGTAGTGATAGGACAAGGGGCAATGGTTGTAAGCTGGAACATAGGAGGTTCCACATCAACCTGAGAAGGAACTTCTTCACAGTGAGGGTGACGGAGCACTGGAACAGGCTGCCCAGGGGGGTTGTGGAGTCTCCTTCTCTGGAGATGTTCAAGACCCGACTGGACGGGTTCCTGTGTGATTTGGTTTAGGTGATCCTGCTGTTGCAGGCGGATTGGACTAGATGATCTTTCGAGGTCCCTTCCGATCAGTAATGATTCTATGATTCTATGATTCTATGAATTTCCACTGTATTTAATCTGTCACCACACAGAGATCAACGAATGTAGGATGCAAATATAAAAATAGTGTTTTAAATTGTGCCATGGGTAGCACATGGACGCTATAAAGTATATATCACACCCAAATCTTTACCTACTGTACACAGCGTTACATGTGTGTACAATCATGTTGTAAACAAACAGGAAACAGGAATATAAAGAAAATAATGCATTGTGCTGCACTACATAAAATAAGCAGTGTTTAAAATGATCATCTGTACTTGGTATTAATACAGTTTTACACATGATGCATCAAATCAATCTGATTAGTTTATTTAGAGTAGAATATTATTAATTGTACCTCATGATTACCATTTTTCTTCCAGATAAGATAACAAGTTATGTGCCTTTATGAAGAGAAATTATGCAAACGGTTTGTCCTTCTTTAAAAGAAATCCTCACAAAACCCATTACTTCCATGATAACTTTCATATTATGCTAATAAAACAGTATGAGAGATGGATCAAGTAACTGTACAAGGAAATAAACTTATTCCATACTATTTTATAAAATAAAAATGTAGTCATGCAAACATTTATATGACAAAAGTATTCATTTGAAAACCCTTACCAGACATGCATTCAGCAAAAGCGGTCTCTGTATTTACAGTTTTTATAGGCTGCTACCCATAAAGCATCTCAAACTCTTGTTAAACACACAGTGTAGCATCTTCATTCTATTAAATTAATTATGGGCAGGAAATTTAGCAATTAGCAGTTGTTGTCAAGGATCCATTGAGGACCCCCACAGGTTATGTCGACTGGGCTGCCTACATTTGCTTTTCCCAGGTAAACAGCAAGGGGGGGCAGAGTCAACATGGCAAGGACACTTTCATAGATAGAAGTAGCTCTTTTCCTATCTTAAAATGTATTTGTCTATAATTCCAAATCCATAACGTTTCAATTATAGGATGTATCATAAGAGACAAAAATACATGGATTTGCTAGAAGATTTTATTCATCTTCAGGCCAATCTTCTGCACTTAGCAAAGCTGATCAGACCTCTCACAAACAATCCAACGCCCACACATGGGAGGGGGAAAGGAAAGAAAAAACACCACCAAGAGATATTGATACCAAGTTGAAAATCACACAGATTAGTATGAAGGTCAGCTCTGAGGAAGAACTGTTTAAGAGCCGGTGAAACAAAGCAGGCACTGCAGGAACAGTTGCTCCGCCTACAGCCACTGCACCGAGAGGCACAACAGACATTAAAAAATAAAAGAATGCTTGCAGAACAAATAAGACACAATATAAGGAGAACAGACATTAAAAAAATAAAGCCATTCACATTTTTTTCATCATCACTGCTGACAGCAGGTTGAGTGCTGAGTTCTGTTATCCCATCTTTGCATGTAACTCTCAATAAGTTGTGAAGATATACAAGCAATCTGAAGGTAGAACTTGCCTATATGTAGCACAGTAACTTTACAGGGTCTGCTGCAGACACAGATTCCATGGCAGAAGGAGCCAAATGAGCAGTCTCACCTCTCCATTCAAGATGGCTACACTTGTCTTGTACTGCAGTCAAGCTGCTTTGCAATACTCTCCTCCCAACCACACCAACATCTCCATTCATTTCATTTAAGTTTTTGCCTCTCAGAGAGATTTTTCAGCAGCTTCACTGCTTTAGATGACTGGTGAAATCCAGTAGCTAAGTACAGAATCACAGACTTATTGAGGCTGGAAAAGATCTCTAAGATCATTAAGTTCAGCCTATGACCTAAAATCACCACAACCTAGATCACGGCACTAAGTGCCACAGACAGACTTTTCTTAAATATCTCCAGGGATGGCGACTCCACCACCCTCCTGAGCAGTTCATTTCAGTCTCTAATCACTCATTCCATGAGGAAACGCTTCCTAACTACAACTGTAAGTATACTCCCAAAGATTAAGATAAAACTTAGAGAAGCAGGGCACATTGCATAAATTCCACCATCAAAGCTGAACAGAAAGGTTCAGAGAGTAACAGAATCAAGGAAGGGTTTTATCTTTCTCTGTCATTCACCTTCTCAAATTAGGCAGAGACAGACTTGCAGGAGAAGGACTAGGAGAAAGGAGCTGTGGAAAATCATTGAATAATAACGAGATGCCTTAAGTTTTAGGTTTTTGTCATTGAGCTCTCTTCATTGATTCTAGATAGACGAAGACGTACAATCAAATGTTCAACAAATAAATGGTAGGGAAGTGGTGACAGCATTAAAAGGTTGAGCAAACCATAGCAAGACAAGAAGAGCTATTAGCAAAAGGGATAAACACAACAACTGATAGAGTATAAACAAAGGCTCTGGAATTTAAGCACTTTGGCAGTCTAAAAACTATTCAGTAAACAACTGCATTATTTGCTGAAGATGAAATAAAATCTCAGATAAAGTTTATCGAAAGTTCATCGTGAGCATCTAAACAAAGCTAAACAGCAGAATAAGATTGGTGCTGTCAGACTGGATGCTTCTGGCTTGTAATACCAAACACAGTAAAAGGACCAAATGGTTATGCACTCGGAAAGGATCAATAAGATCAAGCTTTTGCCATGTGTTAAGAGGTCCGAAAGAAATTAAACTAGATTAAATTAAGAACTGCATGGAAAATAAGGCAATTTTCTACTGCAGATTCAGTTGCTTACTTTTCAGTGACAGTTACTCCAAACTGCATTATAGATGCATCAGTCCTGAAAAAAACCTCAAACTAATCACATTCAGGGAAAAAAAAAAGAACCCCACAAAAACCCCCCAAACAAACCGCCTCTGCGTGCAACAAAAATGTAGATCCCCAAATCAGTGCAGAAACTGCAAAAATTCCAGACACGCAAGAACGTCTTGGCAAGTCTCAAACAATGTCCTCAATATAAATGCACTTTGAGCGGGCGTGTGACTTACAATGTACGCACACTTGGCTTCATCACTACATCACGTTCGGGTACTTGAGAACACAGTGCCCGGAGTGAAAGCGATTGTACGCATCCAACCGCCATTGCTATCCAGCCAGATGTCCGTCTAGTTATCCATGAACGCTGGCTGGGAATTACCTTGGAGAAATGTAAATGTTACAATTTAAATAGGTCAACAATGTCCTTTTAAACAATTTATCTGATGTATCAGCTGGACAGGCAGTGCATGAAGACATGTAAAGTACATTTTCAAACACTTTGATACCTAATCAATAAGATTAGGTTTTCAAATGGGAGCAGGAGGGAGGAGGGGAAAGAGAGAACCTTCTTTTTCGGTGTTGATTGTATTTCTCAGTCTTGCTGGCTCAGGTCCTTATTATGATGGAGTGAAGGGGGGAAGTGGCTGTGGGCAGGGGGGGGTGGCAGCAGCTATTCACATAATCTAAATAAAGCTTTTTACAAATCATACTTATTAAAAACCTGAAAACTGATTAAGGAGCCTCACAGATGCAGATTTCCCTGAAAAAGACCCCTTTTTCGGTCTGTGTACACATACAGTTATTGTTGTGTAGGTTCTCATGCACAGGAGCATCGTCCTGCTAACCATTATGGGCCTTCGGGGACAGGGTGAAGGTAGGGAGGTGTGCATGTGGGTGCTACTTCACAGGGTCTTGAACATCTACTCCAAAAATAAAAACTATTCTGAAGATGGGGGCAGGGGAGTGGGGCGGAATCAACTAAGTGATGTTTTGAACTGTATCTGGACTGGAGTAGATAACATTTCACAGCCTCAGAAACAAGTTTTTCATAGTGACACTTGCTGTTATTTATTAAGAGATTTCTAAAGCACAAAAAATTGCTGGATGCAATTTGCATCTTTCAAAGTCTTTCCCACTTCACAGCTTTAATTCAAACTACTGGAAAGGTGCTGATCTTCTGCTACAATCAGTAGGAGTAACATGTGCTGGGCAACATCACAGGAGTAAAGTAATGAGTGCCTCAGACAGTCTTGAAAACAAAAGAAAACCAAAAAAATCACTACATAAAAAGCAGTGAAATTAAAGCAGACAAACTGACAGAGAATACACTTTACTGTGACAATAAAACCTCCAGTATATGAGATTTTCCAGTACTTGGGGAAATTACCTCTATTGTTATTTTTGAAGCAGATAACACGGTGAAAATCTCAGGCTTATACTTCTAAACCGCACTCTTGATTTTTGTCTTTCAAATTAAAAGCTTCTGTAAATTTAACTAAATTATGCAGCTTCCTCTTAATTCATTTACTAACAGTATTTCTCTTGCAGCTCATAAAATCTGTTACACGTTCAACTTTTGAATTTAATGTCTACAGTAACTGCAATAACAATAATACTTCATCATTAGGATAATGTAAGCTAAGATCCTATATAATTTTCACTTTTTAATGGAAACTCTGAGACTACGGACACAGCTAAAATATTACATATTAATTTCAATATAGCTAATACCCCCTAAAATCCCACCAATTTACTTTTCACTGACAATGTTAAAAGAAAATTATTTATGCAGATCAATCACCTAGCTCATCAAGTCATTCACTGACAGCCAGCCTTCATCATTGCTATTTAAAAGGCACTGCTGACAGAAAAGACCGACTCTTTGATTAAGGGCTCTGTCTGGCTAACCTTTTATTTGAAGAATGATTGCTGCTGAGTGACAAATACTTTTCCATTCATTTCAAGGAAAAGATATTGACATTCAAATTCTTGATGTCTACACTGAGCAGATGCCACTGTTGGCAAGTGGCTTGATAGCAACAGCAGGTACATTACTACTCTGGGCAGTGAAAAACAGCACCACTGGCTCAAGTTAAAGGCTCTCAACAAGTGAAAGCTACAGATCTCTCAGCCAAATCCTCTCTCTTCAACAGTTATCATCAAAGAACAGATGTTTGTTGTTTCTCCCTGGTCCTCTTCTTGAAAGTGTCCTAGCCTCACCTTGACCCCACTTTAAATTGTACTGGATGTTATTACTAAAAATAAAGAGAACTCAGCAGTGAAATGACCCTTTGCTTGAGAAGGGCGTCCTCCCTTCACACAACCTCGCCAAACACCGGTCGGGGAAATCCCAAAGCAAGGGCTGCTGCTCCCGTACTCATGTGATTTCTGTTGACAGCAATGTGAAATGGAAGTTGCAATTGCAGTATCACATACAAAATCAAAGCCATATGTTTGTTAGTTTAAGTTGATCCTGCTTTATTACTTTATAAAAAAATAAAAAAGGAGGGAGAAAGGAAATGAGGAGATAAAAGCTGGCCAAAAGAAGCCACCACATGTTGTGCAAAAAGTAGTGATTGCCCAATTCCTGTTTTGATGAGAATCTACAAGTCATAGTAGCATCATACAAGCAACTGGGGTTATAAACCCCCAGTTGCTTATTTAAAAAAAAAAAACAACTGAAAGAAATCAAGATATGTACACCTGTGTCCCAGGCCTCAATATGAATTGTTTTCCAAAACAAATCTAACACACTGAAACACTCATTTCCTCACTTGCACATTTGACAGATCAGATCCACTGCACAGATCCACATCCCTCTACAAAGACTTTCTTTGATTGTATTGATGAGTTTCCCAGTGTTGATGTTACAAGAAGTGTTAAACATTGCAAGCCGTGCTACGATCGGGCACAGCTAAAAAAGCAACACGAACAACTCTCGCTGCTGGTGCAGCATTCCTTCCCACAGTTTTCTTCCTGGGCTGGGGCACTGTGGATTCGCATTCTGTTATATAATATATCTTCATGTTTTCCTGAGACAAAGACTCTGCCTCTCCAGCGTGTCACAGAACTTCTGTATATCCTCGTGTGAGGCAGCCACACCAAACACAAGGTACTAAAGCATAAGTACAAAGAAAATAAAAGCAGTCTTATGGACAAGCACATCACCGCACAAGTACAATTTGGGCACCAAAGATCAGAGAACTCAAGGACTATCATTCCAGCAGCTGGGCTGCACTACTTCCTTGAATACCATCAACACCTGATCTTCTGTCAGAAGTGCTGGTGCAAAGCATTCTCATTTTCATGTTGATATTAAGTCGGTACAATCTTTCTGGAAACGGTATGTTTCGGTACGGGTAGTGGAGGTGGAGACAGTGGTTACTGACTGGGATGCCTGGCACATCCACGAGAACACAAATATGCAACATAAATACTGGCTGAACAGGACCTCGGTTATTACTCCCATGACTGTTTCCTGGATGCCTTTCAGAGAAAACTCTGAGGATCAGCCATGACATCTCTCTTAATTATGGCTTCACGGGTAAAAGACACGAATAAATCAAATTTGTCTAGCGGCAATTCCAGCTTTATCCACGTGAAAAGCTCAACCAGTTCGGAATCAATTCTAGATTCTTAAACTTCACGTGTAATCATCGATGAAAAGAGGTAGTTTTGTTCCCGGTTCTAATAAAGTTCAGGACTGCAATTCTGCATTTGTTTACCATTATTTAATAAATTAATTGATCACACTATTTCCGTGGCATTTTAAAATAAAGATTAATCTTTGATAGAACTCTGAAGCTGTCACTGTAATTAAAAGAAGAGAGTGCTTTCAGGTTTTCATTGGCTTCTCTGCACGCTCTGGTAAATATACCTTTTTTTTCCTTAGGCATACCTGAATAAACTGTTTGAATATCTTTACTCTTTCATCTCGGTAGCTCTGAAAACTTCACACTTTGTACCCAACCTGCAACAAAGCAATAAGGAATGCAGAGGCTGACAGCACGGACATAATTAAAGACTACCATCATTAACCTGCCATGTTGAACAATACCAACTTACAATGCACTCAACCACTCACAATTAAAAGGATTTCACCGAGAGGTCCAAAAAAAGATAAAGGAGCCGCCTGGATTGTTTTCACAAGAGATCCACAGAAAGAAACACAATTCCGTGAAGTCCAGTAGTGCCAAAAGATTCCTGCTCATTACCAGAAGACTCAGTTTACACAGTGGACACACGTGAGCATGTAAACAATATTTTGTGCAGGTCATCTCCAAACTAAAATTAGGGCAGAAAATCAAGTCTACCTTTACTGTATTTACACAACGTGGTAGCGGATGGATGGTTTAACAATTCATATGTATGAAATACTTACATACTGTGTATCATGTGACCCATCTAGTTTATAGCTGACAATTAAGACTCCTACTTGGGAAAAGCTAAAATCGAAACTTTAATTGAGGAAAACTCAAGATTGGTCCAATACTCTCACAGCATTAAATAATCCTTCTGACTCGTAACACTTACGATTTACAACTCTTCCCCAAACAGACATTCAGTACAGAGTGACTGACTAACACATCATAACTTCTGTAAGAGAAAAAAATCCCACCCTGAAAAGAGAGAGAAAACACAAAAGCTGAAGTTTGCCTTTTGCTAAGCCTATGTTTTTGTACAGCGATACAAGTACTCTTCAAAACCGCAGGAAAGCGTATTCAAGCATTAATATTTAAACCAGTGTGTTTCACTTTTACCTTTTGTGACATCTGCTTCATCCCCTATCAACATGACCCTTATCTCCTGTACACTGCTTCTGAGCTAATGTTGCAATAACAATGCCTCTGGGTGTGATGATTGCATCCTGCTCAATATGGATACAGAGGAAACAACAGTACGATAGCCAAGGGCTAAATTGAGCAATGAGCTCCAGTGCAAGTGTGGTATGTAAATATGGCTAGGGCTAAATATGACTAGGACTAAACAGGACTAGGACTATCTTACCCCCATAAATTGTGGGCAGCCCAGAGCCCTTTAAGCGTTCCTGCATAGCAGCTGGCTGCACATCAGGATCTCTCCTTGGACAGGGACACCTGTCAAGGATATTCCTCGAGGTTGACAGGTTCCTTGCCACAAAAATCCTTGCTAAGTGACTAATAGTATGCAAAAATGGAAGCTTGATTAAGATGTTTAACTGTGCACATAGTCTTTTAAATGGGAGGGTCTCCTTATAGCTTTGTCTGTCTTTGTCTTCCGTGCAGTAAACTTTCAGAAGCCCAAAACTTAAGTAATTCAAAACTATTGCACACAAACAATTGGAGATAAATTATTACACTGAAGATAACAGTAACACACCCGTATTATTACTTTTAAACAGCTAAGTTACGATGGCTCTATTCTTAACCTTTGCTTATTGGAACCAAACAGTAGAGGACTACAGTCTTCAACTAGATCAGGTTGTTCATAGCCCCATCCAACCTGACCTTGAACACTTCCAGGGATGAAGTAAGGCATACTTAAGTGTTACACACAATTGTCCAGTACCAAAAAAAGTCTCCATATATGTCCCTCTTCACTTTGACTAGGGAAAAAAAACAAACAACAACGAAACCAAGGACTGGGCTTAGTCAGTCATCTGCTGTTGCATTTGCTCTGCAAGCAACAGATGTAATTACGACACTGTTTCCATTATCTTTTGAAGATAAACACATAGTTTTAAAGAAGTCAGAGCAATGCAGTCTCATTTGGTCTCCTTCTGGTCCGCGTTGGCTATTCTATTTACAGCAAGTCAAGTAAATTGTAAACATTTATTTACACAGGGACTAATGAAAACATTGTCAAAAATCCTCACATGTCAGAATAAGGAAAATATTGCTTCTGAAAGTACAGGAACTGTCCAGTTTCATATCAATCCTCAGCATTTTTCAAGTTGTGACCTAGTAAGCAAGCAACCTAGTGATAATCTACTTAGGCGGAGAAGTATTTGTTTATAAAGCATCGGGCTCTCTCACACTTGCAATAATGCTAGTCCAGAACAGAGACGTATACAAGCGTATGAAAGTATAGAGAAGAGAGATTTTTAATGAAACAGAATTAGAGCTATCACAGCAGTTTGTGGATAAATTATTAGGGTTGTTACTCCTAAAGTAGTTTGAATAGAAGTGTTCCAGCTGTTACATCTGATCACCAGCACACTGCCAATTTTCTCTGCCAGACAGTCCTTTTATGCAGCGGGGAACTTGTTGCAATTATGGGATTTTCTCATTTATTTAAAATTCTGTGATTTACATTACAAATTCAATTGCATGACCCACATTTGGTTCTTTTTATTCAAAAATTTCTGCACATAGAACCAAAAAACCATATGAAGCCAACCAATCCACTTCTGGCAAGAAATTGGGATTAACATCTTTCTAATTGTGCTTGCTGCTTTCGTATGTCGCTGCTGGTGTGTCTGACAGCAAATAGTTTCTGTAAACCTTGCCTGTGGGAAGTCACCTTAATGCGATGCTTTAGGCTACAGCAATCCCTTACTAGGGTCAGGATCATATTTACAATTGCATATTTGGGGGAGTATCCCCACCCAAGTGAAATTATTTTAAAAATTAAGGACAAAATCTAAGTTTTTTCTATCCATTGTGAAAAAAAAAAGAAAAAAATCAACCTTCAAAGAGCTTTTACTCAAGAAGTGAAAGTTGGGTGAAACTATGGGACCAGATCACAACAAATAGCTGACTCAAGAAGCTGAAAGAAAACCATTACAGAAGTCTAGTTTGCCAGAAGCTCACTGCTCTGAGCCAAAAGAACATGTAAGAGGCTAGAGCACATAAATCTATGTTGGCTATGTAAAGTTACCTGGGAAATAAACCTCCAACACAACTAATTAGGGAGAAACTAAGTTTTATAATACTGCACAAAGTCTGTCTGCTCGTTTCTATTACCATCTACCTCTAAGAGCTACACTAATGACTCAGAGCAGCAAAAACAGCTGCAGTTCTGGGAAGGCTGTGTTTCATCTGTGGGAGTGTAGAAAGAGTCCCAGATGTAAACTACTAGACCAGAGATGGTGGTGCAAAAAGTTCTCTGTTTCAACAGGCGTTCTAAGTCTCCAGACTCTGGTCAGCTCCCACCAACTGGGTGCAGGCAGGGAGACAGCCAAGCCTATGGGCACTCCAAGTTGCAGAAGGGAAGAGGGAGGAGAGTGAGCTCTGCCAGAGAACAGCACTGCAGTAAGTGGATACATATCTGAAACTATATGAATTACTTAAACCTGAAATGTAAGCTGCATTAATGTGAAAATAATAGAATCATAGAATGCCTTAGGTTGGACGTAACCTCAGAGATCGTCTAGTTCCAACCCCCCTGCAGTAGGGAAGGATACCTCTCAGTAAGGCAGGTTGCCCATGGCCCCGTCCAACCTTGCCTTAAACACTTCCATGAAGGGGTCATCCACAGCTTCTCCTGGCAACCTGGGAACTGGAAATACCCTACGCGGTTAGTACTGCAGAATGACAGAAATGGGTATGCACAAATGCAAATTCATCAGTCAGATCGTAACCCTTTTAACAAACGTTTATATTTTTAGCAATCAAGTCCAAGATGCGTGCTTCTGGTAGCCAGGTAGTTAATAAAACATTGGCATTCTTTATTTGTAAAACAATAAAAATAAAGTCAGCTGCACATGATGGCATGTACCTTCTCAGTACCTAAAATATTTTCCTCCTATTAGATATAACTACTTTCAGACACACTTTCTGACACTGGGAAAGCCCCATAAAGTATTTCCAGTAAAATTCAGTTAAATAAGTTACCTGTAAGCCTGAAACTAAAGTGAAAAGCATCAGCCTACTGCAGATAGTTAGTTGTCTTACTATTATTTTGGTTCACATTAGTCATACAAAAACCTAAAACCAGGTAGCACTCCTTAACTTACAAATTGCTTGTTTCCTGAAAGCAAAAATACAACTACTACAGCACAAAGGAAAAAGCTGTCTATGCAATCAAAAAGCCCAAAGGACCCAATTTCTTCATGAAGTACCTGATGGACATCGTGACAGCCTGATTACCTTCCACTACCAATTTTTGGAACATGTGAAAAATACTGTGTGCTTCTTGCGGGTATGTGGTCCAAGATGACTCATAAATCTTCCTTTATCTCCTTCGTGGTGTTTGCCGAAAAGGATGAGTTGCTTTTTTCCATCTCATTCACATGTCTTTCTGTCTGTTACCTGTGCCCTTGAGCAAAGATTACTGATGCCCTGCCTTTGATATATGACACATCACATACAGCAGCTTTTCATCAAGTGAATTAACCTGAAAAAATGCAAACCTACCTGCCAGCTGCTTCTCAACTTTCCACTATTCTTTTGTGTATTTTGTTCCTAACATGTCACACACACGGCATGCCAAGACCACGGTCAGCAGACACAGAAAATTCAAGTGTTCTTCAGTGGACACTGACAAGATTTGTTGAAATAAACTACTTAATATTCACCTTCATAACTTACTCCAATTGTGAATTATCCTGCCATATTCATAGCTTGAAAAATGTATCTGTTTAAAAGTCAGAGGATGGACTACCTGCTCAGGTCACCCCAAATTTTTGGTTGAAGTGATGCCTAACACTGATTCACGTAAGGTCTTACTGGTACGACTCTACAAGTAATTGTGCAAAGCTAATCAATACTAAATTATCAGTCAAGGATGCTGCATTTTCTGTGCTGGTTTTTTCTTACAGTTTAAAATGCAATTTTAAATTCCAAAAGCACTACGTATATTAGCTCTTTTCACAATGAGGTCCTCTCAATTTCACAAGGAGGTTTCAAAGATGCCACTGAGGGGTAACTACTGTGCTGCTAATTAGAGGGTTCACACACTAACCTATCTGCGACTTTTTTGTGCTTGAGAATTTTTGCAGTGTACATTATTAATTGGCTCACATTTGTACCTTTTTACTGACAGGATCTCAAAGAAATTTAACTACAGGAATTTTAAATACTTCAAGTAAATTCTCAGTACGACTCTGTTCCACAAAACAGTTTTTTTGAAATACACATGCAGCACCTTTCGTAATAATATGAGGTATTATTAATTATATGAAATATAAAAAGGGGTTTTTTTCTTCTTTTATCAACATGGTATCATATATTTTAATAAGGCACTGATTGAAAAATACAAACATTGGTATATACTTCACAATGCATTGGCTAAAGAGTAACATGTAAAACAGGATTAATGGCACAAAGCATGTACTATATAAAAATAGCCTGTAGAAAGAAGCATTAAGCAATTACAACTCTAGCACTGAAGGTTCCAGTATTATAGGGTAATATTTCCTTAATGTTAGACTTCATTAACCCTAAGATAATCTCTCATAAATTTTGCTGATTTTTAAGAGGAAAAAAATAAATTATGTTTATTAAACTACTGAATATGTTTATGAAAACAAGACATAATCTAGTGCTATAAACTTCTTGTCTTTATCTGAATAATCAGGAAGCTCATAAATAAAATATCATATAACAAAGTGAGTGTTAAAATTCATTACCGTAATAGCTATGCTCGTGATCTATTTCATTAACACTCCTCCTTTCTTTGAATAAATGGGTTCTTTGGTCTACCAGAGCAAGGCCATTTTCAAGACAAAATACTAAGCCGCGTTTTCTCATTTTCTCTTATCTGTTCTATTCCCAACTTTCTAAATTAATTCTTCCTTTATATCTTATTGTTCCTTCCAGTGTAACTCACAGCACATTAGAGAAACTTGAAAGAAATATAAGCAAAGAAATGGGTCTATGGAGTATAAGTTAATTAGGAATCTAAGTGACTAGTGATGAGATTTGACGGCATATGGCTTTGAAATGAATTTAAGAAGCTTACATTCATTTAAAAATAAAATATAAATATCTCAGAAGTTCAAAAGAAGTCATACCTCAAATTAAGTCACGCTAATGTTTCAGCCCCAATGCCAGCTAAAGATAACAATATATGATGGCACACTCATTTTATCGCAAAAGTTTCATCTCATCCAACACAGATAAAATAAGTCAGCAGCTCTAGTGAAGCAGAAACTTACAATGAAACATTAGCAACTGCAGAAGCCGCCATCTACAATCACGTATGTAACGATGGCATTCCATTTAACACACTACTCCCTAATAACCCCCCACAGAATCTACTTTTCAGGCGTCACAGCAACAGATCATCTATGTACCCGTAGACCTTGACTTCATTTCTGATCATTTCCTATGTACTATACAGGACATGATTTGGATAAGTCCTCTACCCTAACATTGGGATTGCTAGAAGAGATTCTTGTGAAAGATGCAACAGAGAGCAGTTATCAACTATGATGCTGGGAGATTTCCAGATGCTTTAGCTGCATGATCTGCAGGGGCTGAAACTGACACAGACAGATGGAGTGGGACTAAAAGCTTTGTATTGCCACATGCCTCCCTCTCCATAAGAACTGGGCAGCAGTCGTAAAAGTTCATGTCATATTTGTTCCAAGGCTTTAAAAGGATGCAAAACATTTAACTCCACTGACCCAAGAGGCCATCTAAGACAGGGAAATGCAAGAAAAGATGGTCAGGCTCCGTGAGGAGAACTTGGAAGCATTTTATATGCATGAAACTTAGTCTAACAACACTCCTTTTTTTCCTAAGTAGCTACCAGAGAAGGAAAGTATACACAGAAGCTGGATATTGCTTTCAACAGNCGTTCCTCTCATAGAAAACTACTCCTGGTGCAACTGCAACAAACTACAAAGGGATACGTTCCCATATGCTGCACAAGAACACGGCGTTGGTACTGGCAGTGTCACGACGCATGCACTTTCCCCCCGAATCCCATACTGACACCTACCTGCTTTCAAAACCAGCCATGTGCAGCAAGGGTTTGCATTCTTCTGTCTCAGCAGAATACAAATGCTATCATGATTAGAAATATGTAAACACACTTTTAAAGTAGTTTAGATTGTTAGGTAAAGACATATTTTGAGGATGTCCTTTTTACAAAAAAATCAAAAACCAAAATACTCCCGAGAGCTTTAAGAAACTTTTTTATTTTTATTTATGTTAGTGTAAAGTAGCAGTCCTAATCCTGGGAGCTCCAAAAACCCAACAATATAGATGCAAAATCATCACCGCGGCTCATTTTATTCATGTACAAAAACCAAACATTGGATGTAGTAGACAAAGCATTAAAAAATACTAGAAGATGTGAAAAGGTATTATAGATAAGCAGTATGTGCTTTATAGATCATTCAATCTACTGGACTGTACAACCAACTGTCATCCATTCCATTGCCAATACTATGAACTATGTGACCTAATGTGGATAATAACTCATCTTCTTTGTTCTCAATAAAACTGCTGAAAAACAACACCAAAGTTTTCCTAATTGAGGTATTTGTGTAGGTTTTTTTCCTGCTGGATTGGTTTGTTCAGTTGGAGGGGTACTTTGCCAACTGCATCCCCAGGAAGTAACATCGTATCTCAGTCATCACCTGCATGTAACTCCAGTACGGACAGTGCTAGCCTTCCCACTGTGAAGTGGGAGGGGGCTAATGACAGTGCTGAGATATTGACTATGGCATTCAGTCTTCACTGAAAAGCGTCTCCAAACAGCCAGGACTGCACTTACAGAACCACTAAATGAGTTTAAGTACACCAGCATAGGTGAGCTTGACTTCAAGGTGGCCAAAGCAGTTCTAAAGGGAAAGAAAATTAAGAGAGAGCTGAGTAGCCAGTGTCAAATCACAGCTGGCGAATTAGATCATCCACAAGACTTTGCTAAATGGGAAGTCTACCTCATTGAAAACACAAATAAAAAAAGGAACAACGTCAAAGGGAAAGTCAGCATTAAAAATATTGCTTTAAAAAGACTGTAGATTGTCCATGACATGTAATAAGCCATCTGTCTCTCTTAATAAAGAGAAGTCATTATTTACTAGTGCAGAAATACTAGGAACTGTAACAAGCAAAACCAACAAAGCCATAATAAGAGTTGAGCTGAAAGCAAAAGTGTTCATTATTTTAGATGAAAAAAACCTTACAAACTGTTCTAACACAACCTCCATTACACAGCAGCTTGGAATCATTTGGGTTGAAAAGACCTTGAAGATCATTGCGGCAAACCATTAACCTAACTATGCCAAGCCCAAGCTCCATATCTACACTACTTTTAAAAGCATGCAGGGACAGCAATTCAACCCCCTCCCTGAGAAGCCTGTTCCAATACCTGATGACTTTTTCAATGAAGAAATTTTTCCTGGTACAATGTTGGGAAATGAAATAATGTTCTTTTTTAAACATAAATTTAAGTCACAGAAACTTGTTTGGTGTTACCCATCAATACTTACATGTACTATATTTAATATGGACTTTCAAACAAATGTATGAATGTTCCAACACTACATCATCTTTGGACACTATAACCTAAAGGAAAATTTCATCTCCTCAGTATAAAGCACATTCCCAAATTCAGGTTTTCCGTGACTGATGTTGTCTCAAGTATTTCAAACTTCACATAGGTGATTATGTCACTCAATCTTCAAAAACGGTAAGAAGGAAGACCCAGGTAACCACAGACCAGCCTCACCTCCATCCCAGGAAAGGTGATGGAACCATTTATGGCCAGAGGGTTCTGACATCTCCTTCTCTGAAGATGTTTCAAGCCCACCTGGATATGTTCCTGTGCGACTTGGTCTAGGTCATCCTGCTCTGGCGGGGGGATTGGACTGGATGATCTTTCGAGGTCCCTTCCAGTCCCTAATGTTCCGTGATTCTGTGATGCAATCAGGTGTCACGGAACCAAGAACAAGGATATGCAAAACTGCTTTTACTATATTTTTGCATGTCAATAACACACAGGTTTTATCACTAATAGGACATTCTTGTAATAAAATAAACTGTCAAACACAAACCATATCTCTAGGTGATACTACTACTAAAACTACACTTGCAAACTCTTATAGCACACAGGGTCTATTAACTAATATGTTATGACATTAGTCTCACTCCAACATGAAAAATAATTAAAAATTTCAATTCAATATAATTAAGGTAGTTAAAGCTTTACCTGTGTTTCATTCTTTCATGTCTCTTAAAAAATATGCTACTCTCTAATTTAGTAGTTATGACCACGTCTCATAGTTGTTCAGTCACAGTAAGACACAAAATGTTTTTCACATGATGAAATATATCCAACATGAATAAACATTTAGATTGAAATAAACATTTCTATTGAAATGCTTTTACATCAGTGAATCTACAGCTGCTTACATCAACTTTCAGTTAAGGGCGGGGGAGCAAACATCACCGATCAAATATAACTTAATTTTAGCTAATTTTACTTGGTATGTGTTTGAGCCTGTGCCAATTGTTTTCCACAAATATTTTAAACAAATTTTAATATGGTTTTCTCACTAAAAATCCTGCTTTTTAAATTTGGGAAGTCAAGCTGCCTACCATAGGCACAGCAAGCCTTAAGCTTAAGTGAAGTATATCTGATGGGGGTATAAACTGGTGTACAAAGCAGATACATAACCAAAACACTGAAGCATTGCTTTAAATTTATATATCAAAACCTCCAAAATATTAATGTAGAAAGAATATTTAAGTGGATATGTTATCTGGTGAAAGGTTTTGTGGAGCAGAATGTATCATTTGATCTCACACAGGAAACATTTCTCTAAGATCACAACCTAACTGAAGAGTCCGAAAACAGTTACCAAAAACCACGTATGTCTTTGCTAGCAATTCTGAAGATTGTAATGCTTAAGAAGAAACAGAAAAGCTTCCTTTAAGTAATCAAAACATACTCAATTCCATCACTAAATCCATTTTACCGAACCAGGAAAGCTCGACTATAATTTTAATCTTAATTGTGATTTTAGTCTCCCAATTGAGTTCTTTTTTTCCAGAGTCATTTTACTGCTAATAAATGAAAGACATGAAAAACTAAATTGTGTAATAAAGCATGAAGGGCACACACTTACGAGATACCATGCCCCTGAGAGAAGCAAGCAGTGTTTTATGTGCAGCGATAATCTTAAGAGCAACACGCAAAAAAATGAGATAATATTTTTCAAACAATTATAACAACTACATTTAGGAAGTCTTTTTCTAAAAAACTACTATTTCCTGGGAAATTAGAAAAGCTGTAATTCAGTAGCACAAGCAAGTTCAACCACCTTTTCCTTTGATAACTTCTAAAATAGCATATTGAAAATATATATTGAATATATCATTATTGGAAATTTATATTCCCTGCCATTTAGGCTCTTTAACAATTTACAGTTATGTTACTAGAAAGCCACTTGATTTTGGCAGCTAGTAACGCCCCAAAGATTTGACTGCTGACATAGTTTTAACAACTTCCTAAATAACATGAGAAGTATTTTCTCTTTTCATTAAGAAAAACACTTCTTAGAAATTCCATTGAAAAAATATAAGCCAATCAATCAAATGAAATTTCTTCCTTATAAACCCAAATTCCATTTCCTGCATGAACATACTTGTATTTTAGACCAGGAGGTTCCAGTGAGTGCAGTAAGCTTGAGCTGGTAACAGAAAAGTTGTCCAGCACATGCACTACAACAGGACTTGAACTCCAAAGCTGAAATTAAAGACAACATATTAAAGGGGTGTTCTAGGTTTTCCCTAGCATGGGTTGACTTATATTTTTGATTGTCCTCTACCATGGGGTGTTTAATAGGTTCTAGAGATGAACTGCCTTAAGAGAGCATTATTTATGGATAATTTGCAATTATAAACAACATGGGAAACGGTGCAAGTAGAGCAAGTGTGTGAGAGAGCAAAGAGAGAGAGAGCGCGAGAGAGAGAGAGTGAGGTCAATTTGGCAGCACAATGCAAATGGCCCCATTTCTCCATGTATCAGCCCATCACTGTTTTGGGCCACGGAAACAAGCTGAAGGCAGAACTGTTACACACGAAACCCCACAATACTGGAACTCCTGAGATACTCAGAGAAACTGGTAGGTCATAAATTTTAAAATGTATCAAATTACTCTTTAAAAATTGACTAGTGACCTTCTAGAGCTTTCTGCTGCAGGAGGTGTCAATGTAGATGGTACCAGCAAATACAAACTGGAATTCTACAGCATTCCGTAACACCCTTACTATAAGGATGCTGTGGAGCTACAAGACTAAGTGGCCAATCTTGTCTAAATACCAATTTCTTGCCACTGTCAGAGAGACATCTCACATAGACTTGGCTTCACCCACAGCGTGATGCGTCTTAGGAACTAATGCTACACATGTACAGAACCAAAACATTTTCTTTTCAGTTTCATATGTATTTCTACTCAGACATAAGTAAATCAACATTCAAATATAATTTAAAGAAGTTTTCAGATGTAATTTTTGCTAAGACACCCCTTCACAGTTGCTGCTTAAATTGATTGACTAATATCCAAGTAGTAACAAACTAAAGCCAAATTAGGATCAGGACTAAGGAAAATTTGACTCATTTAAAAGTAAAAGGTTATAACTCGAGTGGTAAAAGAGAGACACCAGTCAAGTCAATGTAATTTATCACAACCAATTGTTATGATACAGATGCAAAGTTTATCCTTCCCCTTCAATGAACAAAGTGAAAAAACAATACCTATACTGCCCCATTCTGCTGAAGAAATATAAAGCAGTGGAAATCCTCCCACTACCACACCACGACAGATTTGTCACCTGAACAAACACTGGCTTCTTTGTAGTACTTAACACTCTCCAGTATGGCTGTGCCCAGAGGAAAACACATAAAGCTTTACCAAAACCAGACAGAACAACTAGCAATCATTTCGGCATCAAATAATTCCCAGTTTGCCGGGCCAACAGGTAAATGCTGAAGAAAGAAAAGGTAATGAAATAAACATGTGAAAACACAGACTATAATTAAATTCTTCTTGAGATCTTGATCAGCAACATCAGAATCAGTACTCCTGTGTTCATTTACAAATGTGATGCTGCACCAGAATATTTTAAGTCGAAGTTTAAAAAACTCAAAGTAATACTATTCAGGTGCCAGGATGCTTTCCTGAAATTCTGATCAGTTCTACAGAAAGTGTTTGCTCCGCTTATATTTGCATAGAGGTTGAAACAGGTACAGTGATTTCCACTTCTCATCCCAAGCTCAGCTGTAAAACGCCAACACCCTAACAGCTTTTTGCCCCACGTGTGTCCGTGCTGCTGTGATAAGCTGGGTTTCTCTTTCTCTGCACAGACATAAACAATAGATGATCACACAAATGACAACATTTAAAGGATACAAGAACCTTTCCTGATGGGTTAAATATATTTAACAGCACCAAAAACGTTACTGCAATTAAGAGTCGTCATTTTTATACACTACTGCGTATTCTTTATGATTGGTGTCTTAAAAGCCCGTTAAATATTTAAACAACAATACAGTATCAGTAAGAAAACACTTTTTAAATCAGGCATCCTTCATACTGTATAAGGAGAACAGATGTGCTCTTATTAAGGCTATATTGTAACTCGACAATAATTTGTCATATTTGACATATTGTTAAATCATGTGCACCTGCGAGAGCTACGGATTACAAACTGCACAACAGGCTGCTTCTACTTTAAACACCTAAACAACTTAGCTAGACATGAATACAGTGTAAGGGAAAATTGTCATTTCCTAAATTTCATCACCAAACAACACCCAATGTCTCACCATTTCTTTTTATGTATCTTTTATTATAGTGCCCAACTGTTTCAGCACTCTAGTGGCCAGACTTTAATGTGGTTCAAGCAGCCCCAAGTAACGTCACCAAATGTTTAACATCTGTGAAAGTTGGACCAACAAACGTTCCCATTTTCAGGCAGTCCTGCTGGCCAGCTTTCACTAACAATTACTTTATCCTTCAGTTTTCTTTACAGCTTTTTGATTCAAGAAGGATATGTAAAGTTCACCTTAAAGTAAACCTGTTAGGTTTATTCCAAACTTACACTGATCTTTAGAATAATTTAAACTTTTTAAAGCTGCTTCTCTCTCCTCCTCCTCCCCGATACTTTGATCCTTAACACAGACACAGCTGTCATGACAGAGACGTGGCAGCATTACTTGCATAACTGGGGAGCTGCAGTCTACGGCCATCATCTTTATAGGAGGGACAGGCAAGGGAGGAAGGCAGTGGGGTGGCCCTCTATGTCAGGGAGGGATATGAGTGTTTACAACTTAATGATGGTGATGATAGGGTTTATGGGTAAGAATCAAGGGGAAAGTCAGCTTTTGTGGGGAATGTTTGTTACAGGCTGTCCAACCAGAAAGCAGAGGCAGATTAAATACTCTGTGAGCAGTTGGAAGAGGTTTCACTATCACAACATCTTGTTCTCATGGTGGACTTCAGCTTCTCAGTTTTCTGTTGGAAATACTGAAGAGAAGGAACAGTCCCAGGAATTTCTAGAGTGCTTGGAAGAGAACTTTCTGATGCAGCTAGTGAGGAAGCCAACAAGAGAAGCTTCCCTCCTGGACCCACTTCTTGAGAACAGAGATGGATTTGTGGGGGAAGTAATGGCTGGAGGCCAGCTTGGCCACAGCAATATGAAATGATGGAGTTTTGGATTCTTGAGGAAGTAGGGAGGACTGACACCTTGGACACCTAGGAGACAGATTTTGGCATGTTCGGGAGACTGGTAGACAGAGTCTCTTGGACAGAGTCTCCGGACAGTCCAGAATGACAAATGTGTCCAGAAAGAATGGAAATGCTTCAAGAAGAATGTCGTAAAGGTGCAGGAGCAGGCTATTCCTGTGTCCCAAAAGTCTAGGCGTCTGGGACGAAGACCGGCGTGGCTCGATAGGTTGATTTGGTTGCAACTGAAAAAGAGAGTCTACATCCTTTGGAAGATGGGGAAGCCAGCTCATGAAGACTACAAAGACAGAGAAAAGCTATTCAGGGAGAAAATTAGAAGGGTCAAAGCTCAACTAGAACTCAGCATGGTGACTCCTGTGAAAGACAACAAAAAATGTTTCTATATATATGTTAAGAGCAAAAGGAGGACCAGAGAAAATATTCATCCTTTATGGATGCTGGGGGAAACATAGTGACAAAGGATGTGGAAAAAGCTGAGGTACTTAATGTCTTCTTTGGGCCAGTCTTTAACAGTAGGACTATTTGGTCCTTAGATACCCAGAGCCCTGAGCTGGGAGACAGGCACGGGGAGTAGAATGGGGCATACGTAATCCAAGAGGAGATGGCTCATGACCTGCTACACACCTTTGGGACATAAACAAGCCTGTGGGGCCAGATTTATTAAACCCAAGAGTGCTGAAGGAGCTGGCAGATGTGCTTAGTAAACCATTACCCATCAACTACCAGCAGCCCTGGCTAACTGGAGATGTCCCAGAGAATCATAGAATCATCATGGCTGGAAAGGACTTTCAGGATTATCAAGTCCAGTCCTCATCCCAACATCTCCCTAACCCATCAACCATGGCCTCAAATGCTCTATCTAGTCATGTTTTAAATACCTCCAAGGATGGCAACTCCACCACCTCTCCGGGCAGCCTTGTTCCAATGCCCAACCACTCTCCCAGTAAAGAACTAATACCCAATCTAAACCTCCCCTTATGCAACTTGAGTCCATTTCCCTACATCCTATCATTAGTAATTTGTGAGAAGAGCCCAGCACCAGGATTGGACATTAACAAATGTGACATCCATCTCTAAGAAGGGTTGGAAGGAGAATTCAGGGAACTACACACCTGAGAGTCTACCCTTGGAGCCAGAGAAGGCTATACAGCAGATAATGCTGAGCAGTTTTGCACCATTTACAGGATAATCAGGCAACAGAGCCGTCAGTACGAGTTCATGAACGGCAGGAACTGCGTGATCTCCTTCTGTGACAAGATGACATGCCTAGTGGATGAAGGAAAGGTTTTGTGGACGTTGTATTCCTGGATTTCAGTAAAATCCTTGACACTGTTTCCCACAGAGTTCTTGTGGAAAACCTGGCTGCCCATGGCTCAGAGAGCCTCAGATGTGTTAAACACCTGCTGGACGGTTAGACCCAAAGAGTGGTGGTCAATCGAGTTAAATCCAGTTGGTGACTGGTCACAACTGGTGCTCACCAAGGCTTGTGTTTACCGATGATTTGGATGAGGGGATTGAGTGCAGATGGCATCAAATTTGGTGGGAGTGTTGATCTGCTTGAGGGTAGATTTAGACAGACCAGATGAATGGGTCAAGGCCAGTTGTATGAGGTTCCACAAGGCCAAGTGCCTGCACTTGAGTCACCACAACCCAGCACAACGTTATGGTTTAGCATTGACTTTGGTTTCCTTAGAAGCAAGCCTAAGCAAGACCCCTTCTGCATACTGATTCTTGCTAGTAACTGTAAACATCAAGTGCTCTCACTTGTAGAAGCAAAAATATGCTTCTCTACTTCAGAAGCCAATAGGAAATAATCATAAAGAACTCGTCTCCTACAGGTTATTTACAGGTTTGATCAATATTGCCATCTCTTATTCCTTTCTCCATCAGGAGAACTTGGGTTTCACTGTATAAGTCTAGATGTGCCATCATATGTCATTTTAAGCGTGATCATGCAGGCCTATTTCAGAGCACTGGGGAGGAAGCTTCTACAGGCACAAGTGGGAGCCAGACTGTCTTTCCCACACCAGAAATCCCATTCTCCAGATCCTCCAGTGCTGGAGCCATACTCACTGACCAATAGTTTTGACATCCTGCACTTTGAGGACAGTTAAGAGTAGGCTGCTCCCAATCCACTAAGAGATGCCAGGGGGACTCAGCCTCTTTCTCAGTCAAGAATTACTACACAGAGCTGCTAAAAGACTCAGCTTTGCTCTAGGACTCTAGACCTTGCACATCCAAACAGAGATCAACCTTTAATGCATAGCCTGCTAGTGGCTGCTTCTCCCTTTTCTTATTTATAAAGGGCACTGGGAAGCAAAGCAAATAGGAAGCTCATTCTACAGAGCTTTGAGGTATTTAATTTTTTTTTTAAGAAGTCTGCATTATGTATGGGTTTACAGAAAGCTTTATGGACCCTCTGAAATGATTTGCTGTTAAGACAGATATTGACTAAAAGCTCCAATTATTTAAAAGGAGACCTGTTTACCCCACAGCACTTAACACACTGAGACGTTTCACCTTAACTGTGAAACTGGTAAAGAGAAGTTACCGACCTACCCAGTGAGTTATAAAACTTGCAGCACACTGTAAACAGCTCTGTTATTTTAATTAGCATCTTGCATTGCACGAGCTGCTTTATTTACCTAGCGATAAGTCTTTATGTATCAAAAGTGCCACAGAAGGCACAACAAATAAATTACGGACAGACAATAACATCTGACTAGTTAATCAAACAAATAGGACGTGTAACAAAGAGAAAAGCTATAAACATTGACAACAAGCTGCTTCAGTCACAAAAACATTCAATACTTCAGTTCTCAAGTGTGAGTTTTATATCATTCCCCTGGAAACAGTTTGTATCCTCCAATAAATTTTTACAGTTGATTCACCTGCCTGATACCCTTCAGCCATTTCCTTCAGAAGCTGTCAAACCCGCCAACAATAATGTATGGCCCAACCAACAAGAACAGCTGTAGCCATTCTTTCTGCTGGTTCCCGCACCCTGTTCTGCATAAAATAATACATCAAGATTAATTGATTTCCTGTCAGTCTCACAGAACAGAAAATTAATTTTCATGTAGCTATTTTACCCAGCATATGAATTTAGAACACAGCAAGTAATTTAAGTTTTTAATTATTCATAAAAAAAAAAAATCACCACACATGATAAAGTAAGTCTCTGAAAGCCCCAAGGCCATGGCCTGGACCTTGATTTTTGCTGAGACAACAATAGCATTCACTAATGCCTATATAAATAATATATGTATTAACATGCATCTTAGTACAACACCAATTTCTCTCACTTTGACCCAAGACTACCAGGTCACACAGCGGCAGTTTGTCACAGCCCATACAGCGGGCTACCTGTGACACTACAAGAAAACACATAACATGTCAGCTATACTGGATCGACCCCGATTGCCTCCAGAGCATGAATACACCTATAATATAATGGGAAGGTAATGGTTAGTGTTTGAGGAGAAGAGTACATCTTACAAATCAGCAGGGTGTCACACCTCAGCAAACCTTTTTGCAGGTGACATTGACTTGTGCAAGGAAAATTGTTAATGGAAAATTAAACAGAATAATCTGTCTTGCTCCAGTTAAATCTTTTCCAGATGACTGCTGAAGCCTTTAAGAGAAACACAGTCCACTCAAAAGAGTGCAAAACATGAAAAAGAAAGCGCATACAAGAAAACCTTAGCAAATGAAATTCAAATTTCTGTAAGCATTCTCACAAGTTACAAAATATAATTCATTAACTTGAAGGGGGGGCCCAAATTTTACAGATAAATAATCATAACTCAAAACATTCATTGTAATAATTTGTGATGAAGAACAAACCACTCATTATTTACTTAGATCAATAATGTTAGGGCTGGATTTAAAAAAACAACAACAAAACCCACAACTAACTTGCCCTATGCAATACTAGTAGATGGCTCGGAGGTGAGGGCAGATTGGAGGGTAAAAACGTACTCTGGAATTCAAAAGGAGTGTGCAGACGCTGATGGCACGTCATGGAAAATCTTAAGCAACAGGTTTTCTTTTACTCAAGTGCTCTTTCCATCGCTCAAAGGTTTTGGGAAGCTCCATGTTTATTTGTTAAACCCCACTAAAAGAAACTGTCTGACCATAGTTACTTCACAGGAAATTTCCTTACCACAATCAGTGGCACCAGATAAATTGACAAGGATGGCAGTCTAGGCAAGATTAACACAACAATGAAAGTTAAAAGCACAGCGGCCATTTTCAGTTATATACTGTGATGAAATCTTAACCAAGTAACTGAAGGAAGTGTAGCAACCGCCACAAATGCCTTGAAAGTACCGGATAGTGAACTACTTACAGTACAGCTGGGCACTGGTGCACGCAAATAGCACTGGACATGAGATTCACTATTGACATCAACACAGGAATCTGAGTATCTTTTCAACATATAAGCCATAAAATTTTGATTTAGATTGAAAAAAAAAAAAAAAAGCTTGCTTTTTTTATAGCAGTGATGTGGGCAAAAGGCCACGAACACACGGATATCTAATAACAACAAAACTGTCACCAAACACAATGTATACTCCATGCATTTTCCCCGTCAGTTGCATCCTGACATGCTCTTGACACCAACAAAACATTCACTGAAAATAAAAATTACATTTACCTCCAAAATGTAAAGACAGTTTTATTATCAAGCACTAAAATATTAAAGAACTATAACTCATCTTTATAATTACATTTGAAAATAATTAGATAGATCTTTAAAGTTTAATTCAGCCAAAAAATGGCTGTATAACTTTGGGCCCGTGGGGTTGCGTAGTTTTTGTTATTTTCTTTTCTCATTTCAAAACAGTTAAAAGAAACAGTGCGTTATCCTTAGGAACACCAAGTACTTCCCTGTCTTCACCGCTTTTCATGTCAAATTTATCTACAGTTGTCTTTCTAATACTTATTTGCATTTTCTACTCTTTCAATAAGAAAACAACCTTATTGAGAACATAATGAGCACATCATAATAAAAATCCATGTTTGGAATCCTGCAAATGAAATGTATAAACTAGGGAGAAAAAACAATCACCCAGCCAAACAAAAACACCCACACAAACAAAAAACCCAACAACTTTACAGAGTTGATACTGCTGCTATATATATTGTTCCTGGCATAGCTTAGAGGTCTTTGTTTCTGTGAATTCAATTGAGTGTTTCTATTTCTAAGTCTAGCAAGAGGTTCTAATTATTGTTAGAAGCCTAATTAGCATTTAGTATTACATTACAACAACTGCAGCAAAATTGTACCCGTTCTCCAATAAATAGTACTCACAGTGTGCAATCAAGCTGCTGTACGATGCAATGAGAATTAATAGCACTGCACGACAATGGTAAATCCTACAACTCCCGCTGTGTGTGTTTAATAATTTTTCACTCCTTCCAGATTGTTCCCATCAAGCACAATTCCCAAGATTCTAATCAGCTCTCCTACCCATCAATACTACACAGAGATCTGAGCACTGAAAATTATCTGCAATTTCAAAAAGTGCTTTGTTGCATTATTAGGCCACTGACCTAAGAGGTAATGGGTAAATAGTTTCTGAAAAATGTCCAGAGCACAACATAAATTAAAGCTTATAGTCTTGCCTGCTGTTCTAACCAGAGCTGTAACTGCAAACTCTAGCAGTTTTTACGCAACATCTTTAAATACAGGTTATTTTTACACAAGCACTGGTACCAAAATGGCAATGCTTATATTCAAAGAACTCACTCACTTTACCGTCTTTTACACAAGCAATGCAAATCAAAAAGCCGCACGTGCCTTGTACATGCACTGCACACACACGCACACACAAAGCAAGCACAGAACAAGCACCGCAGTTTCGTCTGCACCGTGCATGCAGAACATGGGAGTCACCTCTGGAGAGATGACTCAGACGTGCAGAAAGGAATCTGCATTTTAGATTTTTGTTGGTGGGTTGGTTGGTGGGGTTTTTTTAAGATAAAGCAAGGAATATAAATCCTAGTCAAAATACCACGTCGTGATAAATTCAAAGTTCATCACATTTCCACCGAGCTCACGTATTTCATTTACTTCTCCGACAACCAACAGCCAGTTAATAGAAGAACAGTGGAAGAAGAGGGGTGGCATTTCTGCAGGGAAAACTCTTGATTCTCTCACGGATACATTAGCAAGATCCCTCCTCCCTACACCCACACAAACAGACTTCCTACAAACCTGTCGTCTTGTTGGTGGTGGGGCAAAAAGGAGCCAGAAACCTGGTTGGTCTGGCCATATGCTGGTTCCAGCACAACAACAGACATCTGAACACTAGGAAAGGAGCGGTAAGTTTGGCAATGCCCTCCCTCTGCCTTTGTTACAGCAATTTGTTTCCGTTAATGCAGTTTCAGCCTTTCCCCATAGTCAGTATCCCTTCACATGGAAATCCTGTCTGTACAATAAAGTCATCTTCTCACAGGGAACTTCTCCCTCCTCTCAGAGTTTGTCTGTGCCAGTAACGCTTCTTACCTGTTAGTCAGAAAGTAATTTACTTGACCTGGTTACAAAGAGATGTAAAACACTATGTTATTAATCACCAACTACTACAACCTTTGACAAATTATGGCATTATCATTTTAATTTATTTTCAGGCAAAAAAAATTTGTTCCTTAATTTCCACAAAGATATGTACAAAATCCTTCTGTGGTAACTTGCTACTCTTTCTGATGAGCTGATTACGTGCTGAGGCACACACTTGAAGAAAACACCACATTACTACATATCTGGACATAATGACAATTATGTGGCAAGGAGGGGAAAGAAGAGCTTAACACCGAAAGCAAGAAACTGGGCGTGAGGAGAAAGGGGAGAACAAGTCACAGGACAGCTCCACTGTGGCCTGAGATTTTGGTAGCCTTGGGAAAAAAAAAAACACCCCAGTATTTCTCACATAAAGTCTCAGCTATGCCAGGTGAATGGGAGGTGCCTCAAACAGCAACAAGGAATTACACGTTTTAGTTAAGCAGAGCCAAATACGAAATGCAATGAAGGGCTATCACCAAGCCCTTTTCCTCCAGTGGACAGTGTTAATGAACAAAGAATCTGTGAACTGTGAAGGCAGCTTCTGCTTTTCGACAAACTACTTCGAAAATAGGGACTTTTGAGTCCAGTCTCTAGAGAGAACCCCTATCAAACAGCCTGCTTTTCTCAAATAAATTACATGTCTTTGCAGACCAAAACACCTTTTGCCACACTGTAAGTTGAAGGCTTAAGAACACCTTGATCATACAATAAGTATGGAAAAAATAAGGTTCCAAATACTAATTCCTCATATGTCTCCATGGAAGCCAGAAGACACTGTTGTGCTGGTGACTTTGAACTCACTTCTTGGCCGTTACTATCCAACTAACTTCCCCTGTTACTTCTTATGGGTTTCTCTTCCCCGAACATTCAAACCTCTGTGTCCATCAGTGTTAACTCTTTTCTTTACATATATCTTTCTTTTTTGGCCTTTAGGTTGGTGCATCATCCCCAATTTTGAAGTTCTGATATACAAACCTGCCTGATTCGTTTCATTTAAAAATATGAGCCCAATATGCTTAATCCAGAATTTCTGGTTCTTAACTGGGTTACCCTGTGTTGATTTGTATTTCTATCAGGATCAACCAAAGCATCCTTACACACACCAGCTATGAATCTGATTTATAGCAAGTCATTCAAGGCAAAGCCTATAGGTTCCCTTCACAATCTGACGTTATCAGATTACTTCAGAAGCTGGCAGCAGCTACCGTAAGTAACAAGCTGTCACTGTAAATAAATCACTCCCTCAGAAATAACAGTTAAAACTATGGATTAGCATGAACAGGCAGAACAGTATTTTAGGCTTAGCTTTTGTTTCCCCTCTCAGCCAACTCACAAATCAACATTTTATCTGACCAAAAGAAAACAAAAATAAGCACAATAGTTGCCATTTCTATCCAAGACAGGAAGTAAAAACAAAAGTTAAAAAAAAAGCAAACAAAAAAGGTAGGTACCATACCCTTGGGTAGCCCAGCTTACCCATTTAACCACATGAGGATATGGTCTTTATTATAAAAATAATAAAAAAGCAGTAGCCAACAACTTGAACTAGTTGCTTGTAAGTACTTGAAATAAAATCACTACAAATATGTGTTTTGGGAATGACCAGCCTCACACTTCTATTTTCTGTACAAATAACCCTACTCATATAGGGTATTTATTCCCAGGGCTACTACATCCCACTAATGTAAATCTGTGAAGGGCCATCAGCAGAAATACCAATGTGCTCTGCTGCAAGAACGCTAGCTTGTAACGTGGAAGTCACATCGCAGTAGACTGAAAATGAGTAGAGATCACAAACTGTCCTCTTCCCAAACAAAAAAGTTATCTTACTGTACCTGCTTTGGTTTTCCTTTTTTTAAGAAATACTGTTTAAAATGTAAAGAAATTCTAACTGCCTCCTTACTATTATAAGGTCTTATTTTACTAAATCTCACAGTAAATTGTATTTTAACAAACCTGAATTTTAAACAACTCATTTACTACTGAGTCCTATGAGTCAAACCAAGAAGGCCAATGGGATTCTAGGCTGCATTAAGAAGAGTGTGGCCAGCAGGACAAATGAGGTTCTCGTCCCATTCTACCCTGCCCTAGTGAGGCTGCATCTGGAGCACTGTTCCCAGATGCTCTAGGTTCCCCAGTTCAAGAAAGTGAAGGAACTGCTGTAGAGAGTCCAACAGAGGCCTGCAAAGACGACTACGATACTGGAGCATTTCTGTTGTAAGAAAAGGGCTGAGAGGTGATCTTAACTGCACTTACCAGTATCTACAGGGCAGGTGTCAGGAGGACAGAGACACACTCTTTTCAGTGGTGTGCAGCAATGGGAAGAGGGGCACAAAGCAGAACACAGGAAGTTCCATGTAAACGCAAGAAAAAAAACTTGAACAAACGAGAGCAAGATGCCCAGAGAGGCTACGGAGTCTGCTTCTCTGGAGACTTCCAAACTTGCCTGGACACGTTCCGGTACAACCTGATCTCAGTGAACCTGCTTTAGCAGCAGTGTTGGACTAAATGATTCCCAGAGGTCCTTTCCAGCACCTACCAACCTGTGATTCTGTGTGACTCTGTGAAACAAGTAAAGTGGTGAAAACCATCAGCTTAGCACCCAGAAGTAGAACTTGTTGGACTTGTTAGAAAGCCAAAACAGCTTTTGATAGACTATTATACAATGATAAAAATCCTTTCTTCTATTTGACATGATCTAAATAGTTATATTGAGTACTTTCTGATCAATGAGCAGTTCAAACTTGAGACTGAATCAATGGAAACTGGAAAAGCAGGCTAATTTCTCTCTTCAATCTCACCAACAAATCAAATCTGAAATGGTGACACCCACTAATATGGTTTGAAGAAACAGTGACTGGAAGTCATTGAATGCAGTTCACCACTACAGGTAACAGTATTTTTCAGAGGATGGCTTTTTTTCCTCACAAAAAGCATGCTGACATCTTCTGATAAACTTACCTTTATTTTTAACTTAACCAGCATTTAAATCTAGATTTAGTTAACAAAGGAGTGCACAAGTCAAAATATAGCTTTCATAGATTTCCAGTTCAAACACAACTAGTTTTAACTATAACAAGTGAGAAGTTCACCTAAAAAATAAGAAATTAGGCATTTTGCATGTTTTCACATAAAAAAAAGGAAAAAATATAAAAAAAGATTGAAGATATCTCGCAGCTTGAACAACACACATATAAGACATATGTGCAGCTGATTAGCACACCAAAAAATTACATAGCAACAGTACTATGGGACAGGACTTAGGTCCTAAGGTACTTCTATTGCTGCTTAGGAGAACCTAGCTCTTCTCTTAGAGAAAAACAAATTAAAATTCTAATGTAGAATAACATTCATTTCAGAACTGTAATTCACGGCACTTGCTGATCAAAATACCCTATCACGAGTTGCATTTAGTGGTCTTACCATTATTTTATTCAAAATTGTTCAGTTAAACTTCCAGTCATGGCCAACTTCCACTGTTAGCAATCATATGACTGTCAAGATATTCTCTGTCTATCATGTCAATCATTTTACATCTGATCAAGCCATTTATTTTGCTTTTTGCAGCTTCAAGCTTGAAAGTTCCACACAGACTTCATTACTACTGAGGACTCTCTGCATTCATCTCCAGACAGAAGAATTAACATCTTATAAAACAAATTTGTTGTTTAAAAGATTCACAATGACTATATCACATATCACAATATGATACTAGTGGCTGGGAAATGTTAGAATTTTGAGAAATTCATTTCATTTTACTGCTTTGCACCACCCATCCAAGTATCTTTTTTTCAAAGTCAGTACAATTAAACATGAAAGAAATGAACACAGGAGGTTCCACATAAATAGTGAGAAGGAACTTCTTCCCAGTGAGGGTGACAGAGCACTGGAACAGGCTGCCCAGGGAGGTTGTGGAGTCCCCTTCACTGGAGACATTTAAACCCGCCTGGATGTATTCCTATGTGACTTGGTCTAGGTGATCCTGCTGTGGTGGGGGATTGTACTAGATGATCTTTTGAGGTCCCTTCCAAACCCTAATGGTTCTATGATTCTATGAACTGTGAAAAGTGTATGTCCCAGTTTTTCATTCTTTGAAACGCTAATAGATCACTCCAACCCTTTTTAAATATTTCTTCTCTTGCTGAAGAAGCGTTTTGCTATCGAAGAACAGGGTGCTTCCCACAGCACGCAAACGTTTGCACAGCACACTGTGTGTGAACACAGCTGAAGAGAGGAAAAGATCCATACATCGAGACTTCAAATATAACTGAAACAGAAAACTCCTGAAGTACATTTATCTTGTGCTTGCACTGTGTTTCCGTGGTGGTAACACACAAGCGTCACTGCAGTTGTCTGACCAGCGGAGAACAACTGGGGGATAAAAGGTTATAATTAATGACCAACACTAATTGACGGTTTCTAGATATCAGCATCTGTGAAAGATAAATCCCACACCGGTCGAGCATACAGGACTAAACCTGGATGTTCTAGACTTCAACTGGGAGCCCTGTTCTTAAACAAAGCATGCAGGTTATTTCCAGGTCTCGCAAGAGAAACATCAGAATCAAGAGAGCTGTGTGAATAACAGCGGCGATGCCTGCGCCACAACCCAAGGGCCCAAACTACATTAAGCAAACTGATTCGTTATGTATTCTAGTCTTTGACTTTTACTGGGAACTTTAAAAGGCAAAAGTTGTCAATTAGCACACACGGGAGTACATGTACCTCCGTGGAAACAAGTAACGGGGAAAAAAATACAGGAGGAGAGCAGGGAAACGATTAGTCTTAAAATACTTGGCTACAAAATTAGGGGGAAAAAAAGATATTCTGTGCTTCATGATGAAGGAGGAAAATTTTTGTGTCAGAACAGGCAAGAAGAGGTATCTCGCAAGGGCCCAGTGGACACGCCGCAGCTGGAATCTGAACGCTCTGCTCGCCTCACACACAGCTGGTGGAGTCAACAACTCCCTGCAAAGGCTATGGTGTGTTTGGCAAGGGATGATTAAACTATTTGATTTTGCACTTGCAATGTAGTTCTGAAACCTTTAGCCACCCCCAGGCACCCCCTCCTTTCAAAATCTGTTATCCCCGCCACATGCCACCTTCCCTCTCAGCGAGGGCCTCAGCCATAAGAAATTACTCTGTTGCCTTGCGCCTGTAAAAACGGCCAGGCCTGGTGCTGGAACTATCCAGGCATAACAAGTCATTTCCCAGCATGCTCACTGATCATCCACCTTCCATAATCATAAAGTCAACAATAATCTACCTACATGCCCTTTCTGCAGGTGGTTGACCTATAAATGTTAAGTAAGTCAGTGGCAGTTCAGCCTAAATAACTTGGCAAGCATTATGCGTAAACATTAATGCTGCAGCATGCCCTTAACTACACAACTGGGACTCCACAGCCTGCAAAATCGTGTTACTTGAGACCTTATTTTTTTCCTCTGTAAAAGCCTTTTTCCATTCTAAAACTATTCAGTGTTCTTCCTCCCCGATGTTCCATTCTTTCCTTCAAGTATTGCCCGTTAACATTAAAGGTAACTTCCTCTCCTGCTCAGCGGAGTTCCTTTTCTATGGACCTAACAGACAGACAGAATTGGACACAAACTCACGTGTACTCTGCATGCTGAAACCAATGAGAAATATTTACTACAAAGTGGAAGCCAAGTATTTTTTGCTGGGTAAAAAAAATTCTTTCACTTCATATCATTCTGTTTTAACCAGGGAGCCTTAAAAAAACCAGTAAGGCTACTGCCACCTGTATTTTGGTTAATTCTGTATCACATCACAGACAAAAAACATTGCCCACCCTGTATCAGAGACCTCACAGTCTTTCAGAACAGTGCAGATACTGCAGTGAAGAGACCTTGTCCTGAATAGAAGGGCAGCAAATTTCTCACTGGAGGTGCACAAGTCCTGGGTTCCATGGTGGTTTTGGGTATAGCCTCAGAAAAGGTCTCTACACACTTCTTGTGAGCATCAGAATCAACAGAGGGGACTATTATGCCTGTGATGTAAACAAGTTCATTTTACAGAGTCATGGATTCCTTTGAGCAAGGAAAACCAACCACTATTACCTGCCGTACGAAGGAAGATGTGTCTTTTCTTCTTTAGGAGAGAAAAAACATTACTCCCATGCCTCAATCAGCAAGTTTTTGTACAACACAGTATTCAATCAGGTCAGATTTATTTTTTCTTACAACTAGTGGGTTGTAGTCAGGCTCCTGTAATATCAAAGACTGGAGCAGCCCAGAATACATATTTTTTTAAATACTTCACAGAATCACAGAATCTCTGTGGTTGGAAGAGATTTCAGCTAGTCTTTGCAAAAACGACCACTTCACATACGGGCCCTGCTTCCTACCAAGCCCTGCTTCTCTGAAAAATTTTCTGATAGAACATACTTTGTAAATTCACCTGAGTTCTTCCACTGGTTGAATAGAAGATTTAAGGCTTAGTACTTAAAAGCCCCAAAACACCACACACCAAGGGAACCACCAATATCAAATAAAACATTATAGCATCTACCATAAAAGCAACGTAGGAGTAACAGTGGCTGCTCCATTCAAGCAGCAGTACTGAAGAGCACAGAGCCTGTGATTTCGTGCAGTGCCCTGTGACTGGAATGATAACAATCCGCATTCCCTGTGCAGTCACTCAAACCCTTCCCTTTGGGTACCGCAGTGCCAAAAGCTCTCAGCTACTCACTGCAAGCACGAGGAAAACACTCTGTCACCTAACACATGATTCTCTATCTGCTGAAAATCAAAACCAAAACCCATCCATTCCTTCCATTGTTTTCCAGGCTGAATACTTCCGCAGCAAATGCTAAGGAGTTCAGTATCCACAAGATCTGGTAGGCAGTGCAAGGCATACAGTTTTGTCAGCACTAAGTCCAACTCTTCTGGTAGCTGAGCAGTTCACAGAATTCAGTTTGAATTCATCGATTTCGGGCTGCAACTACAAATGCTGTCAAACTAGTTTCCACATCTCCAAGTGGTGGATGTGGATGTATTGTTGCATTTTACTTTGAGGATGACAAAGAGCAAAAATCAGCTTGTGAACGTCAGTCCATATTTCTGCAGAGCAGCTCGCACAGGCAGTTGGTATTTTACAATTAGGTTAACCTCAGGGATACAAAGTACCAACAAAACCCTTCCATCTCTTCTAAGTTTAAGCATCAGTTAGGTACTCTTCTGCAGCAAGAGCTTTCGGGTGTTTTTTCTTCATTTTGCCACCAAAAAGAAAAAAAAAAGATCCCAGCCACTTTTACCAGTAAAGCAAGTAAAAATTTTTGAATGCCTCTAGGCCATTACATTGGCCAATCATAAGAGGGCAAATAGGAGATGCCAAGAGAGAATTCACAGAATCACAGAACACCGGGGATTGGAAGGGACCTCAAAAGATCATCTAGTCCAATCCCCCCGCCACAGCAGGATCACCCAGACCAAGTCTAGGCGGGTTTTAAACGTCTCCAGAGAAGGGGACCCCACAACCCCCCTCCCCGGGCAGCCCCCTCCAGCGCCCCATCACCCTCACTGTGAAGAAGTTCCCTCAGATAAATCCATACGGGTCATCCTGTTTTCCAGCTCACACCCACAACTCACAGAACCACAAAACATTAGGGATTGGAAGGGATTCAACAGTGTTTAACCAAGAAAGTTCCTCTACCTAGTTTTAAAGACAGCTTTGCCAAGCCAATTCAGTATATTTTAAGGACATGTACAAAAATTATTGTGCTGTATTGACAAGGCTGCCTAGACTACATTTTGCTCACCAGTGAAGTAGCCAAACAAGAGTCCGTGTCACCACTTCAGGCTGTAGGCTTGTCAGGTACATCAACACCACACGCACAGCCCGTGCTTGGGGGACATCCTCCCTACTGCAAGACAAATCCTAAGCATTCTCAAATCCTACCTAAGATAAATGTCGGTGAATAGGCATTTTTCAGCACTTCTGTTTAGAAAGGGATACTCCACTTTTGCAATGGCATGAAAGTCATGCCCTGGACCTTAAAGTGGTCTTTGTCCTGACACAACTAAGTGTTACAGTGACACATGTGCACTTTTTGATGGCCTTCAGACTGAAATCAGCTTCACTGAGCAGTGAGGAGGCAGCGTGACTCAAAACCTAACAAGAACTCCATTCTCCGAGAAACAAAAGGTGCCCTTCTACAGCTCTTCAGAAGCTCAGGATGGATAATTTGCACACATAGCAGTGAAGGCCCGTGTGCCATGTTCTAACAGCCTCACTGCTCACTTGACCAAGGGAGAAAAAGCACGCTCACGCTCCAAGTCTCTCCAAGCTGTAACACAGCAATATTTCCAAGTCACAGTATCACAGTAATGGTAAGGTTGGAAAAGACCTTAAAGATCATCCAGTCCAACCTCAATCCAAATAAACCAAGTAAACCTAACATCTAACATCTAGATCATTCCTTCACTACTGCTTAAGTTTTATGGAAAAGACACGCTGTGCTTTTTTACCTTCATTTGGATTCCACATTATTTTTTCCACAGAATCTACGGCATTGCCATTCACATGTGAAAGAAATGCAAATATGGCCAAAAAAAGTGCCTTTCAAAAAAGTTAACCTGTGCTGTGGTGCCTCTCGTAGGTGTAAAAGCCAACGCCAAATAGCAAAGCATGTACTGCTGTTACCCAACAGATATCTAGCGCACAGCAGAGCTCAAAAACGGTTAAGAAAATAGAAAAGTTACTTCTTTTTTCCTCTTCTACACGGATTTGTTAATGGGTAACATAATGGTAAGCCATGTTTGCTGGCATTCTGTGAAACATCTACAAATTGCCTCTGCAAAGCATTATAGGTTGTCAGACTAATGTAGTTGAAGATAATTTGGCCTTTCAGTGAATAGAACCTCACAGCACGATTATTCTCCAGCACCAAGTAGAGTGTCACAATTATTCTTTCATGCTGAATTACCATATAATGTCATAAGCCTACCTGTCATAAGTCCTGCAGCTGAGCTCAAATTTTTCTAAATTTATGGTTCATGGCAAAAAAATGAAATTTTTGCTTCTAATGGAAATCTGATTGTTTTTATCAACAATAAATTTCACAGCAAATCAAAGGATATGCTTGGACAAACAATCCGATACTCAAGGTTAAAAAACACACAAATAATAAATTGCTGGTATGTCATGTTCAATTTTTACTACTGCATTACACTGCAATAACCATAACAGGATCTAAATTGTTGTCAGAACATTAAACAAACCCCCTTACTTCACAAAGGCATCCTGCCTGAGTAATTCACACAACGGAAATAACGATCACATTTTCCACTGTTCCACTGCCATACCATACATCAGTGCCATTTATGCATGTGGACAATTTTTGAATAAATTACTTCCATCCTGGCTGCTGTTGCCACTTCTGTTAAGAGACACATCAGATTTAATTGTCTTTTTGTCTATACTGAACCGCTGTTCTCTGGCTCCTTCCTGCCCTTACATCCTGAGCATCGAAATAGACCATGACCATATCAAATCGCTTAACAATGGAAAAGTCACTGCTCTAAAAATAAATAAATAAACCCATGAACTCACTTTCTCATTTCCACTGTTATTAGCCTTCTTCCCTGTATTCTCCTAAAGAAAGTTGGGGAGAGGGGCAAGGTGGCAGGGTAAAGCGATAAACTAGCTCTGACCCACTCTAAATACCATGTTATGTAAATCCAGCACACAGGGTTGGTTGGATCAATACTGACACAAAAAATCCTAACTTCAAGACCTTTTCCTCGGATGAAATATCATTGCTTGCAAATAGGTATCAAAATAAAAATTACATAAAAATAGTACAGACAAAAGTAATCCTAAGACCTTAATGGGGTTCACATGTTAGGCTCCTCTCGATACTCAAAATAAATGCACGGTTCTTTAGTCATTCGTATCCTATCTCGAAGATGTGGTGTTTACAGACGCGCATGGAATTCACATTGTACTCTGTAATTAGATGCTGGGACCTGAGTAGATCAAAATTGGAAAAATATCTACTGAGCTCATTAAGAGCCCAGTTATAAACACTACTTTTACACATCCCTGAAAATGGTTCACTACCTGATAGACACTCCTTAATGTTGTACTACATAAATGTAGCATATTTCTGATAACTCCTATGTTTATAGGTAACCCTATGTTGTCTTACTTTTGTTAATAAAAATGAGAAAATGAAACAGTATTAATGTTTGGAATATGAAGGGCACATAAAATGCCTTGCCTCGACACATCAATGGAGCAGAATCAGCACAGAATCAGAGAGAAGGGCGCACTATCTCACCCCACAGTTGGGCTGCTGTTTATTCTCCAGTTACCATCCCACCAGCACACAGCTTAGTGCACAACTGAAGAAGGAGAGACGATAATCAACACAAATAAGCTGTGTCTATACAATAGAGAGTTAATGACTAGCCATCACATTTTACATCGCCTTTAACTGCAAACTAAATTGACAGAAACTAACCCAAGTCAGATCAGTTTGATCCAGGTCTGTTTTCTAAATAAGACCCCTTTGCAACTGGCAACAGCTCAGCACAGTCATTCATTTGAGTAACTATGTTCTGGTGTCCTTCAGTTGCAAAGCCAGGTCACTGATGTATTGTCAGGCAGAGTAGAAAAGGCCTTCATCCTGCTGGATAGCAATTCAAAGACACAGTTGTTTCTTAGCTCTTTTTCTCCCATTTTAAAAACAGAAATAATAAAGTAATCCCCACCTCCCTCACCTTCTAGAGCGAAAATGTAATGTAACATATGCCCAAAACATCAATATCAGGCTTCTTTTTCCTTGTTAACTAAACGTTTACCAGTTGGTACTATTTATTTATAGCCTCCAAAGCAATAATAAACACAGAACTATGATTTACTTCGAGTCTTTCTACTATTAAAACACTTTGTCTTATTGTTTTATTGATTTACAATCTGTCTTACTTACTTTTTTAGCATCTGAAAACAATCAAGGCACAAAGCTGCAAAATGTTTGGACATTAATTGTTAAGAGACAGCTTTTTATTCCAGGCTAGGGGTTTGAGTCCTCTACTGCTAAGCATTCTGGTATAGAAATGATTTATGGCCTTGTAGCAATAACGATGCGGCTGAGCCATTAACATATTGGCAGACCCAAGGATGGATTATCGACATTGATTATTTCATGGACCACTGATACTCATTTGTTAAGAGAAGCTCGAAGATGGCCTCTCCCTGACTGAAATCTTTTACGAGCAGACAGCATTTTAAGTATTAGGAACCTGGGATTTGGGCCATTTTTTTTTTCTTCCTCCCCTACAGCCCTCCCCCAGTCTACCTCTGTCTCCTCTTAGACTCTAACAAAAAGTGTCAAGAATTAAAGTTCATTCTTCACTATGGCCTTAATTTCTCAACTCATCATAACCACGTCTTCTTTAAAAATTAATGATTGCCAGCATTTAGCCACTGGTTGTTGCTATGAAGATCTATGCAAAAAGCAGGGATCCCTATAGAGTATGTGATATATGGAATTCTCTTTATTACTACAATAAAACTTACTGACATTTCAATACTTCTGCAAATAGCATTATAGTATCAATCTTCTGAATTAGGTTGAAAATTAAGTTGTAAATTAAAAGAAAGTGTACTTTGGAATACAACATGATATGTCACCTAGAAAAAGACCTTTGTGCATTAACAGAGCTGAGCAGAAAAACTGAAAGATAAGCCCAGGTGCCTCTAAAGTGCCTATTTCATCATAAAGGATCTAGGTTATATTTTACAAGAAGAATACAGTCTGAAAGCCCTGATATTTCACCTCAGGAGAAAAGAACCTGAATCTCTGCAGGTTGGGCAGAAAAGATGAGACAGAAGGAAAAGGGCTTTAGTTTAGCATGTGGCCTTAGTGAAAATACACTTCAAATACAATCCCGCCTACTTGAGTTACCAGAAAATAGCAATTTATATCCACCAGCAAGACTGAGTTGTGCCAGAAGAGTGAGAATTGCTGTATTTCAGTCATAGTATTATTTATAAACAACTTGACTTGTAGATCTGTTCGAGACTGCTAATAATGCAGGTTAATGGCTGAAAAATGCCCTCCAAGACAGGTCTTCCGATATTTTCTAAAACAGGAGCCGCTAATGAGGTGATGCATCAGGCTGAAACCCAAGCCAGTATAAAAAAATGTATTCGTGCTGACTGGAACACCACCCAAAACAAGTTGGTTTTCAATAGGAAAAAGGATATACATTAATACCCAAACAAGGAAGATAGTATACAGAAGAAGAGCTACCAGAATAAAAAACTTGGGTCTCCAAATGAATTCTATGTATTGAGAAACCTTAATGGCAAACCGTTCCATTACCAACTTCTCAATGTTTAGGAAATAAAAGGACATGGCTATAACCACATGTCCCTTCCAGCAATCAAGCTTCTTGCAGGACTTCTTTTTAAAAGGATATGATTATGGATATAAAATATTCCTATTCAACAAACGGGTTCAACAGTTAGTCACTAAGTGTTATAAAATCAAATCAGTTATCATTTACAGCCTACAATGTTCTTCACAAAATGAACATCTCCATGACGGTTTGACCAAAGGCAGACACGTAAGAGTGAAAACTAACTTGGGTCTGGAATGGATCACCACGATCAAAAATATATGGAAATAAAGGTGCTCTTGGCCCTACCACACTTCAAAATGCTGTAAACATTTCTTACATTGCCACAAGTAATTTCGTTGATTCCGTGTGTAACCAGTTGCCTAATGGGGATAACACACATCTGAATGACACCAGCACCTTCATCAGGGTGATTGTATCATTCAGGCTGAGGACAAACACTCATGCAACCTGATAAAGGAGCCAGTGTAGTTTACAAACACAGACACGGGAACAGAAACGCATTCAGAGGATTCACTTTTTCTAAACTGGATCTGATTTCTAAATGGGAGACAATTTCAAAATTTCAGGAATATAATTCATCTAGACAATGAACTTCCTGGAAAGAAAAAAACAACCCTACAAACATACCTACGCCAATCAGAGGAATAAGCATTTTTGCTTTTTAAATAGTTGTGAATAAAATCCTTTCCATATGCCTGCCTGGTCCTGCTATATCATATCTCCAAGGCCAAGCAACTGAGACTCCTTAAGCATCCCAAGCCCAAGCTGGCAGTCAGGCAGAAGAAAGCACCTTTAAGCAAGCGTTTGCTCAGGTGGTCTCCAATACCTGCTCCAGAATTAATGAAGAAATTCCACAGTGTTCCCCTCCCCTGGAACAGTCATAAACACCATCTACAGGTGTTTGCTCAAGAGATACTCATTAGGGCAGCTGTAGAGCTACCAGTCCTCAGAAAAAAAGGAGTTGCACCTGCATCAGTTAAGCAGCCAATATGATCTTGTACAAAAGTGATCTTAGTGCCTAAAATCCACAGAAAAGACTGGTTTTTCACTCTTCATACAAAACCAAAGTAAGATGAGCATTCATGTACGCATATGAAAATACATCACATTGGCTTTACACAAGGAATAATTCCCAAGCATTTCACAGTATTGTTTAGTCATGCTAACAGTTCACAACTGCTGCAATATTCCCTGCACTAGGAGAGGCTGTAGTGTATTTGCCATCCCAGACAGACTATTTAGTCAGCTTTGAAGGTTCACAGTTTCTCTACAGACAAGATGACACTCAAATTTAAAGTCAACTCTGTCCTGGTTTGAAAAACTGATCACGACCATTCACACACCAAGCAGGTAAAAAAAAAAAAAGACACAAAGGAGGACAAGCTAAGAAAATCGAATGCACCTCTAATGAGTGAAAGAGCTGCAAGACTTGCACAGCCTATGTGACTACTTCAAATGTTTTACTGGCATGGAATTCTGTTATTACAGTCTTTGACACGAAAAATAAGATCTCAATGATGAGTCACTGAATCTACAGTTATAATTGCAGATTTGCAGTACCGTGTTGAAATCAGTGTCACAGTCATGCCTCTAAATGTGATGCAATGACTACTACTACTGTTTAGCAACAGATCTATACAAATTTAAACAAACCATGCTTTTCTGCAGTGAATCCCCAGACACACTGCTCTTACTGTTGTTCTCTTCATCTGAAACCACTAAAGCATAACTAGGATTAAAGCAGAGGCTCTGTTCTGTTAGTTAACTTACAAATGAGTAATATTTACAGGAAAAAAAAACCCCACCTTTGAGAGAAACAAGCGAGAAAGAATGAAGAAAAGTGACTCAGAGTCATGTTTGTGAGATTTTCACAGCTAATCACACACAAGACTGATTCACTGCTCACCTTGCTCTGTTCACTCATTTTTCATATCATACTTTTCACTGCCCCATCAGCCTGCTCCACCAAGGTCAAATGAAGGAAATGATAGCACACATACCACACTAAGATTTATTATAAACAGATTTGCTTTCTTTTTATGCGGAGGAAATACGTTACTGACATTAATGTTTATAAGAATTAAGGCAAGCAGTAGAGGCTACCAGATTGGATACACAATACATGTAAAAATTTCCATTAAAAGGGAGTCATTTGTCTCTTACTTATGTGCAGCGTCTGAAGAGGGTTTTTTGTGTAAGTCAACAAGATGATAAAAGTTTCTAACATACAATATGAAAATTACCACTGCTCTGGCAGTCAAGTACTAACATCCTTTTTCCCTGCATCCCTTTCACAATCAGAAATCCAGGCCTGAGAGTACCCCTCTAACTACAAGGGAAGGTTTGCAGGTATTAACCAAGTGGCTGGCCATCATTAAGTTCCACAGCAGAACAGCAAAGTGTTATCTTACTATTTTAAATCTGAGAACTAGACGGTGAGGAATTACTGAGTTTACCTACAAAACAGCTACAGTTTTGTCAGAGGGGCAGTCAAACACCAGATATATTACGTTCTACACTGAGAAGCCTATTTTGAAGATGCCCAAAACATCTGTGATCAGTGCCTGACAGATCCTACACGATGTTGTAGAAGAGAATACATAAAACTGTCTTTTCACCTTGCTTATGACTGACCACAGTGCATCGCTACGTTAATATTCCAAAAGTATAACCAATTTCACCCAAGGAAAGTTTAAGTACTCAACAGCTTTCTGTGATGTAAACAAAGCATTTCAATACTTATTCTGAAGGGGTCAAATGATCTTTTGTTTTTTAAAAGACATGGACACGGCTCTTGGTGTCTTCTCAGATCATAGTCATAGAATCATAGTATCATAGAATCACTACGGATTGGAAGGGACCTCGAAAGATCATCTAGTCCAATCCGCCTGCAACAGCAGGATCACCCAAACCAAGTCACACAGGAACACATCCAGGAGGGCCTTGAAAATCTCCAGTGAGGGAGACTCCACAACTCCCCTGAGCAGCCCGTTCCAGTGCTCCGTCACCCTCACCGTAAAGAAGTTCCTTCTCAGGCTGATGATAAGCATGGCATGAAGATCAGCTTGTGCTGTTGGTTCAGCTTTACCATGTAATGCTGACACCAAAACGGGATGACTACAAAAAAGATGACTGAAGAGTAAACACAAGGCCAACATGCTCTACTTAGTGCTGCCCAATGGAAAGCACTAATTCAAATCATATCCCCACATTTACAGAAAAACAGAGGTCTAGAAAAATAAAGCAAAATGTGAAAGATGCCAAAAACCTCCTTCAGCTATCATATGTACTACATGCCCTCATGGAACACAGAAATTACTGACACTATTGCAGAGTACATTAGAGACATCATGACAAAATCCATCTCAGTGAAATAATCCAGGTAGAACCTTAAAAATACACCTACCCCAGGAAGGACAGGCCTGTAATCATACTTGGATTTACTATGTAAATGGCTGGTAATCCTGGTACTTATCAGGAATGTTACCCAGCAAATAAATTAATGTTCTTATCTATTGTACCACAGGGGCACTCCCAACCAGGCATAAAGGACATCTGTCACGGCTGCCTATAGCTGTATGTGCAGTAGCATTTTACTTGATATACTCCTAAAAGAACTTGCTGACCATAGTAAGAACTGTGCTGTTTTATTTTATATGTGTGTACACACACACACACACACACACAGAGAGAGAGAGAGAGAGAGAGAGAGAGATATCTCACGTATCAGTAGCCATGGCATGACATGGAATTACATGATCTTAATTTTCACTCTCAATGCAAAACTTTAAGGAAAATGAGTACAGACTATGAGTACAGAAATAGTAGATCAGTACTTTGGGGTTTTTTTCCCCACAGAACTACACCAGAACAAGACTAAACCCTCTTTCCCAGGGTACCGTTCCACAGTACTGCTTCTTTGCAATATATCTCCTGATGTCAAACTACTTCTAATAGCAAACTGACTAACTGAAAAACATGTAAGCGAAATCAAAATCTCTTACATCCTAAGAAACCAAATACTATTGACACAAGGAGCAGCACCCATCTGTTGCCTTTCCTAACCAACACATTCTTCTGTCACTGTGACCAGAATTACTCCACTTGGTTGACAGAGTCGTCAGAGTACAGGGTAAAGTAGAGGACAACAAAAAGAGTTCACAGAAGCAATCCCTGTGCCTTCCAAAGTCCCTTGCAATGCACTCAGTGTCTACATCCTGAAACCACTTTATGTGGCCACAGGTTTCCAAAACTATATTGTAGAATGTGAACAACACTAGTTTATCTCTCCATAATGTCCATGTGTCTTTCCAAGTCTAAAATAATTCCCTTAAGACATCTTGAGACTCTATTAATAAAGATAAATTCTCCAGTTTAAAGATGGATATTCAACTTCTGGTGAAGTTCCCTCTAACTGGAAAAGGGGAAGCATAACCCCCAATTTCAAAAATGAAAGAAAAGAAGACCCATGGAACCATAGGGCAGTCCGTCTCACCTTTGTGCCTGGAGAGATCATGGAGCAGACCCTCCTGAAGGCTCTGCTAAGGCAAGCAGGGAAAAACAGGGTAAGTGATGACAGCCAACATGGCTTCATCAAGAGCGAGTCCTGCCTGACCAACTTGGTGGCCTTTCACAATGGAATCACAGCCTCAGTGGCAGAGCAACAGACGTCATCTACCTGGACCTGTGCAAAGCAGTCAACGCTGTCCCGCACGCCATTCTGATCTCTAAACTGGAACGATATGGATTTGATGGATGGACCACTCACTGGATAAGGAGCTGGCTGGATGGTCGCACCTGAAGATCAATGCCTCAGTGTCCAAATGGAGCGATGTGACACCTTGGAGGGAACGGAGGCAATCCGGAGGGACCTTGCCAGGCTCAAGAAATGGGCTCATGTAAACTGCATGAAGTTCAACAAGGGCAAGTGCAAGGTTCTGCACCAGGGTCAAGGCAGTCCCTTGCACAAATACAGATTGGGAGGAGAAAGGAGTGAGGACAGTACTGAGGAGAAGGATGGGGGGAGGGGGGACCAGAAGCTGAACAGGAGCTGTTAGTATAAGCTTGCACCCCAGAACACCAAACGTATCCTGGGCTGCATCAAAAGAAGCACTGACAGTCGGTCCAGGGAGGTGATTCTTCCCCCTCTACTCTGCCCTTGTGAGACCCCACCTGGAGTACTGTGTCCAGTTCTGGAGTCCTCAAAGTAACAAGGACCTACAGCTCCTGGAAGGTGTCCAGAGGAGAGCAACTCAAATGCTCAGAGGGCTGGAGGACCTCTCCTATGAGGACAGGCTGAGTAAGTTGTGGTTGTTCAGCCTGGAGAAGAGGAGGTTCCCAGGTAGCCTTCTGGCAGCTTTCCAATATCTGAAGTGGGCTACAAGAAAGCTGGGGTAGGCCTTTTTACATGGATGTGTAGCGAGAGGACAAGGGGAAAGGGTTACAAACATCAAGACTTAGGTTAGACATTAGGAACCAATGTTTTCCTGTGAGGGTGGTGAGATGCTGGAACAGGTTGCCCAAGAAAGTCCTGGCTGCCCCATCCCTGGAAGTACTGAAGGCCAGATTGGATGGAGCCCTGAGTAACCTGACTGAGTGCAGGGGCAGTTGGAACTAGATGATCTTTAAGGTCCCTTCCAGCCCTGGCCATTCTATGATTCCACGTGTTTCATGGACACTTTGGAAAACTCATCAGTAAAAACAATACATTGTCATTATCTCACTCAACTTACATGCTGACGTACATAAGATTGTCTTTGTTAAAATTCAATTAAATGCATTACACTACTATGTAAATAGCTGCTTCCAACACACTCCTGAAGCCAAGACTTGAGAACCACTTTCTCTTTGATCAGTTGCTTATTTCCCCAGCTGAAAGCACACCAGGGTGCTATGTGGAAAAGTCTTGTTAGCACAGCACACTCGGTTTCTTCAAAATCTGCTGAATGGAAGGAGGAGGTAATAGTCCAGGCCAAAACATGTTCTTTAAAATGTCTTTGTCAATCTAAAGGAATCCCACTGGAGCAAATACAACCACCCAAAGTTGCCCACAGATAAGGTTTTGACCACTATGTTGTATCTAAAGCTTTGTTTTTAAACGCTGTTTAGAGTTCTAAAACGAAAGCAGCTGATAAAACTATGGCCTACAGATTTGGTCCAGTATGGTAATTCAGGTTTTTCTGTTTCTATGTAAGCAGTGCAATAACAGAAATCACCTGGCGACTGTCTCTTGTAAACAAAATCTAGTAGCAGTCCAAAGCTAGAGGCCTGTTTCTTTTAAAAAACAGACAATAACACTGTGGCACTGAGAAGCTCCATGACTGTGAAAGCAACTGATTTTTCTTCTCTAAAAAGAAAATGTACATAATGGGTTTATTATTGCCACACATCTGAATGCAGTATCCAAAGGTGTGCCTCCTAGCAGGAGCACAGTTTGCAAGGGAAATAAATATTTTTATTTATGAGAGCAAAAGCAACAATAACTGATTAGAGCAAATTTAGTGGAAACATTAAAATAACAGCTAAGGGAAGAAAATTCATTCTGCGTTAGCATACTGTGTGAGCTTACTGAAAATAATCAAGTGCTCAGTTTGAAGTAACTGAACGTGAGTGAATCTCAAAAAAAGGAAAGAGAGAGAGAAATGCAATAAAAAGCACTAACAGGAATTTGTTAGCTACCCCTGCTGCTCGGCTTCTTCATATATTTTAGGAAAATCTGCAAAGATGCAAAGAATCCTCCTGTGTTCAGTTAGCAGTAAGTAAATTGCTGTGGGCTCTGAGTGCTGGAATACTTTAGCAGGCAATTCCTCTCTGTCTTTCATTCTGTTTGTCTGTGTTAAATTCCCCCTCTGCCCTCATCCATTCTCACATCCAGTTCCCAGCTTTGTCCATCCATCAATCCACACACTTTGTCAGTGCTGACTTCATCCTGGCTCTCACAATCACATCCAAGGAAGGCTGCTGCCACGAGGGAGCTTTTCGCCTCCCATCTGCGTCTCCCCGATCTGCTGACTGAGGCCCTGACGCTTGTCGTTTTCTATTGCACAGGCAAGCAAAACCACTAATACTGAACCTGATTCCTATCGTGCAGCTTTTCACCTTTCCTATCGGGAGGAATAGAGAAAGAGAGAGACAGACAGAGAGGAGGGGGAGAGAGAGACATTTGCTGAATTTTCTAAAACAATTCCTGCTCTAGTCAGGTTGAGGCTTAATTCATCTTCAGCTCCGCAAAACATCAATAGAAATCACAAGGAGAAAATATATCACTAATTAAGGGTTGATAAGCTCTACGTCAAGAGCAGTTTAGGGGGGGAAAAAAAAGAACCCTCACCAGCTTACACAGATTCTCTGTCAGCTGAAATCCATATGGTAGTTTCATGGCAACTTTAAGTTAAAATGCCATAATTTTCTTGCACAAAACATGCTGTCTTAAAAGCAACCTTGTGGGAAAACAACACACTAAACCCAGATGTGGCTTTACTCAAAAGGTAATTTGCAGACATTTAGATTTCAACTGGAGAAATATAAAAGGTGACTCAGGAAGCAAATTCTTGCCTAGCAATGAAATACTATACCATTCTTCAGTGCTTTGCCTGCTTCCTTCCTTCGCTTCAAAAGTACAATATCTAAACACACAATATCACTATTAGCATTTTTCTTCTAATTGGTTACCAGATATTTGCTGATATGTGGTGCTGTGTCTTAAAAAAGGGTTTTTTTTTTTCAGCTCAGCAGTAGCTGCAAATGACAGAGTTCTTAAAACATTCCATTTGTGTCTTGCAAAGTAGAAGCACAGTGGAAGAAGGTATGTTATCACTAAACCAGCAGCTAAGCAAGCAAAAGCATTTTATGAAATGAAAATGACCTTATTTTCATCATTATCATACACTTGATTCTAAAAGTGCATTGCAAAATTGGAACGAGAGTGTTTGTGACAGGTCATTTTAGGAACAGAAATATGAAGCTAGCGTGAAATCACTCACTAAGGAACAAAAACCACGAACAAAAAACACAAACAACTTCCGTGTCCTGATAGAAACCCTTTTGCCCGCTTGTGTTTCAGTTTACAAAGTGCTCACTCACAGCAGCTTCATGAATGCACCGCTTAGCTCACCGCTAATTAAACATTTCGGTAAGTTTGAATGGAAGATCCTCTCAGCGTACCGACACGATTGCCGCAGGAGCCCTACAGGGCACGCCGAACATCCTGCAAGTCGGAGGGACGTGTTTTCACACCCAGTTATACTATGAACTACTATCCCCTTACTGCTACGTTCAGCAAACGCTTCTGTTTCCCCACTTCTCATAGACATTAAATGAAACAAAAAACTATCAATGAGACCCAGGCTCTTTTCCTTTATCAAATCCCTTCCCTCAGGCGTCAAACTGTTCTTTCCTCAAAAACGTAAGGACACATCCAAGACTGACACACCTACAGTCAGCTATTACACGTCTTACATCGTTTAGTTTAATGGTTAGTTTTATATAAAAATTTGACATTGAAGCCAACAGAAGAAAACAGACAAAGGGAGGAGAAAAGAGAGGCTTTCAGGTATTCTTAGCCTAATGACAACAGCAAGGTTCTCCCGATACACTTGTATTTTGACCAGGTCCTTCCTGCCATACAACTGGTATTTCACTTCACCTACGAGGAGAGACAGAACCGCAAAGGAACGGCGCCCTATTTGTATTTCCTGAAACACTAGTCTCAGCTATGTTTCAGGTATGACACAGAACTGAAAAGCAGCAGAAGAAAGTCTTCTTTACTGTGCTACTATACACATCAGACATCTCTAATTAGACAGCAACAAAATTTTATTAATAGGTGGACATTATGGAATGAGCTTGTTATAAATGGGCCCTGTCAAAGCCTTATTCAGCTACCAAATGAGTATTCTCAGTTCACTGCTCGCATCTGAAGCATCACCGCTGGTTCCAGATAACAAATGATTGCTATTAACCGTATTGTTAGTAATGATGGCTGAAAACAAACAAAAACCCATAAATAACAGTCTACAGAAAAATTAACCCATAAACTTGATAGATATCCAGCTGAGAAATAATAAATGACACTTTGGATCCTGCTGGGAGAAGCTAGTGGGTTTTGTTTTCTTCTCTGTCATTAACACATTTTCTGTTCTAAAAATTAGATTCTGATATATAATTATCAATGCTTCCAGATATTAATTCTGCTATCGTTCCCTCTGTTACTCTGCTGGTTGGATGTAATGTTATTCACAGATTACTCGGAGAAAATACATCAAACACTTAACAGAGCAGGTCAAAGTGACAAGCAGCTTTTGCTGACAACACCAACCTGCACAGCCTTTTCTACCAGGGACACGGAGCAAATTTCTCATATTAATTAACTCTGCCTTCTTCGCAGCTAGAACAAATCTTCACTATGTAATGCGAGCTAAGAATATTCCCGGCGTACTCCTGCCCTCGTGTAGGCTGTATTGAGGAGGAAGAACTGACAATTATTACCTTGCAGGGATACAGTGAGATCCACATTTGTTAACATTGCAGAGAAATCTGCCTGTTTTCACAGCCAATTAAAACAGATTTCTCTTTACCAGATACAGTGTCAGTGGCACAGCTGTGTTTTCTCTCTCTTCCTTACCGGGTGGGGGTGGAACAAAACAAAACAAACTATAAAAAGCACTAGGATGCTTTCACTGAAGAAAAAAAAAAACCCCAGTCCTATTTATTCAACAGAAGGAAAGTTAAGAGCAATTATTTGAGTGCCTCTTGCAAGTGAAAACTTTGCAAGCTTCGCCCACAAACACAGCAATGAACAGGACTGTATTAGACGTGAATACATCTTGACCAGAAAACACAGGGTGGTACCACAAAATCATTATGCAGTATGGCCTCAAAAACGTTTGCCTCCATCAGTTCCTCCTCGTGGTAAATCACTTGTAGCCCTTCAAGCCTCAATCAGAAACAGATCCCTGTTCCACTGCATACGGTACAAAGCAGGTCAGACGACACTTTCCTTCCCACTCCCCACAACCTCTCCGAAGGAATCTACACTGCAATTTTATGCCCGTGGACTAAAAGGCTGTTTGCATGACCAAGGTGGTGTACGTATGCGTCTTACGATGGCAAGAACACTTCAGATTTTCTGACTGGTGCTCTGTGCCATTTGCAATATTTTTTTATGCAACTCATAAGCCTTTTTTATAACATATTTTTAACTATTTTTATATATACTCATATGTGACTTACTGTATTTAGAGTGACGTTTAAGTTCACTCATTGGAGCAATGACTTTCAGTTCCTCGGAGTTTGATGAATAACATGCTTCCAAGCACTAAAGAAAAAACCCTTAGGTAAACAAAAATAGAGGGTATAAGCAGATGTAGATCCCAGCTGTAAAATATGAAGTATTTTCTGGACAATATTTCCTCCCCTTCCCCCCATCTACAATAAAGTATAGAAGAAGAATCAGAGCCTTTTCTGCCAAAAAGTTAGACATTTCCGTAACAGAAATCACTCAAGGAAAACAGCTTGCTCACTATTCACATGTTGTTTTCCAATTAAACAGGTCTCCATGATGTTCATAACAGTATCTAAGGAACGATGTCTCGGAAAAGTATTTAAATAAATTAAAAATGAAGGTTTGAGGGAGTATTTCCTGCTCTACATGCCTAGCTTTTAATTTCCACATTGTGTCCCCATGGCCATGTTTTGCTGATGACAGAGCCTGACTGCAAATCCCATACCTGCTATATACTACGTTTTCCCAGTATCTGGTGCTGTGATATTAAATAACTATAAAACTAGAAAGCCAAAATAACTAAATCACCTGGCAGCCAATTTCTGCGAGTTAAACCACAAACCCGGAAAATGGTGGAGTGTGTTGAAATAATGTAAAGGAAACCCATAAATTCAAACTTTATGTTCTGTAAAGAACAAATATGAAAAAGGCATCAAAATAATGAAAGATTGTTTATGTATTCTGGCATGAAATGGGAATGTGTTATGAGAGAGAGTGCAATGGCAGAGACAGATCGACAGAGCTGACAGTGTGGTATTCATCCTGCATGGTACAGCAGACGTCCTGCTAGTGGCAGTCGACAGCGCAATAAATCAAGGGCTCTCGATGCTGTACCTACAGCTTATTACATCCAAGATGACAAATAAATAATAATTCCTGTCACAGCGGCCCTTTGCTCAAGGATTGAGCCTGAAACCTTTTGCTCATCACTCCTGGTCTTAAGTGAAAATACTAGAACAAGGGAATTGAAGGCCACGGTATACTGAGCTCATGAAACACAAAGCAAGCTGGCCACAAAAACTGGAACCGAGCAAGAAAGGTCAAGCAGCAAGAAAGGATAAATATTTAAATAATCTCAGGGAAAAGATGGAAACATTTCTCAGCTGCGAAACTGCCACAGACCCGTAAAAAACCCCAAGCACCAAGCTAAAGTCCCATATAGTTGAGACTGGTAGCACTGACTTCCAGTTTCCCTTCTCCAGTTACACACTGGGGTACGTACTTGCGTGCTCGTTTGCTTCCTCCAGTACCACCGAGGAGGACAGCTGTACCCTACCGGAGTGGGTTGTCTTGCAGGAAAACCACTACCCCCTTCCTCCCCACAGTCCCTACCAAAACCAAATACTGAAAAAAAATAAGCGCATCTATTTTTGCCTTTTTAATACGCTCGTTCCTGTATCTACATTTTATCTGATCATCAACAACTGCTTCACACTTTTTCAGAGACTTTCCTATTTAATGGGGTAGCCAAGGATAATGGACAGTAAACAGAGTTTATCCACGTCTAACTGATGTGGCAGTGTCCACCCGTAGCTTATTGTCTTCCTTGAAACACCAGCCTTTGGCATTATTTGCCTTCTTTTTAATTTTACCAGTTATGTTTGTTTACTAGTCCTTTCTCAACTGCACATGCAAAACTGAGTCCTGCGCATCTGAAATTTTTTTTTTTTTTTTAAGCCACGAGAAGTTGACCTGTGTTGCTTCCTAGAGACAGGCAGAATATTATTCCTAGGAATAAGCAGAACAACAGGTTTATGAGCAGAATTGAAGCTCTATACTGTAGTTGTACCAACAACACACAGCAAAAATGGGAGATTTTAAGCAAGGCAAGAGGGCACTATGCAACTATTTTTAATGGCAAATAGTAAAAACATATTATTAATACAAAAATGCCATCAAACAATCCTATCTCTGGACAGAGGCATGCACCACTTCCACACAACTAGCCACACCTGCTAGCAAGAAAAGGTCTAGACTCAACACTGTGCTCAGCATTGTCCCGTCAGGGCAGGGGTCCTCACACCCCAGCCCGCGGGCTGGATACGGCCCCCCAGGGTGTCCACTCCGCCCACCGGTATTTAGCGCCCCCACCTCCCCGCCGAGCAGCCGCAGTTGGCTTCTTCCTGCCAACCTCGTGGCCAGGCTAAGGCGGGCGGCTCCCCATCTCTCTCTCCCGCTCCCAGGCAGGACAAGCCAAGCAGCACAAACGACAGCCCGGCCCCCGACACTGTCTGAGGGAAATGAACCGGCCCCCTGTTTAAAAAGTTTGAGGACCCCTGCGTTAGGGTTTTCAGATCTTTTATATCTTTAAGAAGGCTTTTCCTTTTCTTTTATTAAAAATGAACAACAATACAGTGCCTATAGAGAGATAAAGGAGGGAACCTATAGAGAGCTAAAGGAGCTCCTACTCACAGAGCAGCAGATGAAACTTTCATCTCCCAAATGCATTGAACGCCATTAACACCTGCAAAGTGGGAATTTACCTTCATCGTTACCCATCTGCAGATGTTGTATGAAATTACAAATAACCCCAAATGTACAGTTCCAGTCACCTGGGTATTTTACAACACATCAGCAGGCAACTGAACTAAAACCGTGCTTGGCTTAGCACTGCAAGCCCAAGCAGCACTACTGCAGTGTTTCTAACACAGTTCAGAACTAGGTTAAAAGTTCTCTGTATCCCTAAGAGGATGAAGCTCTGCCCTTGAGGACAGGGGATGCTGCTTCCAGCTTGCCAATTCTATAATTGTTAAGTTACCAACTGGAAAAAGTTTGAGACATGTATCAACTTGGCACGTTCTACACATCAGGAATTAAAGATTGTTACAAGACTTTGATAAATCCCAATTTATAGCCTGCGCGCAAACTGTATGCCTATGTACAAACAAAACGTCTTGGCTAGGACTGCTGTTGACACAGCAGCTCACCGAGGCAAGGACAACTCTTCCTGATGCTACAGAGCGATGACTGTCATCTCGCAAAGTGCAAGACAATTATTGTGGAAGGTGGAGAGCCCTGGAAGCGTTTTAAGAAACTAATAAAACACCACGCAGACTTCACGCACACGGGTACGCATAAATGACGAAGTGGCCGAGGACATACTTTCATTACGCCCGTGAGTACATCGGGGCATTTTGTCACAAACTCGCAGAGTGTGCTGTATTTGTAGTGAAACGGTACTCCAAAAAGTGAACCCCGCTGCTAATGTTTTTATTTTAACAAATTACTACCCAACACAGCAACCGTCAACATTTCACAGAGCAAGAACGCGGGTTTCTGTAATTTCTCCAGCCCTAATGCCAGTCACTATTGGGAGCATTTAGTTATAAATTGTCTTTCAATAAAAGTAAAAGCTCCCAAAACAACAAAATGAAAAGACACAGCAGCTTAAATCAAGGAAGTCAATTTCCACATGCTGATCCTAAATATTTCATAGCCCTATTTTATTCTGACATTTGTAGATGACTAAAGTGTTACAAAGGAAATAAAATGCTGATTAAAGAGTTCACTGTCATAAAGGTTACTGAATTGTAAATGGCCCTTTCCATCTTCCTGTTAATAGGTACCCAGCTGTAAACATCATGAAGGATGTGACGGGAGGCCTGTGCTGCTCCTTTAGGAGTCATATATACATTAATCACCGAATCACCAAGCCATGCTTAATTGCAAGTTGTATATCACACAAATCCATGGTAAGTAGAAGGAAACTCATTATTGCTGCTTCATAACTACTGGGTACTTCTCATTTTAACCTTCTCACACCTGGGACACTGTTGTTTTACAATGTGAATGTGGGAAAGGCATTAAGTCACTAATTACAGGAACACTATACGTTATCCTTCTGTTTCAACACTTTTCAAAATAAAACTAAGCGCTGAACACAATAAAGAAATATATTTTTAGTTAAGTGCATCTATAGTATTTTTCATAAGAGTATAATACATGAAAATCCATTATTTCCTGATAGCTTGCAGAACTGCTTTAAATGATAAAGAAAAAGACACAACAAACTATTTTGATTTGACACAATTATTGATCTAAATCCCATCCAATAGCACAATATAATTTAAAGGTGACCTAAAGAAAAATGATTTTACACTCAAACCAAGCGAGTTTATCTGTCATGAAAGTGCATATGCATATGCGTGGGTGCATTTTCCAGAGAGGTGTTTGTGCAGCTGACGTCTGACGAAAAGTGGGAAAATCTGAGGCCCAAACCACTGATATTTATTTCAGAGTTTCAACAGTGCACGTCCCCCCTGACTGCTCTTATAAAATTTTGAGTACCACAGCACTGGAAACTCATCTATGCTATTCATCACATGCTTTAATGTCTCCTACACAGCTTGTGTATCTAGGCGTTAACAAGTGAGATGTCTCAATAGATTAAAACGGTTTCAGTTTGGATGTCTTTTTAAGTGTTTTAATGCAAACTCAGTTCACAGTAAAATAGCGTTTTGTGTCCTGGTAATCTGCTTAACTAAAATTACATTTATTAATTGAAAACATTCAAAACAGTGCCAACACAAAGATAAACTCTCTGCACCTAGAATCTACTTTTAATGTCACGTGACTTTCTTGTTCCAAATTTTCTATTCTAATAGTCAATGGAATCAGTATTTTCTCACATCTAAGATGTGTTGAGGTGCTCTTCAAGTCAGCATTGCCCTTTGAATCAGCTCTATCTCATTATCTGCTATCCCAGTCCTCGTCACTCTTCACTCTAAGAGGACTTAACAGTCTCTTCCATTGCACTCTCAGTGCACTCACACGATTCTCTTTAAATACATGGGAAGGACCTGCAAGGTCACATTATGCTCCTTCTCTTTTTATAAAAAAATAATTCAGTACAAAGAACTGTGCTTATGGCTTTTGAATTCACCCTGATCACCTGTACTAGCTGCTACTGACAGGCTACATGCTTCCTGTGGATTTAAGTGTCAGGATCACATTGTACTAGCCTCACGTGACTTCCACAAGCCCCACCCTTTAAACTACTAGAGTATTTTGCTTCATCACTCAAAATAAAATCTACCTTTGAATCAGCAGAATATTTTAATCTAAGTTACACAGCAATTCTGTGTTCACAGAGAGAACTCTCAGCTCTCCTACGGTCTTCAGCTGTTGAGATGTCAGCATCAAGTCAAGCCACGAAAACACAAGAAGACTGAATGTCCTCAGTTAAAAAGGTAGCGAACGCTTTCACATTTGCCAACAGAAATTGTGCTGCTCACATTTCTTCTTAAATTACAGGTACTTCGTAGGTTAGGACAGTCACTTCTAGAAACTTGACTAAACTCAAGTGTTCTGGAAAAAACACAGAAACCAAAATGCTTCTCTACACTGGTTCAGACAGTAGGAACCCAAATGGTGTATTGGTACACTGGACACTCCCCAGACCTTGATCACGACAAGCACAGCCGCACATGGTGCTGTACCCAGCCCATATGTCCTTCAGCAAGGAGTATGATTTCATCTGAGAAAAACATGGAAGATAAATATTTACTGGGGGGGGCGGGGTGAAAAGAGGTCAGAGAATGTGTTCTCTTCCATTTGCAAAAGAAGCAGGACAGCGTCTTGACTAGAATAAGAGTCAGAATTTAAAGCTGTTCTTAAGTTATTTGTGTTTTGAAGACCAACAGTAACTGAATTTGAAACAGGAGAACAAGGACAACCTACTGACTCAGTATCCAAGTTTGTATGCTGTTGAGAATGAATAAAAACATTTTTTATTAATTTTTTAAAATTTATTAATTTTATTAATTCCAAAACCAAATATATTCTTTGATTATTTGAAAGGATATTTCTTCCAGATGTTTCAGCCTAAAATAGACGTGCTCTAAAGAGCAAGAACTCTGGTAGGTTCAGTCTGAAAGCTTAATCCATCATTCTAAAACAGCACTTGGAAAAGTTCAGATAAGAAGTGCTTCATTAAATCCAAAGAGCAATTGTTCTATGCATCTCTTGAATTTTGTCCCGTCTTATTGCACTCCATAACCTTCATCCAAAACCACATGAATTCTAGGTACACAGTCCTCTGTACTAAGCCTACTGTCCAGACACCGCCAGTCAGGGTAAAAACCTGTGGTCTCTCATTCTTTTAACTGGAGTTTCCAAAAAGACATTAAAAAGCTGTCAGGGTAAGGACACAAAGTGGCTGCTACAAGTAATTTCAAAATAGCTTTCGGCGTGCGGTCTTTTTGCCTGGTTGATTTTTAGTCTCAGGGTGTGTTTTTGTTTGAGTGCTGTTTGGTTGTGGGTTTTTTAAAGCTTTCTGCTACGGGAAATCATTCTAATGAAACTGAAACACGTTATGTTCCTCACACTGTGTAGGTGAACGTTTATGTACCAGGTGACATGCAAAGCACTTCACGCTGACTTCCTCTCAGAAGATGCACAGGAATACCTTTTGCTGTAAATTAAAGGCCAAGATCAGTCTCTGTTGTTTAATTAGTTGTGCACGTGTGAAAATACCAAGTACGCAAAAGCTGGGATTCTAATTGCTTTTATTCTGGGATGTCCAGAAAGTCTTCATTTCTTGTATGTACTGTCACATTGTCAAGAAACTTGTAATAAGCTGAGTTTTAAAATAAAATAAAACACAGGAATGTGATAAAACAGATGACGCATCTGCTTATTTAATGGAAATTATATATTTAGAGGGGAAAAAATATTCTTTATATAGTAGTGCAATTGGATAGAAGATTAGTAGAATTTTACATTCAATGCCACAGTTATTTTTTACTTCATCATACAAGTTTTCATCATAAATTTGATTAAAACATGGTGGGGGGAGCCGAGTTTGTTAAAACGTCTTTAAAGCTGTAACAACCCTTCAAAAAAATGAAAGAAAATAATTACCAAATCTAAGTCAGGATTCAACACATAAAATGTCTGAAAATGTATGTGAAACTAGATTTGAAGAATCCTAAAGCTTAGACTGAGAATTTTAAGTGTTATGTACGATACATCAGCTTTTCCCACAGTTCCATTTCTCAGGGAGTTCCCCATTCTTACTCACGAACAGAAGGAATGGAAGGAAGGCTGCGGAGAAAAGACTAGAACCCCAGATATTACAGTCCAGAGCAGAGCTGTTGTTTTTCAGGAGTCTTCTTCCATAGGGTATCACCAGTCTTTTGGCTACAGCTGTGCCAGGGTTTGCACTGTTCACTCAAAAACAAACATGAGCGTCACACAGACTTAATCCTGTGAGCGATACATAGATGTCTCGTTTCTTGTTAAGGATGCTATGTATTTTTAGAAGAAAATGGAATTACTGGACAGGTTCAAACTTAACTGCAAAAGAGAGCCAGATATTCTCAAGCACAATAGCTTCACATAGCTAAAAACCAAGAGAGTCCTTTGTTTGGAGTTATTGTAGAGCAGAGAAGAGGAGACAGTTGAAGTACTAAAAGCAAGCTTTAAGTAAGTGCCTCTACAATACCAATCAAACGCGGGGCTTTGTTACGCTGCACTCTGTGCCTCTCCTATTCAGAGATCTCATGGCTCATTAAGGAGATCTTCAACAGGTAGGTAAGTCAAAGGATCCGCATAAATCAGGCACTATGCAGTAGGAGACATTTGCAAGTTTTGCTAAACATTGACTAACACTGAAAAGTGTGGCAACTCCACTGAGCATTTCAGTAACCGGACAACAAACAAATTGTAGTTTTAATCGAAAAGTCTTGGAAAGTGAAAGTTCATCAAAATACTACAGCTGTTCTATGCCCTTTTTTAACCAGAATGTTATCTGTATAGATACACATAAATGCCGAGGGGTCTAAACAGAAGGAGTGCACTTTGTATACAGTACAAAGTCTCCCTTACTAGAGCACCAGTACTGCACTCCTGGAGACAGTTTACAGGGTGACAAGCAATAGATAACTTAGATTTAATAGATTTTCTACCCAGTTGTAGAAAATATCATGGACTCAACACTCATTTTCAGTGTCATGGCAACACTAGGTGATATTGTCATCTTATAGCAAGCACAAGTTGCATCAATAAATAGCGGTTACTGTCAGACAACCTATATGCTGACACTCACTGTTCATCATAGCTTTATTCTCACATGCAAAGAGCAACAAAGTTATGGTCTGCATTTGGTGGTAGTTTGATAACAGTGAAGAAAAAACGTGCAAGTCAGTTAGCTGTTACACAAGTATCTGTCATAGCTAATAACTTCTTGTGTCAGGAAATCTACATACTGATCAATGTGAAGCCATGTGCAATTGCTTATACCAATCATAAATCACTTTCTATTGATTGGCATTCCTAATCCTTGACGTAATTAGAAGCTACAGAAAGAGCCACAGGATAATACTGTGCATGTCCACAAATCCTTGATTTTAGGGGCTCTTCTCTACCATGTTGCATCCCAATTTCATCAGGGAGAAAGGCACCCTAGTTTTTATTTTATTTTTATTGGTCTAAAATTAAACATGCATCTGCCACCTGATAAATCCTCACACTAAAGGTTAAAATGGGAACTTCTCATGCCTCTGTTTGATTTCTGTGTGCAAATGCGGACTTGCCTACACACTGCTCATAATCTGATTTACGCACCAATTTATTTTATACATTAGGCACACTGTGTGCAGCCTGACTGATGCATAAAAATTTCATGCAGAAAGGACTTACTCACACACAACTGCTTTTCAGTTATTATTACCTCTTCCGGTTACCATCATGGAGCTGGTAGGACGAGTGACACGTTTTGCCCACTGCACAAACATTCTGACTGGTACCTACTTGACTCCACCTTCAGCAGGTTCTGTAAGACCTTAACAGCTTTATCTTTAAGAAGATCAGATCTTACGTTTCTGTAAAGCCCTCTCCAGTGACAACTCCCCACTACTCCCACACACGAATTTTCCCACGCGAGCACAGCAGACACGGGGTTTATGTTGCAGTACACCTCAAATAAATTAACAACATGTACTAAGGGAGGATATTGTTGCTGATTTTCTGATTATCTTCGTCCACATAGGCTTCCTGTGTTATTATCAATCAAACTGAAGATATGTTTTTGCACAGCTTTTATTTAGGAAAAATCTGCAAGAAATGCATATTTCTGTATTTTCCATTTATTACAAGTCTCCTTTCATCCAAGAAATATGAGACCTGAAATAAATTGTACCATCCTGCCTTTTTTTTTATTCAAATCCTTGCCAGTGCCAGGCAGTATGCTAATGAAAACAGGTTGATAAATGACTCCCTGATATTTTCCAGACATTTTTCTCTCAGAAGTGCTCTAAACTGATGTAGCTCAAAGAGAATAAGGCGCATTAAGTCATTATATCAATTTTTGTTACCCAGATACTTCAGTCCCAGTTAAAAGCTGACAGCCAATATAAAACAAGGCAAGGGCATCATACGACTCCATCGATCAAACCTTGTCGTAGATAGATTGCCTATTACACAAATAGAAGCAGCAGATTCAGTTTGTAGTTTTATGCTCTCTAATTAAAGGATAACGGGGTACTTTCCCATAAATCTGCTAATTGCAACTGAATTACTTTAACAAATTTTGCCAAGCACAGAAAAAGAGTGATTGGTTAAGTTAATATAAACTAGCACGGGTTGTCACAAAGTGAGTTCCATAACAGGCTTTTACTATACCTTGACTGGGCAAGGTGTCACAAGCATTTAAGTCCATTGGGGTTCTTCAGCAACAGACAGCTGACAACCATAAAACACTGAACAAATAGGAGATAATTTATTTGCTGTACTTCCCCCTACCTCCAAAGCATAGAATAATGCCTTCTTTTCACCTAATTAATGTTTCTCTCTAAGCGGGCTGTTTTTCTGAGTCAGTATTATACAAGCAAAAGCACTAGATCACAGGAAGTGCTCCCACATGGGCACTCAGCAAACAATGGCAGCGATCTGCAAAAATAGAAAACCAGTCTCTAGCACTGCTGCGCGAAGCAGCCCAGGCACTTATTAAACAGCACAATAATGCCGTATTCTATGCGTTGGATATTATTCTAATGACTTCAGATATTCATATGGAAATAGCTAGACCAGCAGAATGGCAGATAATTCAAATCTATAAAGAAAGAGCAATCACAAGAGATCTCTAACTGTAACTTACAGAAGGAAATTATGACTGCGTTCACCTTTACAATGATATATACTGTGATAAAAACCTGTCTTTGCATTAAAAACAAACAACCAAACACAATACTTTCTAATTAATTGAGAAGACATTTATATCCAAGCCCATGAATAGTTTAGGAGAGAAATTTCTTACTGGCACAAAAATTATTTCTGTGATGACATGTTTTGCACTAAAGCGGCGTGTGGTTGCGTTCTCCTATATAAAGTGCAAGACTAGAACCATGATTCATATGAAGACACAACAGAAGCAATCCCTTTGACACACTGGAAGCTAAGATGGAGGGTGCTATTAGCAGCAGAAGAGTCAAGCATGTGAAATGCAAGTCCAACGCAACGACAGTAAGCATTTGAAAGAGCAGCTGCAATGTAAACACACCGGGCAAACGGAGCACTTAATTCAGCTCGGTTTAGTCTGACTTTTTCTTTCCCTCTCTTTTTTTCCTGCACACATTGCAGACATTCACAGTTTCAACAAAACCTTGCAAACAGCAAAACAAACAGAACACAGCAACAAAAAAAGCCCAGACCTTGAAAGTCAGATTTCTGCATGTTGCATTTGCCTTACAAACTCCCAGACAATTTTCTCTCATCGTTAAAAACAGCATTTGAAGACAAAAGACACCAGCAGAGATGCAGCCTTAGAAGAGTCTGGAAAGCCTAATTGACTTTAGAAAGCAAGACCTTAGTGGACTTGCTAGAGAAACTCAGAATTTCACCTGTTGTCACGTTGCTGTGTTTTTAACTGGAAAGATAACATAGAAAAAGCCCTTCCAACCTTAATGAGAGGAAGAAATACAGCTCCTCAAAAAATAAGGTGTCCCAGCATCAGCTGGGGGAAGAAAGTTCTGACATGCAGGGACAGCAAAGCAGCCAACAAAGACAACAAAAATGGACTTCTGAATGCACAGAAAATTTAACACATTTTTCTCTGAAAGGAGACTAAAGTCACTGGGGAATCAAAACACCCACTTGTTCTAAATGACCATAATTAGCAAATACTTCATGCAATAATTTTTAACATGGAAAAATTCTGAAAATGAATTGTTTTACCCCCACTGACATCAGTGTCAGTTCAGATGCTTGCTTGTATTTCACAGTAAGTCAAGGATTTTGTTTGTTTTACATCTTTAGCGGTCTTGCCTTTGGTGTGAGCCTGTAGGTTTTCCCCTTAAATGTAAGCCAGGGTGCAGTAAGTAGCGTAACGGAACACTGCCGTTCAAACGGGTGTTTGGTTTGCTTACAGGTTATTTCAGTGCCCCGTTTTTTTCTAACTGTGAGGAGCAGGGTGCCGTTCTGTCAGTTTAGATATTGTGCCCAACAAGATTTTAATGAAAATTAAAGTACAGAACATGAAAACACTGGGTTTTTGTTAACCTATAGAAGCACTGATGCACATGATGTTGCTTTATTTACACTAATGGCTTGAATGTCACGCAGTGAATTGTGGAGAGATCTCATTACAAAGGGAAAAGCACCTAGCTGAAGTAGCAGCTATTACTGGTCTCTGTATTTCTTTAGTTCTTGGTCTCTGTTGACAAATTCCATGTATTCCATTTCTATCTAATTCACATTGCTAATATACTCATGAAAATAACAACCACAAAGCTCCAAATAGAATCACAGAATCATTAGGGATCGGAAAGATCATCTAGTCCAATCCCCCTGCCACAGCACCATCACCCAGACCAAGTCATACAGTCAGTCAGGGTTAGAAGGGACCAGAGGATCATCCAGTTCCAACTCCCCTACCATGGGCAGGGACACCACACCCTAGATCAGGCTGGCCAGAGCCTTTCTCCATGGAATCTGTTTCCCCCTTCCCTTGGTGGCTCCAAACACATCTGCTCCAGGCTCCCGACTTCATGCTGGTACCTACGGTAGTCAGAGTGCATCACAAGCTCTTCTCTCTAAACTCAATTTGTACTGCACCAGGACATCAGGAGTTGGAGCAACTTTGATAAATAAAACCCCTCCAAGAGCTTCCAGCCTGGAAGCTCCATGAAAGGGCAACCCTGCAGCTGGAAGAGATATTTCATCCCATCAGCTCTTCGGAGCTAAATTGATTCCAGGGATGGGCTGGGTTTTGTCAATGACGTCTGTGTCCCAGTGTTGTGTTTACAGTGGTGTTTGACAACAAGAAGCATCTAACTGGGTTGTGAAAACCTGTTGTGGCCGTACGAGAGGAACCTGGGGCTTTAATGGCCAGCACAACCTCTGAGGGAGCAGATCTTCACAAGGACTTGAGCTGATAATAATTCCTTCATCCCAAACAGCAGCACGATGGGATTTCCTGTGGCTTTAACTCACAGACTCATCGGACAGCAGGTGGGAAGGGAGCTCGAGGATCACCTAGTCCAACCTATCCAGCTAGAAAGAGAATTCTGACTTCCAGCTTCCTTCAAACTAGCACAAAAACCCAACCCCAACGGATTCATCCATCTGGGACAGCCACGGATGGTCCCGTGTGGCAACGAGCTCCATGGGCAGTAGGCACCCAGCAGCCGCCCTGGGCAAAGGTCTCCCTCGCCTGCTCAGCCTGGGTCTTTTAATCATGGGATCCCACACTGGGTTGGGTTGAGATGGAGCTCAGAGCTCCCCCAGTCCCAGCCCCCCGCCATGAGCAGCGACACCTCCCACCAGGGCAAGGCGCCCACAGACTCATCCCACCTGCCCCCGGACACTGCCAGGGATGGAGCAGCCACAACAGTATAGAAAGTAGAGAAACAAAGAGCCAGGAAGGATCTCAAGCACTCATCCAGTTACTTGGACCAAAATGAAATGCATTCCTGTGACTGTTCCTGGTTTTACAGCATATTCCAAATACACCACAGCATTCAGCTGCGCAGCCTCTGCGCAAAAAACACAGGATCAAACTTGTGCCTGATAACCTTGGTTTGGAGCAGCGTAGAGAATATACAGCTGCAGTCAGCTAATAGAAAACGTGCTATGGTTAACCTGATGAGTACTTCCAGTCAGGCTATACTGACCCAAGATGAAGCTCTGGCCAGCCTGATCTAGGGTGGGGTGTCCCTGCCCATGGTAGGGGAGTTGGAACTGGATGATCCTCTGGTCCCTTCTAACCCTGACTTGTTCTACGTGATCCTGCTGTGGCAGGGGAATTGGACTGGATGATCTTTCGAGGTCCCTTCCAATCCCCAATGATTCTATGATTCTGTAAGAGAACTAACAGAATTCAGGTAACACACTGATCATACAGAGAAACCACAGAACATGTCCCTTTCATTAGACAAGCGGGTTCTCAACCTCTGAGTAAATAAGATGTCACAATGAGCTTAAGTTACCAAAAGTCTGTGATTTATTTGTTTTCCAAAGTTGTTTTCCAGACATCTAATAGCAACCTAGGTCTCAAACCCCACATACAGTGCACTTAAACTGCACCGCAAGACCAGAATACTCTCCAATCACCGAAAGACCTATGGCCTGAAGACTATCTGGAAAGTAAGAATGGCATCATACACGTCACAAAACCTCCCAGATTACAGATGTGGCCACATCTGTAGAGATTTTTAAGTGCTAGAATAGGTGAGGGAGAAGGAAGCAGATTTCCCAGGGGACAATAATACTCCTTTAGACCAGCCCTAGTTTTAACTGTGACACAAAGCTGCGCACACACCTGTCTGCCATCTCTGAACATTTAGTTTTACAACAACTTTGCAGGTACTGAACAATACTTGGTTAGACAGAAGTGTGACTATTAAGAGACTGCATGCCAATTTCATTGCTATCCACCTTGGTGTTCCTCCTCTGCACCAGGCTGTAGAGTGCCATTCAGAATGCATCCCTGATGTTGTGTCCAGAAAGAGATATCCAGGACATTGGCAGCATGGACTTGGCACTCAATCCTATTTTGCTGATCCACCATCACCACTTCAGAAGTGCTTTGTCACAATTTGTGACTGTTACTCCTAGACCCTTCAGAATTAGTAGCTGTTTGACTCTACAGGCTTACTTTATTTGCAGGCTGCTGAGAATAAAATACCAATAAACCAGAGAAGACCTGAAGAAAAGCTGCCACTTCACAAGAACTATTAAGCCAATGCAAGAACAAAAAGGCCTGTGATGGCATCAAAATAACAAGTGCACAAATGCAAAAAGAGGGGAAAAGCTGTTGTTGTATAGAAGTTGAGATGTTCAAAATTCCCTGGCAGAGTCTGACAGCGAGCTACTGTGTCACACTGGTTGTTGCTAGGGAGTATTTCTGAAAAGCAAAGGCAATCCCCAGCTTTATGTTTGAGTGCGGAGGGGTACAGCTGTCACATCACACACTACCAGAGGTAGAGCAACCTCTGTGACTCACACCATGTTAAGTGAAATTTTACCAAGTCAAGCTGAGGCAACTACCCAAAGAGCTTGCAGGTATTTCTGAGACTGCAAGTAAACCAAGATATTAACCTGAATCCTACCAACCGCAGTTGTCGAGACCAGCTGCAAATATGTCTGGAACACACCGAGATACCAAAACCTCCAAATGGGAGATAGAAGCATTAGTTAGTGGGAGGTAGCAGCATTCCATGCCTTGAAATAGGGCAAGGTATCCACCATGCAGATATAGAATAAAAGCAACAGAGTAGGTCTGCAACACAGAGAATCTATTAAGAACTTCTTCCCTTCTTTAGACTTACACTAAAAATAATAGCAACTCACAATCACAGCCTTCTTTCTGCTAGCAGCCTGTATGTCTTCTTATTTTTGCAGTCATGCAAAATGTAAACAAATATTCCCATTTGGACAGACATTTCAAAAAAGCCTGTCGTTATGAGTATCCCGTTACATTCCAGTCCAAACTTCTGACCTCACTCTGTTAAATTCAAATCCTTGATAGCAAAAAGAGCTTTTCCAGCATACGGGGGGGTGGGGGGGGGGAAAAAGCACGAGAGCCTGGATGGTGAACCCAGGATTTGTCTTAACACTTTTAGCTGTCGGGAAAAGAGAAGGCACATCATGGAGGGCTAAGGGACTCTCCTTACACAAACCAAATAGCAAACGCAAGCAATTTGAGATCTGGCAAGAAAAATACAGGCTATAGAAATGCTTTCAAGTAAATTCCTCTTTAGACTCTAGCAAAAATGAGGATTTATTTATGTTTATTGGTACCATTACATATGTACAGGAATGATCCCAGAAGTGGGGCCAAGGCTGAACTAGTTTTAGGCCTGGCTAGCTAAGTAGACGCTATTTTGAACTGTAGGATTAAGCGATTAGCCTAACTTCCACACACCACACCCCCCCCCAAAAAAAAGAAAAATCTAATACAAAATCTAAGGCATAAGAACTGTTACATTTAAAAATACAATGCAATACTAAATGTAACCAGAAGGGAGATATGATGGAGTGTAAAGATATCATGAATTACATTTTAGATCCAGTTGAAAGATAAAGTACGAATGTCCATCACTCCACAGTTGTTTGGGAGGTTTCAGATCAACATTTACTGGTTACAGGACTACAGCTCATTAACTAACGTTAAAAAAAAGCATTAAGTCTCTGAAACAGCAGTATTTCCAGATCTTCTCTTGCTAAGCAACTGCAGCTTTAAAACTAAAACCGTGACTTTAGGGCAAGACCAGGTGGACAGGTAAATTACGGTAAGCAAAGCTACTCTAAGAAGTTAATTGATTTCATTAGGTTGCAACAATCACGACATGGAGGTCCGACAGAAAGAGTGACACAATTTACTTAATCTTCTTTTCCAAGTAGATCCTTAAAATACAAGCGTTTGAAGTGCAGACCCAAGCAAAATCGGTGTTGCCTGCACACATGCATACGCGTAGAAACGTATTTATCAACTTGGCCTCGCAGTGGCACTCAGATCTGCTTCGAATTCACAAAAACGAAGACAAAAACTAACTTCTCCAGGTTGCTTTTACAGTTCGTAAGAAAAGTGAATTAATCTTTGACTGCTGAGACGCAGTTTGGCAACATGAGTCAGGCAGCATTTCAGAACACTGGGGAACCCCATAACTGTCTGAACCTGTCCACATACAGTGACAAGAGTGTTACTTCCCCCAGACTGTAGCTGCCATTCAGATTATGTATCACTCTGAGAAAGGTATGATTTTAGCACATACAGTGTCTCCTGAAACTGGAGCTTGATGGGAATCTGCACATAGAGTCCTAACGAGAACAACAATCCTGGAAGCAAACCTTACACCTGTAAAGACATCAAGAATTATGTTTTCTTTTCTCCTCATTTCCTCATCAATATACTTTATAACCTTGCCTCAGAACAAACACTTCAAATAACAAGAGGCCAGCTTAGTCATTTGGCATTTATTGTAAACATGTCTCTGAGGCACCATCTCTTTTTAATTTATGCACTCCTCGAAGTTAAAGCAAATATTTCATAATGACTAATAAAAATTCAGAGCAGCCTCTAATAGTCATATTTCAAGCATTTACTAGCCTGGTCTACATCTTGATCAAGGAGTAAAGGCAAAGAATGAAAACTCTTACTCCAATTTACTTTTTTTTCCCCTTCCTAATATAAAACTTTGACAGGACACGTTTCTTCTCAGAGTTTCAGATTCCTACTTCAAACAGGAAACCCTAACAAATCCCTTCAGGCATCTCACATGAGGTTCCCGTATTTTGAGACCCACTTTACTTTGTTGTCCCCATTGCACGGTTCCAGCTTGGAAATCTAGAACACAAAACATTCTCCAAGCCCATAATAAGAAATGCACTTTTTGAGAATAATTATATTGTTTACACTACTTTTTCACTTCACAGTGGCTGAGCTGCTTATCAAAACCAGACGTATTTTGTTACGGATAACAAATGAATTGAATAAACATTCAACATCTTCATCAATGACATTGATGAGGGCACAGAGTGTCTGCTCAGCGAGTTTGCTGATGACACCAAGCTGGGAGGCTTGGCTGATACAGCTGAGGGCTGTGCTGCCATCCAGAGAGACCTGGACAGACTGGAGGGCTGGGCACAGAGAAACCAGATGAGGTTCAACAGGGACAAGTGCAGAGTCCTGCATCTGGGGAGGAATAACAAACTCCACCAGTACAGGCTGGGAGGTGATCTACTGGAAAGCAGTCCTGTGGAGAGGGACCTGGGGGTCCTGGTGGACAACAGGTTAACCATGGCACAGCAATGTGCCCTGGTGGCCAAGAAGGCCAGTGGGATCCTGGGGTGTATTAGGAGGAGTGTGTCCAGCAGATCGAGAGAGGTTCTTCTCCCCCTCTACTCTGCCCTGCTGAGGCCTCATCTTGAGTGCTGTGTTCAGTTTTGGGCCCCCCAGTTTAAGAGGGACAAGGATCTACTGGAGAGGGTCCAGCGGAGGGCTACGAGGATGATTAGGGGACAGGAGGGCATGGCTTATGAGGAGAGGCTGAGGGACTTGGGGCTTTTTAGTCTGGAGAAGAGAAGACTTAGGGGAGATTTGATCAATGTTTATAAGTACCTGAAGGCTGGCCAGGAGCGGGGGGAAAGGCTCTTTTCACTTGCTCCCTGTGATAGGACAAGGAGCAATGGGTGTAAGTTGCAGCAGAGGAGGTTCCGCCTCAACACAAGGGGGAACTTCTTTACTGTGAGGGTCACGGAGCACTGGAACAGACTCCCCAGGGAGGTCGTGGAGTCTCCTTCTCTGGGGACTTTCAAGGCCCGCCTGGATGCGTTCCTCTGTGATCTGTGTTAGATAGTTTTGTCCTGCTCTGGCAGGGGGGTTGGACTCGATGATCTCTTGGGTCCCTTCCAACCCCTAACATCCTATGATCCTATGATCCTATGTACGTTAGTCTTCTGGACGCTAAGTTTCTCACACAAGTGGTTGGTCCATTTGGTTTCAGTTTCAATTTCCAAAAAGACACATCTTGACCTTACCTCGGCCAGCCCCACAAGGATGGTTTTCAAAGGCCAGAGGAAAGCCTTTGTCCCCACAGGGCTATAAAAATGTCTTTTTGTGTTGCTACAAGTATTCAAGCTATCCACATTTGCACATCTAGCCCAGAGGTCAATATGATAGTCACTGTGATTATGGTTGCTCCCTTCTGTTTCCAAAAAAACCAAAAAAGGTCTAATAAGAACCTTTATTGTGATGCAGGAACTAAGGGAACTAAAATAACCACATTTTTTAAAGTCTTTCACCCCTGCCCCTGAAGTATGACAGTCTGATTGGTCATAGCAAAGTCTTTCATTATAAACTTTTTATTCAGAGAAAAGTAGGTGCTTTGAATTTCAAAATTCACTCCACCGCAGCTTGAGAGAGTTTCATTCATTTCTGCATGCTTTTCCAGAGGGGAAACATAAAGTAGCAGTTTCTGATGCCCCAGTTGTTCAAATTGGAAGTGACAGAAGACCTATTAGCTTATACAGAGAGATGAGAGCCACCCCTTCCCAATCTATCACCGAACACCTTAGAAGAAGGTCATAAGGTTCCTAAGAACTGATGCTGGTAACCCTTGGAATGAAAGAAGGTGGGAACTGACAGTATTCACCCAACTTACAAACGGTGACAGAATTCTCCAATAAAGTAGTGTAGAAGTATAAAGAAAGCACAGCCTGCATAAGAAAATCTATTGCTAGATCCCAGATGTGCATTACTGTAAGAGCTGTAGCCTTGGAAGGTACGTCTCTGGGGTCTTGCTTCCTCTTTCTGTCACATCTGGAATAAAAGGTCTATACTGAATCAACTGCCTACTGGCTAAGAACGATACTTATTCCAGCCATTTATTCTCACATAATTTTGATAAACAGAGATGTTCTGAAACAAGGTACTCCTACACTCTTACATACACATGTCCTGCTCTCAAGCTACTCACCCAAGAAATGAAACATGCAAAATTTTCCATCATTATATTAAGAGCCTTAAAACTTTATATATAATACTTTTTGCAGCCAGAATCACAGAAAATGCCACTACATCTTTTTATCTTAGGATCTTTACAGCGACCTGCTCAGGAAAGCACGTGTGACTGACAGGAGTCTGCACGAGTACTACTTCTGACAGAAAAAAAGACTTCAACATTGATTCATTGCTAATTTGACTGTACAGTACTACCAAGATTACTGTAGCACACAGTTTTCTTGTAAGGTTATGAACTGGTCTGCATCCTTCCACTGCTAGAATTTAATACTGTGCTAAGTGTGACATATCTCATCCATTATTAATCCCATCCAGTTCTGCAGCAAGTTTCTATAAAACCAGTGTTGAAATACTACACTCTTAAGGCTCCTGCCAAACCCAAAAGATGTAATATTAACATGGTTATGTTCCAAATAGGTGCATTTAAGCCACACTAAACAATCTGCATGTTCTGCTTGTGTGTTCCTAGGGAATATTTATCCTATCAGTAAAGCCTAGGAAACAGTGTTTTAGTATAGTTTATGACAGCGCTACAAATACTGCTCAACACAAAGTGAAGTTACAGATAATATCTGAACAGCCTTATTATTGCTTTGAGGGAGAGCTAAATAAGTGATATAGTTTTTCTGGACCATGGATAGCACTCAATTCAAGAACCAGAAAGAAAACACTGATCAAATCCTAGTTTTTACTGGTACGACCACTGACCCTAGCTACTGAGGAAACACCTACCTTTATTCCTACGAAGTAATGCAGACAAGGCTTCGTGGCTCATATGCATTCCTCAAAAACTGTTAGGTTTTTTAATAGTGCAAACATTCTTCTCAGGGAGAGCATGAAAAGCATGAAAGCTCTATTCCACCTTTTGTAATTTGCTGCACTGTTTCTATTTCACTTTGTCAAGGAATTCTCTACCAATAAAAGTACTCCCTGCCTTCACTGAAGGGAAAAAAATGTATCCTGAAACAGAACACAATCACAAAATCACTGAATATTAGGGACTGGAAGGGACCTTGAAAGATCATCTAGTCCAATCCCCCTGCCACAGCAGGATCATCTAGACTAAGTTGTACAGGAACATATCCAGGAGGGTTTTAAACGTCTCCACAGAAGGAGACTCCACAACCTCCCCGGCAGCCTGTTCCAGGGCTCCGTCACCAACTTAGGATTGCCTGTGACACTGCTGTAAACCTTAATTCAGCCCACCAAAACATCAATTATTTTCAGAGAAGGCTGCACCTATCAAAAAAAAACCAAACACCTGACTTAAAGAAAACTGAAAAAAGATCAAGACACAAACAATGCTTCCCAAAATTTTCTGAAGTTAGTAAAAAGTTGTATTTAAGTTATATTACACTGCTAAATCAGTTATTCTCTTACATTTCTGGTCGTTTGTTTAACTTTCAACACTTTGATGTGAGTAACACCAGGCTAACGGCTGGTAGCTTGTTCCAAATACTAACTGTCTGAATGCTAGTAGGATTCCCAAAAGTAAGACACCAGCAGCAGCAGAATAGGTTAGCACGTTTGATACTTACAACTCTCCTTTGACTCATTTGTAGTGATTTGAAAGCCTGGCTATCATTAGCATTAATACGAAATACCGTAACCTAAAAATCCGCCACAACTTCTTTACTTCTGCTTTGTAGTCATGCATAGCACAAGAAAGTACAGTGGCTGCAAGTTGTTTGAAAGCAAAAAGGTACCTTTTTCCATTCAGCAGTTTCATTTGTTCCCTTCCCGTACCTAATTTGACCCGAACTTCTGAAAAACACATGTACGTGTACATTCTGAACTACATCTATCTTGCAGTAAGTCAGCAGAGGAACCTTACATAGCTAAATGTAGAGTAGGTAAGTACAGTGATACTGTACTGATGCTATTCCACTTTGTAGCTTTCACTGTGAACTATAAACAGCTTCACTCTCTGCTGGCTGCCTTAAATACTCAGCTAGGAAGTGGTTATCTATTAAAGGAGGATTAATGTATAGATCTTCAACCCCAACTGAAATAAGAAGTGAAAATGAAGAAAAAAATTAGACTATCCAACATGATAGAACTAATAAAAAGGGAACACATTTCTCAACTGTTAACCTTGAACATTTGCTAGCTCAAGATTTTCACATTCTTCCTGTATCTCTTTACTGTTCATTCCTTAATAACCACTCAAAAATCAGCCACACATTAAAGAAATGCAATATAAATTTGACTGGACTCACCACATCTGAGATATCCTCCAATACAGCATAAAGCTAATTTATCTGTCACTTACTCTAAGTAAAATGACAAATATCCGTAATATCTGTCAAGATATGAAAGCTTTAGAAAGAGTTATGCAGCTGTCAACATTTTGATGACTTTAACAAGAGAAAAATAAACAAAGATAAAATAGACAGCATGTCTGCTGCGTATCCAGTTGCCAAAATCTCCTATTACTTATATTAATAATAATAAAATTACTACATAAAAGTAAGATAAACAACCAAGACTTCTGCAATACATTGATACAGGCTATACAATTGGTACTGGTGAAACACAGTTGTGGAAAGCATTGCTAAATAATGGAATGTGGGTCTGTTCAGTAACTCAATAATTATCATACCGTAATATCCAGCATTTATTTAATGTAGGCTTACTCTTTCAGCTCCAATGGCACATAAATCTTTAGAAAGAACAACCAAAATCTGAAAGGTCAAATATTTGGCTTCCTATTTCTAAACAAGATTTATTCTTCACATATTTCAGCAATTGAACAATACCTTAAACCACTTCATGTTCAATATCCAACAGAGCATACTTTTTACAAAAAGACATCTTAAGGACTGCATGTAAAGACATTTTGACTGAGGCAATTTTTATCCCCTTTCTTTCTGTTTTTATTTGGCTGTCAGTTTATAGGTGCTGAAATAAGAGTATGCCCTCCTCTCTCCATGCGAAAAATATAAAAACAGAATATTTTTTTTATCGCTTTAGCTTGGCTTATCCCTGTTTGTACCTGGCTTTAGGATCTTTGCATAAAACATCCTGCTCTAAAGGACAGTATCAAATACGGGTATCCTACCTCGAATACAGGACCTTAAGTTCTGTGACTACGCAAACAATAAAAGTATGACTGCCACTAAATGTCTTACCATAGCAAAAAATCAAAACAGCAGTACAATTGCTTTCCTTTGCACCGGAATAAGGATAATAGAAGTTGTGAAAAATCTGGTTATAGTAAATATGCATACAAGAAGAAAAGATTTTGTAACCTTCTGTTACGGTTTGAATAATACCAACATTTTCAGAAGTCTAGAGTTGTGCTTTCATGAAGAAAAACGTGCGTTTCGCTTTAAGAGAAGTCTTCCAGTGACTTGTCCTGGGAGGGGCGGGCAAAATATGACACTGTAAGAGAGGGCTGACTAATCAGTCCAGCCCCTTTTTTCTCTGGGAGCTTTCCCTCAGCACATTGACACAGGGGTGGGAAGGAGGAATGATGGAACAGGCTGCAGCACGACCTGCAGCAGCAGCTCCCTTTCTGGCTGGAGGCAGCAGCCACATCCCGGGGCCCCTTCTGCCTGGGAGAGGCAGGCCAAGAAGTGGGTCCCGACCTCTGAGTTGGAACAGCGGGCCCCAGTGCCAGCAGAGGCAGGGCTTTCTGTGCCATGCTGACAGAAAGGCCTTCCCCTGCTCACCTTTCAAGCAGTCTGGGTGTAGCAAGAACCATCAAGTGCCGATTCTTCCCCACATGTAGCAACCCCGAACTGCATCCGCCAACCTGTGGTGAGCGGAAAAAATACTCCCCTTTCCCCTGTAACCAAAGCAGGAGGAGGGGAAAGAGAGAAAGCCAGAGAGAGCCAGGAGGGAAACGGAACTCTCTCAGCCACATTTGCGGCAAGGGGGAGGACCCTTGCTGATGTGGCCATGCAGTCCCTGCTATAGTGTGCTTGCCACATGGCTAGCCATGCGGCTGCTGCCATTCTGAGCCACTGATCAGCAGGAAAAGAAACTGTCATTTCTGCCACTGAGAAAAGCTGGGGATGCTCAAGTATTGGGGAGAGAAGCAGCCTCGGGAGAGGCATTTGAGGATTCCTTCATGCCTAGATGAACTGTATGTTCTGAAAGAAGCAGAAGGACTTGAGAATCCTTAAACCTTTGGCAAGAAAGAAACTGGGTTCTTTTTAAGAGGCACGTTTCCTGCACCGAGAGATGCAGTTCGGGCTCAGAGGAATCACGCCTGTCTGATCAGAGTTTTGCCGGACAAACTATGCTGAAGAATTGAAGAGTTCACCAGTTTGGAGCAGCTGAGGATTCAGTGTCTGCAGACCATGGTGTGCAACTCACGGAAGACCTGACAAGTCTCTCAGAACAAAAGAAGAGAGGGTGATTGTACCCCTCTCAGCTTGACTGACATGCTTTCCCCAGGGCTGTAATGTAAAAACCCAAAGACGAATACGGTAGTCATCTCCCACTGTATTTTTCTCAGAATATGTGATGGCACACACAGAGAATCACACAGAACATTAGGGATTGGAAGCCACCTCCAAAGATCATCCAGTCCAACCCCCCCGCCACAGCAGGATCACCCAGACCAAGTCCAGGCGGGTTTCAAACGTCTCCAGAGATGGAAACTCCACAAACTCCCTGGGCAGCCCCCTCCAGCGCCCCATCACCCTCACTGGGAAGAAGTTATAGAATCACAGAGTCAGTGGTGACAGACGGCACTGCGACAGAGTTTCTGGCTTGTATGCACTACCTTGCTTAACCTTTTTCTTCTTTCTGTATCTATAGATTTAATAAATCCCTTTCATTTTCTCTAGGCTACCCATTGTCTGGCAAATTCTATCTCAGATGTCCCCGAGACCTAGCTGCCTTTCCTTTGTTTACTTGTGGTCTTGAACCCACCACACTTTCACATACTGAACACCAGTTGTATAACCAAGAGTTAGATTTGTTTTGGAGAATAGGAACTCAAATATAATTTTTAAGAAATGACATTCATAGTGGTGAAATCTGACACAAGCAATCAAAAATTAACATCTACAAGCTGCTAAAATAGGAAATCTGTATGTTTGCAAACAGTATTTCGATTTTATTCCCGAGTTCAGCCTCGTACTACCAAGCAGACATCTGTAAGGCAAGATTTTATGGGTGATGGAAAAGAAGCAGCTAGCCCACTTCTCATCAAGTCTCAAGGTGAACCACTAGAAGAAGACATAATTTTTCCAAGGTATTAAATCAAAATATGAGCTCCCACAAGAAACAATAAAAAGGGATAATACATAGTAATCTAGAAAGAAAGGTGAAGAACATATTACATCTTGTAATTGATACCACCATACTTGTAAAACAGGTCCTGAAACTGCAGAACTTGGTAGTTCATGTCTGTCGACAGAATGCCCAGACTTTCCCAGATAGTAATTTTAGTGGCTGAAGAATAAGATTTAAGTTTATACAAAAGTTTCGCACCTGCACCACCAGTATTTATTCTAGATAAACGGCAACACACAGTGTCTACTCTTGTTTGACTTGAAGGCTTTGCAGACTGATTTAGCTTGACTAAGGAGATGAAAACTTAATTTCTAACCAATTCATAATACACCAAAATAAACTCCACCTCTAACAAGATTATCTATTCCTGACTTTGCAGCAACTACTTAAAGAGTTTTCTAACTACTAAAACAAAAACCTGTGAATCACTTTCTTTTCCTCACAAAGCAGGAGGTCGGGGGAGCACACAGGTTTTCTCTCCCAGCTTTCAGTCTGAGATCTCTCAGATTTTCGCATAATGCCATCTGACTGTGAAAAATTTATTAGCCATATAGAAACAGGAGACAAATTGCTAGGCATGATCCAACCAGACCTCACACTCAGCACGAGGAGGTTTTCTTGAAACTTCAGGGAGATAGCTAAGTAATAAATGAAGGAACTAAGAAACTATGTAGGTTGCTCTGTACTGTCATTAGCACCAACAAAATGAATCAAAATCTCAGTGTGGCCTAAAAAAGAACATGAGATTGGCTCTAAGAAGTGGTCATCTGTGATCCTTAAAAATGTCATGAGGCTATAAGTTCAAAAAAGCATTGATTAAACATCACAACACTGTCATTAGTTTAGGGGGGTTTGGCTGGACAGAGATTCCCACAAGACACATTTTTGTGGCTGCTCTGCCTGACTATGTTTAGCCGGTTTGAATGACTACAGGTCACATCATGTCACTTGGCTCCAAAACAAAGAAACAAAGCAAAACTGAAATTAACTGTAAAAAAAAAAACCCCAGTGGGATAAAACTCTAATTTACCTACTTAAAGTAGTAAACTGATGATTCACAAACACATTGGTACATGTATTTTTCTCAACAGTGGTATTATCTGTTTCACTCGCGTGGACGTGACAATACTAACAGTGAACGGATTCAGTACTTTTAAACTAAAAATGAAAGACACCCAGAGCTGGGATTTTTTGGTAGCCCCTCTTGTGAAGTGTATAAATTATTTGCCTTGTACTATCAGCCATGTATATTTTTTCCTAATTTGTATGTTTAATACAAATTTTAAATCATATAAACACCTGAATTATTGTTTACTTAACGCTCTTCAGAGTATAGACCTAACCCAACAGACATAATCCAGAAACCGCAATTCACTTAGCAGACGACACGTTCTGCTGCTGCTCAGGAAGGAAAAAAAGAAAAACCAACAGCATTAGATGGAAATTTATCTTTCTTATTTATACCTGTCCAAGCTCAGCAAAAATGAAACATGTCTTAGATATCGGAAAATGAAGCCTTCAAACATTGCTACTCCACATTATCACATTCATCTGATTTTTTAAAAACAGGAACAGCTGCATTTTCTGATAAGAAAGCAGGAAGATGTTGTGTATTTTTGCACAGATGTTTCTAAAATCTTTCTTTGTTAAGCGTATGTCTAACAAATAAGGCACCTTTAATCTTCTCTAATAGTTAAATCAAATGAAATACATGACACGGCATAATAACTTTAAAACATATACAAATAAAAGAAATCACTGATCATGTTTTCATACAGAAAGGAAGTTATTTCAACTTTGTAACTTCAGTTATCACAAATGCTAACGAACTCATTAAAGATCCATGAGACCAAATGTCAGGCAAATATTTATTAATACTAACAGAAAAGTGCACTTACACTCATAGCTTGTTCTTCAAAGAAGTGCAGGAGAGTCCTCGTAAATGAAAGATATTCCAAACAACTGATTTATGGATAAACAAAATACTAATAGTAAACACATGTATGATCATTTCAAGTGCTCAGTATTCTTCATGTCGTAATTCAGCTAGGCAATTACGAGGTGTGGAAAGATCATTTCAAGAGAATAAAGCAAAGTAATGAACTTCTAAAAGTTTCCATTTTTTATATTTTACTCCTTGTATATACATGATACACGCATGTTTCATGCAAAGTGACATACATGTATCCTCTAGACATATACCTATAGGAAGAGTCTAGAGATACATACAAAACTGGGGCTTAGTAAACTGTACTCTGTTCTTTCTTAGGACCTGATCTTTCCAAGATCCACTCTAAATCTGTCCTCTTTTAGCCTGAAACCCTTCTCCCTTGTCCTATCACTAGAGTCCTTTGCGAAAAGTCTCTCTCCTGCTTACCTGTAGGGTACCTGCTGAGTACCCTCCACGCTGCCCTAGGGACAATAAACTCTGCCATCTCATGATCCCTGCAGCTCAGAATTCCCTGGAGCTTCACGTTCTCCACCAGCCCCTCCTCATTGGTGAAGACAAGGTCCAGTGCAGCACCCCTCCTCATTGGTTCCTTTACCATTTGGAAAAGAAAACTATCCTCCATGCACTCCAGGAATCTCCTGAATGCTTATGCCCCGCTGTATTGATACCAGGGTGTGGTTGATGTCTGCCATGAGGACCACGATTTGTGAGCATGAAGCTACTCCTCATCCATCTACAAAGAGCCTCATCCACTTGGCTCTTCTGATCAGATGGCCTGTAGCAGACCTCCACTGTAATGTCTTCTGCCTTCTCATTTACTCTGACCATAAGGTCTCGATAGTTTTTCATCCGCTCCTAGGTGGAGTTCCACACACTCTAGCGGGTCATTGACATAGAGGGCAACTCCTTGTCCCCCCGCCTGTCCTTCCTAAAGAGCTGATACCCGTTCATTCAACACTACAATCATTGGAATCATCCCATCTTGTCCTTGTGATACCAATGAGGTCATAATCCTGCAGTCTCTAACTCTTCTTGTTTATTGCCCATGCTGCCATGCACTGGCATGGAGGCATTTGAGCTGGGCTCCCAATGAAGGGTCTAGAATTCCCTTGTGATATTTCTTCTGCCCTACCCTGCCTATTTCTATGACTGCAAACCTAAGGCTAATCTCCCTAGGTCTCATCCACAGAGATCCCAAATCTTCCCTGTTTATTTCCCATGATACATGCAGCAGTATTAATGCAGCTGAGTTGGGCCTCTGGCCTCATCCCCAACAACTGCACACAATCCCCTTAGTGAGCCCAGGTGTATCCCCTTCTCCCCTCGAGCTTAGTTTAAAGTCCTCGCAGTGAGTTCCATCAATTCTTTAGCTAGAATCCTTTTTCCCCTTTGAGGAGTTGAATTCCATCAGACCTGAGCAAGCCCAGTGTTCAAAACACGCAGGACCCCAAGGGTTCCACCATGGAGCAGAGCTGAGGAGAAAGGAGGACAGTTTATCTCATCAGAGATAACTTGAAAAATCAAGTTACGCCTTGTTGAGCACTAGTCTGGAAAGTGGACTGTTTACACTAAAATAAGACCTGAACCCCAACCAGAAGCAATCATGTGGCACTTCACAGAATCACAGAATTCTAGTCCAATACCCGTGCCAAAGCAGGACCATCCAGAGTAGGTCACACAGGAATGTGTCCTGGCAGGTTTTGAATATCTCCAGAGGAGATGTCTCTGAGCAGCCTGTTCCAGAGCTACGCCACCCTCACAGTAAAGAAGCTTTTCCTTATGTTTACATGGAACCTCCTACGCTATAGCTTGCACCCTTTACCCCTTGTCCTTATCACTGGACACAACTGAGAAGAGTCTGGCTATGTCCTCCTGACAATCACCCTTTACATATTTATAAACATTAATGAGGTCATTCCTCAGTCTCTTCTTCTCCAAGCTGAAGAGACCCAGCTCCTTCAGCCTTTCCTCCTAAAGAAGATGCTGCACTCCATCATCCTCGTGACTCTGCGCAGTTTCCTGTCCTTCTTGAACAGAGTGGCCCAGAAATGGGGACAGTACTTCAGTAGTTGTTTACTAAGCAGCAAATCAAGAGAGAAAACGTCTTCCTAAGGAGAAGAACTAGGCTGGTGCAGACACAAAGAGGAAGTGTTTAAAAAAAAAACCAATATCTTAATTAAGAAAATTTAATGCACCACCCATTCCCTGAAGTAATCACACTTACAAAGACTTTGTAGATATACTGTATAATAGGGAAAATCAGAACGCATATGGAAACTTATGCACAATAATAACAACATAAGAAGAATTTCAGAGCTTTTTTTTTTCCAGAGCTTATCACAGTATGTAACGACACATCATCTTTTAGGAAAAACATCACTTTTAACAATGGTCTATTTGAAAAACACTGAGATATTCAAACTTTCAGGATAGATCAATTATTGAGTCAGAGCTGATGCTTCAAGATTATGCATGTTAAAATGCAAACTCATTTTACAAGCAACTCATTAAAAATGAAACCGTTTAGTCATTACATGAATTGACCAAATGGACATTAATTTTATTTCTCTGCAATACTACTCATGTTTGTTGCTCTTACACTTCTTTCCTTAAACAAAAGCAGATGGCTCCTTTAAGCAAGTGTTGAACATATCGTATCAGTTAAATGCAGGTAGCTTGTTTATACTGACATGGGAGAAAGACCCCAGTTGGGTGAAGTAAATAAAATCACTCAACAATCTAAAAACCATTGCTTTCAGTTCTTGGAACAGGCTTACCTGTAATAGGGCAGCCCAGTCTGCACCATATGTCTGTCACATACTTCTGAAGTGTCAACTACACAAAACAGAATGTGAACTGGTCTTTCTGCCTAGACTTAAAATGTGGTCAGCCTGCAATAATGGCCTAAGATCAAGAAAACTTTCCAACTGTTCATTAAACAATTAGGTTAAGACTCAACTCATGCAACTGAAATCATAAAACACAAGGAGACTTTAATTACTACAATACCATAGACATACGCAGTAGAGGAGACAGCCTGGAGGAGAAAAGGCTCTACAACCTACCATTTTGGTGCTCTTAATAAAGGCTATGTCTGTCATAGACTTTCAACAGCAATATGAAATCCACAGCTACTAAGAGGTTCCAACCACAAGTCAACATTTAGAATTGCCAATGCCTGTTTTAAAATAGACTTAATATTTTAAATCTTAAGAAAATAAAAATAGCATTACTACAAGAGCAAATAAAAGACATTTTCTGGAAGAAATCCAGAAGATTACATTATTTGGAGTTTTTTGGTTTTTAACAAATCTAACTCCCAAACGCAGATCTATAAAAGTACAGCTAGAAACTCAGCAACACAGGACTGCTTTAAAGAAACATAAACAGCTCCAGTGGTAGAATTTCCAACATAGTTCTGCCTAGTCTCATTTTCTCTTTGCTTTCCTACCAATCTGTGTCACAGACCACAGCATAGTCTTGGATAATAAAGGCAAAACTAGATATCCTCCAAAAGAAGAGGCCAGAACAGTTCTGTTATCTCACACAGAATCACAGAACATTAGGGATTGGAAGGGACCTCGAAAGATCATCTAGTCCAATCCCCCTGACACAGCAGGATCACCTAGACCAAGTCACACAGGAACAGGGGGGTTTTAAATGTCTCCCTGGGCAGCTCATTCCAGTGCTGTGTCACCCCCACTGTGAAGAAATTCTTTCATATCTATGTGGAACCTCCTATGTTCCAGCTGACACTCATTGCCCCTTGTCCTATCATTAGATGACACTGAGAAAAGTCTGGCTCCATCCTCCTGAGATCCACCCTTCACATAGTTATAGACATTAATGAGGTTACCCCTCAGTCTCCTTTTCTCCAAGCTAAAGAGATACAGTTCCCTCAGCCTCCACTCCCTTCATCATTTTCATGGCTCTGCACTGGACTCTCTCCAGCATGTTTGTGTCCTTCTTGAACTGAGGGGCCCAGAACCAGACACAATATTCTATATGTGGTTTCACCAGGGCAAAGTAGAGCAGGAGGAGAACCTCTCTCAATCTGCTAACCAGCTCCTTTCTAATCCACCCCAGGATGCCATTGGCCTTCTTGGCCACAAGGGCACATTGCTGGCTCATGGTCATCCTACAGTATCACAGTATCACAGTATCACAGTATTATCAAGGTTGGAAGAGACCTCATAGATCATCAAGTCCAACCTGTCACCACAGAGCTCAAGGCTAGACCATGGCACCAAGTGCCACGTCCAATCGTGCCTTGAACAGCTCCAGAGTTGGCAACTCCACCACCTCCCTGGGCAGGGCATTCCAGTGGCCAATGACTCTCTCGGTGAAGAATTTTCTCCTCACCTCAAGCCTAAATTTCCCCTGGCGCAGCTTGAGGCTGTGTCCTCTTGTTCTGGTGCTGGCTGCCTGAGAGAAGAGAGCAACCTCCTCCTGGCCACAACCACCCCTCAGGTAGTTGTAGACAGCAATAAGGTCTCCCCTGAGCCTCCTCTTCTCAAGGCTAAACAATCTCAGCTCCCTCAGCCTCTCCTCATAGGGCTTGTGCTCAAGGCCTCTCACCAGCCTCATTGCCCTTCTCTGGACACGCTCAAGAGTGTTTAATGCAAATAGTCTTGGGAGTAAGAAACAGTCAATCCTAGTTATTTTGCTTAAAACCAGAACGTGATCCAAAAGTATGGTATGGTTTCTCCCAAGGCTCTGGAAAGCTTTGCTGCAGCACTTGCACAGTAATTCAGTAGGACAATGTTGTTCAGTACAACCGGGAACAGAAATGCAGAGTCTGATTAGTGTTAATCATGACATTAAATGCAGATTTTATCATTGAAATATACTGAAACAAGTCCATCGTACATTTCAATGAAAAGGTGGTCAAACTGTATCATTGCATCACCCTGCGTTAGGTGACTGGAGGAAGGCTGGCAACGCCAGCACTGACTTAACAGAACTATATGCAACACAGCAAAAGTAGTGTCACTACATAAATGTCCAATAAAAGGGTTGGTTGAACATTAGCTATGATGCAGTATCACAGAAGCTGTTGTGATCAATACAGTAATTATTTGTGATAATTTCTCCTCCAAAAAGTTCATTGCAAATAA
>VXBP01009548.1:97269-242323 GCA_013400115.1 Rhinopomastus cyanomelas | reverse complement strand
AACATATTAATATCTCCAAGATCCAGCATAATCTTCATCTAATAGACAGAAAAACCATAGGCTGCATTATTGGTACAAAGCTAGGTTTTCCAGCATAATAATACAAACTTTTTTCTTCTCCTGAACCACTATCATAATTTTTTACCATACAGTATCAGAAAGTTATACAACAATGATATTTCATCAATAAAGATATTTTCCCAATTCTAGAAGCAGGTACTCCTTGCTAATGAAATGGTGTTTGATGTTCAGTGATTTTATGTGCAAAGAAGTGATAATATTTTTAAATATCATTTAATTTGAATTTAATTTAAATTTAAATATTTAAATATAAATATTATCAAGTGGGTCCTAACCAGACTTTTCCATCCACAATACTTACACTAACTAGCATAACATAAAGGAGAGGAAATCAAGAGTTGTACAGCGATTGCTAACTATAGCAGTACCTTGTTACTATTATCTCTAGTTTCAATACATACTTTCAAAATTACCAATATTTAAATAAACTTTTGAATGAAAAGAATAATTCTGTTATCCTTTAGTAATTTTTGAAGGTTAAAGGTAAGTTTTAAAGACATCTCTGTGCTGTTATATTGGACTGTCTTCAGACTGCAATTTGACTGATGAAGGCTTCCAAATGACAAAACTGACACTGCACTAATGTTATCATCTCCAAGGGTTTAACACAGGCACCAAAGTGATGTCAAGGACAGATAAACATTTGTGATAAGCCACAAAATTATTCCGAGTATATATACAGGTATAAATACCTGGTTTGCCATTCAGTCCAACTTTATATAAGGGATGGCCTTAGTATGACCACTTCTATTAATTCTACATTGCAACGTTAGTAATAAATTAAAAAATATATTGAAAAATTTCTGCCACTAATACAATCCCATTAAACAAACCAACTAGAGAGACAGCATCCCAATGCAACTGCAGCCACGGCAATACAAAACCAGTGATTCTAACCTACGCCACAGCACATCATGAGGTGCTCTGGCAGAAATGGCATTGCTAAATACTGATCGTCCCTCATTTAGAACTCACTTGGTGGTTTTTTTAGTCAGACTAACTGTTACAGTATCTTTTTTTGTCATATTCACAATCATTTAAAGGATCTGTGTGTATTGAATCAGCTCTAACAGTGTGCCCACTCTCAACGTACTCACTGAGCTCATCAGTGAAAGGCAACACAGGAATGCAAGACAACATTGGAAAAAAAGTCAACGACAGACAAACAGGAATTTTACTTAAGAACAACCCCTATTTCAATACACAGTATGAAATGCTAGCTATAATGCAACTTGTTTATGATCATTAAACCTTTTTAATCCATTTTGTTTCTTTTACTAATTTCTCCTACTACAATTCAAGTCTTTACACTACAGAATACAAACGTTTTCCAAACATATCGTACATGATGTCAAACATACCAAACATGATCACACAAACCAACACTTGACTACGCTATCCCTCCATCCATTAGCTGTTGCATAGATGGATACAAAGACGAAACTTACACTGAGTGTTTCTGACTGAAATGGAAAAAAAATTAACAGGATTCAGCTGTCCAAAAGCTAGTTGAACTACCAAGTCCAAAACTCCGGGGAGTAACAAAAAAAAAGCCAAAATAAACAAACTACAGCTGTATTTCTGCCCCATGAACACACCTAGAAACCCTCCAGAACTGAGCTACAGCTTGCAGGCATGCTGTCTGCAATGATGAGACCAGTTTAAGACGACACAATCATTCCACCTCCCTCCCCACGTTTTTAAGGGTTGCCTGCATAGCACATTGCCTGTCAGATAGGCTAGGACAGCTGAGAGGTGACACATTAGTGGAAACACGTGGTCAGTGAGGACTAAGAAAATATTTTCAAAGAGTACCGCTGCCAAGAAGGTGATATATACAGTGTCGCCTCCCGAGTTTGTATAAGTGAATTTAATAGAGCTTAAGCTTAAGCCTCTCTTTTGGAGGCAACAGGACTTGTGGTCAACCCAGCTTCAATATATGAAGTTCCATCTTTATATCAAACTTAAATTTTAACAGAGAAAGCGCTAGTTTATTTAACTGCTAAATTAAAGACAAATATTTAAACATTGATAGGTAAATTCTGTTTATCCTTCTTCCACCGAAGCAACAGAGCCTATTTTGTAACGATAAACTCATCTTCTGAATAAAGCTGAGGGGCACTCTTTTCCATAGCTTGTAAGTGTAAATTATTGTATTTGGCTAAAGGATAGTTAAAAAAACCCCACCACTTCCCAGGTGCAGGATGTCCTCATGGCTGTTTAGAGAAGCTGGCAACTACCTGTTGACACTGCCTCACAGTTACACAGTCACCACAGAAGTACAGTTCCAAGAACAATAACCTGAGCACAGCACATTTCTGCATTCATTATGCTTTTATCAAAGTGTTCCATGACTGTGTCCAGTACAGTTCTCAGCACAAAAAGAACATGAACCTATAGGGGAAGATTCCAAAGACCACAAAAAGGGATCAGAGGGATGGAGCACCTCTCCTAAGAGTGCAGGCTAAGAGATTTAGGCTTTTTCAGCCAGATGTGGCCTTTCAGTACTTAAAAAGGAGCTTATAAGAAAGATATTCACAGTCTTTTTAGCAAAGCCTGTTGCAACAGGACAGGGGGTAATGGTTTTACCTAAAAAAGGGTAGATTTGAACTAGATATAAGGAAGACATTTTTTTACAAACACTGGAAGAGCTTCCCCAAGGAGGGGGGGTAGATGTCTCGTCCCCAGATCAAGGATCAAACGCCAGGTTAGATGAGATTCTGAGCAATCTCATCTAGTTAAAGATGTCCCTACTCACTGCAGGGGGCTTGGGCTAAATGACCTTCAAAGGGTCCCTTCTAACCTAATGCATTCTATAATTCGTTTGTAATTAAAGTTACATAATGTTGGTTTCACATAAGGATTTTCCTCTTTTAGATCTGCTGTGGACCAATGATGTAGTAACATGCAGACCAGTGAAGCACTTCACAGAGACAGGTAAAATTTGAGATAGTCACATATTTATTTCAACTTCAAGAGGGCAGAGTATGTAATAAGAGTATTTTCCATTAGAATTTGACACTAGAATTAAGGAAGAGAAACCAAATGAATTGAAAATCAAATATATAACCTTGAACATAAAATAAAAGCAACTGGGCTTCTCAGTTCAAGAGGGATGTGGAGTTTCTGGAGAGAGTTCAGCGTAGGGCAACAAAGATGATAAAAGAGGTGGAGCACCTCCCTTACAAGGAGAGGCTGAGGGAGTTGGGTCTCTTTAGCTTGGAGAAGAGGAGACTGAGGGGTGACCTCATTAATGTCTACAAATATTTGAGGGGTGGGTGTCAGGAGGATGGAGCTGGGCTGTTCTCAGTGTCATGTAGTGATAGGACGAGGGGCAATGGTTGTAAGCTGGAACATAGGAGGTTCCACATCAACCTGAGAAGGAACTTCTTCATGGTGAGAGTGACGGAGCACTGGAACAGGCTGCCCAGGGGGGTTGTGGAGTCTCCCTCACTGGAGATATTCAAGACCCGACTCGATAGGTTCCTGTGTGACTTGGTTTAGGTGATCCTGCTGTTGCAGGCGGATTGGACTAGATGATCTTTCGAGGTCCCTTCCAATCCGTAATGATTCTATGATTAAAACATGTTGAAAGAGGGCAATAAAGTACTACTGTCTTCAACCATACGACGACTAGAAATGAAGTGTTTCCATTAGAAGCATGTGGCATCAGTACCCAGGCATTTTATTCAGGAAACAACTTCACTCCAGATTATGGAGCCAAATTCATAACATTAGGCTAAAAAATGTTATGGAAGAGGGGTATTAGCAAAGTTATCAGCTACAAAGAAGAGCAAGGCTGTAGAAGAGCAAGGCAAACGGAAGATGTAAAACAAGACATACAGTAGGTTACCTCATTTTAACAGGCATTGACAGGAACAACTTTCTACATTGTCCTCGTTCACAGAAATCAAGAGAATTTCTTCTGCATAACATCATCATCTTTCCAGCTTACATGAAATTGAAAGCTGTCAACAGGAAGATGAACCAATTGAAATTTCCGAAAGGGAGATTCTGCCAGAAAAGTACCCAGGTAATAAAAGCGGCTTCTGAAGAAGAGCAGCTTTACTGTCCTCCTCTACCTTTTCATTCAGCCAAGCTAGTAACTCTTACTATTTACCTCTTTGACATAACGCCCTTATATGCACTGCAGTGCAAGAAACATTTCCAGATGCATGCCTCCAACACAGCAGCTCCTCTGACTTGCAATTTAAATACTCAAAGCAAATAAAGAGACCTGAAATGAGCACAAAGTGGTAGTCAGTTGAACACAACCATGCAGGAAGGCAACAGCAGCAATCTAGAGATCTAGCTAGAGACATCCCTGCTCACTGCAGGGGAGGGTGGACTAGACGACCTTTGAAAGCACCTCCCAACCAAAAGCTTTTTACGATTCTACTTTGGAAAGCCGAGTGCTTTCCATGTTACACCTCCTGGTGTAACAGGAAGGAAAACTTTCACACTCTGTAAAGTGTCTCTCAGTGTGCGATGTACAGGACCTAATACTACCAGGAAAAACAGAACAATGTATATGACACCACATCCCCTCAGGTGCTGGGGTCCACCACGTGCAGCATGGCACAGGCCTCTAATCAGCTCGCCATTCAGATCCAACCCCCCGCAAGGTTCCCCCATTTTGTTCACTCCAGCTAGTACAGGATTTTCTTCAACGACAACAATTCCATTTATCATTTCTATTGTCAAACATAAAGGGTGTTCACATGAGGACTCGGTGCTGCAGGTTAGCTGTTCCATGGAGCACGAACTCCTCAGCCTGCAGCAGTCTTCTGATTAAGATTGACATTCACTCAGTTGGGCTACACCGCTGGTGGAAAGGTCATCAGCTGTGGTCTCCTCATGACTATGCAGGCATGATGAAGTCACTAATTTAACACCATGACTGATGCCTGCAGGTTACAAGGTTATATAGTTAAATTAACAAATACAATCTCCTAAAATTTTATTGTAATGCTGAAGATAAACAGGAAAAAAAACCACAAAAAAAGAAAAAAAAAATCAAAAAAACCCACCCACACTCCAACCATCAAAAGAAAAAAAAAAAACCCAAAAAAAACATCATGCAATGCCTTGTTGCTCTGGTCTTACCTGATACAAGAGTGAAAAATCCTCCTATCCACCCTGCTGTTTGAGCATGTTTTTATCAGTACTGGAAGTCATTGGCAATATTGTTCTGTGGTACTGAAGCCTACAATTCATCCTCGAAAACAATCTCCGCCTCCGCACACGGAAGGGAAGACTCACTTAGAGTTTAAGGCCCGGAAGGGCTCCCCTCTCCAAAACCCTGACTGTGTCAGTATTTTTGTTCTCACAATAATTCTTTCAGAAGACACTTTTGCTTGTTTGCTTACACTTGAACTGTTTTACAACATTCAGAGAACCTTCCAAGAAACATCAAGAGCACATGCACACTGAGACACCCAGACTAAGGAAGAAGGCTAACAAATGTTCAGCTCGAATGAAAGTGCAAGCCCAACAGAAATCCTCAAACTGGGCACTATTCCAGATGAAACAGTGAAGCCCGCACACCATATACCCACAGGCCATGAACCAGCACCTTTCAAAGCACAGGACAGCCATGCATTCTTCCCATACTCGGAATGGCAAAGACTTTACCTCAATTAAATACTAATAATTTTCGTTTCTCTGACACAGGTCTTTCATCTTTTCCTGTTCCTGTTGTGCTTTGGTGGGGAGTACGTTCTTTTTTCCACGGTGAGCAATAAAAACAGACCAACTCCTTATAACGATAGCATAATCGTGTGGTTTTTAAGAGTCTTAACTGCAGTTCAAGCTGCTATACATGAAATTGCATGTCCAGTAAGCACAAGTGAGATTAGACAGCATAATTTCTGAAAACAGTATTTATGGCAAAATCAACCAAAATCCGACAACAATAGAGAAAACACGCAAGTCACACTTGCAAATCTCTTTCCTTCCCCATATATTGACATATAAGTTGACTAAATCAGTTGGCTGGGTGGATGTCTCTTTTTAGAATGCTGATGAAATTTTCATCACTCTGAGGTTTCCAGGCAGGCAAAATTACTTTTGCACAATATAATTTGTCTAGTACACTACAAACTAGCGGTGTCTGAAATTCCGCTCGTGCGGAATTTCTTATCGCACACATACTTCTTCCTTTTCTGCCCCCCTCTCCCCCACACCTTTTCATCGATTTTTTGTTTTTAATAAGGAAGGCAGGGAAGAGGCAGAATCTGTTCTACCTGTTACTCCAGTTACTTTTGAAAACTTCACTCTTTCAGTGCAGATGTTTATTTCAATGCAGATGTTTATCCTAGAAGGACCTACTGCCTAGAACTTTCTCTGGCCACCCCATATCCTGTCTAAATTTGAATTATTACAAAAGCACTGACACTACATAGCTAAGAGAAACTGATCTTCTTCAGTTGTATGTCTCTCAAGGTCTTTCATATGCAGAGACTTTTAAAAATTATCTCTAGTATTGTAAGACAGGGAAGAAACTGCTACCTTGAGAGACAGAAACAAAAGAAGGACACAGAAGTGGCTTACAGGTGTTTAAGTATGCGTGCCCATGAGCAAGTCATTAATTGAGACATGCCTGACCGATGGCGATGCAGCCGCTCTTGTCTACATGGTTTTTCAGGACCGGCATGTGCTTTTGGAATCTGTGTAGCCTTCTCCATGGCTCTGCCCCTTTGGCGTTGATTATGTATGATTAATGGTTTAAAGGAACAAAAAGAGAAAGGTCAACTTCTGAGTTCAAAACTGAGCAGCTACACGGGGAGTAATTAAGATACTTGTGTAAGCATGATTAATAAGCAGAAACTGGCACACTGTGCTGTAAACAAGATGCAACCAGATGTTTAGGATAAAAAGGATTTTTCCTAAAAAGCGATTTTTCAATGCCTTGAAAGTTGGCTTATCTTTTCCCCTCTAAGCCTTACACAACTCATTATCCACGCATCCCAAAAGGAAGAAAGAAATAGTAGCCCCTTCCCAGCTTTTTTCATAGATAACTACAGTTTGCATGTAAATGGATTCAACTCATCTTTGTTTAACGTTGCCTTTTATGTCGAGTTTCATGAATTGCTAAGCCTGACAAGGTTCACTGAGAGTCTTTTAACTCCCACCCACAAGTTCTCCCTGGCTGTCATGTGACTGGCAGTATAGAAGGTTCAGCAATGGCATTTGTAGGGAAAACGGGAAGACAGGTGTCAGAACGGTCCAGCAGGCAAACCGAACGAACACTAATCAGCTCTGGTGTTCTTTTACAATCCATATCTAATTCACGAGTTTCATTCTTTCTGAAAAACAATTACTAGGTTTTGAAGTTCATTGTGCATTTACTCAACTGTCTCTTCACATTAATGTAAGTGGGAACAAGGAAAAAAAGAGTCAGCAGGGAAGGGACATCAAAAGATCTTAGAGCAGATGAAGGGTTTATTTTAAAGTAATATAATTACAGATGAGCCTAATGTTTTACAATAAATTTAAATGTAGACTTATATCCTGATACACCAGGAAAATATCAGGTGGTTGTCTCTCGAGCTCAAACACGGGTACATACAAATGACTTTACTGAGAGAAGAAAAATAAAAAATCTCATTACAACATCAAAGGAATGGATATTAAGGCAGGAGCTGAAACAAGAGAATCAGCAGTGTGTGTGAAGCTTCTACAATCAGAAGGCTTATATCTGAGAAACAGTCATAAAAAAATACACAGGAATATTGTGCACATTTCAAATTTCTCTTAGTGCAACATATTTACTCTTCAAAGGTAAATTTTATCTCCTCTATATCTAATTTTAAAGGGGAAAAAACCCCAAAACCCAACAATTCTACACTCCCAATTGACAAATCCTCTTAAACGCTGAGTATATAATCTGCTAAAGTCTCAGCTAATCTTCATTTTTTGTAGCATCGCCGACTTCAATATTTGAAAATTTGCTTTTGTGTTATATAATGTTAGGAGACATCTTAAACCCCAACATATATGCTGATAGAGCAGAGATTTCCTAGATTGCATTTTCACCTACACAAGAGGCTACAGGGACACAGCATTTGTTTCACAAATAATCCTTTTTGTCCATATAAATGAACATCTTTTCAAGGACTTCCACAGACAATATAAATGCTTTCTATTTAGTGACTACTTGGTATTCTTTTACTTGGTAAATGAAAAAGGCCCTATGTCAGTCATGTCCAACCATTCTGTTGTCCAGAAGCAGTGCTTGATGTTTTGGTAACTTAAATCTAGAAATATTTTCTCTGTGAGGAAATCATCTCTTCAAATACCTGTTTTTATTAGAAAGTCTATACAATAATCAAGTGCTACGTGATTTGGAAGCCTTTTGAATCTAGAACTGTCATTCTAGCAAAAAAGATGGGCACTCATCTGGAGACAGAAGAGTATCTGAACTTCCTATCAGTTAACAGACAGATTAAAAGCATTGTTTAGTTCTTTAAGAGCAAGTTCTGGCACCTGACAAAGCAGCATTCTGTGCAAATTGCTTCCTTCTTCGATGGGAACATCTTTCAATTTCTAGTAAGACGAGCCTGTATCAGTCTTGACTTTCACCGTTACCCATCACATCACGGCTCAGACAGGCAGTTACCCTGAAGTTCTGTAACAAAGTCAGCACAGAGATTCCTAGCACACTTCAGCCTTGGCGTTGTTAAAATTAGAATTTTAGGAGGTTAGGAATGACCACCGATAGGCTGGGACTGCTAAGGTCACCTCCCTAGTCCTACATTAGAAATGTATCTATCCATACATTAGAAATGGAATTAGTTTGAAACCATCTGCCAAGAGTTTGGCTGCAGAATGACTAAAGCAGCTCATATCCAGAGATCCTGGTTTCGCTTACAGTTTTCAAATTCACTTTGCAATAAGAAATATTATTGATTGTGTCTGGAACTGTTGTTAGGCTAAGTCTCAAGAGTCCAAACAACTCCACTGGAAAAAACCAAGCTCATGTGAAATGTACTTCCGTTAATATTTGTGGTATCAGTTTATCAGGAATGAATCAGGCTCAATCCCACTACGAATCATCCTCATGTTATGGTTCCCTTTTTTTTCTGTCAATAGTAACAACAAAAAAACAATTAAACGGACAAACGGACACAGATGTGACTCACATATGCCAAAGGACACCTGAATAAATAATTTTGTTCTACATATATTCCACATAAGAGCGTTCCTCAGGGATCAGTGCTGGGCCCCATCCTCTTTAATATTTTCATAGATGATCTGGATGAGGGCATTGAGTCAGTCATCAGCAAGTTTGCAGATGACACAAAGCTGGGGGTAGATGTGTCTGAGTTGGAGGGCAGAAGGGCTCTGCAGCGGGACCTTGACCGCCTGGACAGATGGGCAGAGTCCAACGGGATGGCGTTCAATAAGTCCAAGTGCCGGGTGCTGCACTTTGGCCACAACAATCCCATGCAGAGCTACAGGCTGGGGTCGGAGTGGCTGGAGAGCAGCCAAACNTCTGTGTTGACAGGTTGGACTTGATGATCTATGAGGTCTCTTCCAACCTTGATAATACTGTGATACTGTGATACTGTAACATGTGTACACATTCAACACTGATTGGTAAGTTTCTAGGATTTGACTTGGTTTTTAAACCACGCAGAATGCCAAACAGCCTATATATTACAAAGACGATTTGGAGTTACGAAATCTAAAAGCCAAATTTAAACAGATAGAGAGGCACCGGTTTAATGATCTTTCACCTAAAAGGTTCCAGTGTTTCACTGAAATACAAAGCTGCATCTAAATTATTAACTAAATTCATTAAAAGTGCAAAGAAACATGAATATATTTCCATTAACACTTAGAGAAGTTTACACACACACACACTCACATTCATATCCCAAGCAAGTGAGCACTAAGCCTACGAAATGTTTCTCTTTCAAAGGAAATATGAGAAAGTTTAAACTGTCCAGATTAACTAATCCAAGCACAGTGAGTAAAACAACATTAACGAAACACACGTTTTATTAACGCATTTTATTGCGCCTGAGATACACTGAGCACCCAGACTCCAGCACGCTGTGAGGACACACTACGAATCTCCTCCGTAGTAGCTCAGGTTCAAGTCAGACACCTTGAACGTTTTTCTCTCTCCCTCCTTAGCGCGAGCAGCAGAGTAGTTACACTGCCGTAACGGGTTACAAAGTCTAGTTTGTACAAATGGTCTTCACGTATCAGCCTCTGCAAAACAGCATTGGAGAGTGCTCTTGCATCAGGTGCAAAACTCCACCAGAGAAATACAACTGCATTTTTGGATTTACTTTTGGTGTCTGACAAGTCGTTCCCAATAACATCTGAGATGTCTCGACAGCTTAAAAGAGGAAAATTATCCAATTAAACACAGAAATGATCACAAACCCAAAGTCAGCTTAACTGTACTGGGGGAAATAGAACCACGCAGTGGTTTGGGAAAGATCCTGTTTCAGACTACAGTGCGTGCTGTGGACAGATGCACCACAGGCTTCCAAGACTAAACACAAATACCAGGTCATGTAGGCAGTTTTATCTTCCTAAACCAGTCCTACTCTGCCAGTGTCTCTAGTTTGAGTTAATTGTTACTGACTTCAGACATCAGGACAATGCTGTTCCACACATTTCCTCTCAGTTCTACCTGAGAACTGACAGGTAGACTACAAACAATGACCATAACCAAGGAGCAACCAGCGGTTGTTTATCTTGGAAGCCCTTTAGGCATCAGAATGGGTACACAGACTATAATGAGATATGCAGATAGAGTCCATACAGTCAAACTACCCAGCTTTTGATACAAGCCTCTACCACTATGCCAAGATGTCACCGTGTGATATCAGCAGCACTGGTAACCAACAACATTTTTGCCAGTAACAACCTTTAATCATGTGTGTCTCAGTGTTTTGAAGTGATATATTTCAAAAATGTCAAAACTCTCTGTGAAATGTGGTACTCAAATGAATAGTCTGTTTGCTTTCCCTATTGATACACCAGGTTTCAGACTGTCAAAGTGCTTTTAGTTGTAAAAGAAAAAGTACAAAGTTGTTTTGACAACTACAAAAAGATTTATCAGTTACATGTACCCGCTGAAGTACCTGGATTCTCAAACTGAAAATGTGTGTATGTAAGGCTCTTAATACTAAAAGTTGTCAAGTGAATATTAGCACATTAATGCTGTGAACGAGGTAAACTTTAACTATGATATTGCACAGCACTACTTCCATTAGCTGTGGTGTGTTACTACAGTAATTTTCTATGTCTGCTCTGCTTTTAGTTGGTACAGAAGTATTTCTTGTGTGTCTTTGCAAAACTTCAGTTCATCTGTGTTGTTCAGTGGATTTATTCCTCCTTGAAAAGGTTCGTGTGTAATGTACCCAATGTGCTTAGGCACACAGCAAAACACACACACCCCGAGTGATCCATATTCACCCTCTGTCTCTCACGTAACACGACCTGAGCTCACATTGGACAGAACAGGCACAGAAAAAACAACTCACGAAAGGATTAGATTTCAACTTCACGGGATTTTCATTGTTTTACCATCATTAGGGGAAAAAGGGCTCTACTGGATCTCATCTGAATCCTCTGCTAGTCAGAAGATGGGGATATTGGCGTCTGTTACATTTCTGAGGTGGCAAATAAAACAGCAACCAAACCGTTTTACACATACTAATATTGAAATTAAATACCTTGAGTAAATAATGCATACAGCTTCTCATTCTTTCTTCAGCCTAAATGACGGAATATCACTCCACCTTATCTGGATAGTCCTCAAAAGTTCTAAGTGTCCACAAGCTATTTCACATTTACTTTAAGCTCTGATGGAGGTAGACTTCTATAACACGTACACAGCATTCATAGTAAAAACAGCAGAGGCAGGCAGTAATACATTAAATTTGCAGTTTAAACTTCACATTGCTAAAACACGCTGTGGAACACACCACAGGATGCTGTTTTGCAAAAGGTGGGTTCAGTTCAACTGTTATTCAGTTTAATACTGACAAAGTCTATCCACCAAATACTTGTGATTGTACTGTGGTCCATTTCATAAGTTACACGGTACGTAATTACTACGAAATGGTCTGCTGAACTTTTAATATTCAAGCACAATATCTTTGCTTGTTGCTTTAAAATACTCATGAATTAGTGCCTGGTGAGAGTTCCTTGATTATTTATAAGAATCATCAAGCACTGCTCCATGTGATTTCTGTAACACGTCTGCTTTTCAGAGGTAGCATTCCTAGAAAACAAACACTTTTAGCCCACTTCTCCCCACCCCACTCCCTGTACTTCTACAAAGAGAACTGACCTTCCCTCAGAGTCGAGTAAAAGTTAGTACATCCTGCATCACACTACACAGCAAGGACTGCTCATAAGGCACACAAAAACTACCACAGGTTGTTTTCCTTTTCTATCTCTGTGGTCGTTAGAGTTTGAGTGGGTTACTTGCCTGAGTGACTGGGAAGTTGCTATGATGGCAACTTGAGAAATTTTTTTCACAAGACATCAGAACATAGTTTACGATTCCTGCAACCTTGAAAAGTAAAAACTTTTTTACTGTGTAAACATTACGATTGTAAATAACTATTCAAATTACATTAGCAAGTTCCTATTTTCTATCTACACATAGATCTATATTAAGACCTTCTGATTTCACGTTTCTATGAACTTGACTTAGGAAACACATCCAACACATTCAGGATCCAGTTTCCTACAACCACACTTAAGTTTGCTACATAACAGAAGTCTTAAGCATTCTACCTAAACAAAGAAATACCAGTCATGTTTTATCATAGGGAAAATACTGTGCTGCTACAATAATGCCATGACTTCATTATGGCCTGCTAAGAGGTCAGTTGCAGAGAAGAGAATAAAATCTAGACTCCAAAAGTACAGAGTGGTACACTCTGAATGTTACAAGTTGCCTCCACTCACACGTTCTCACTCAAGTTTTCAGTCCCACAGAAGAAACATTCCTGCACAGACCGACATGCAGTCAAATGGCTATGCTGTTAGCTCAAGGAAATGAGAAGCCTTCATTTCTCACTGCAGTTTAGGTATATGAGCACTGGACAAATGAAAAGCTAAATGTGAACTCTTCCCGATCAAGTTCCTCAACTAAGAGCTAACACCTTCACTAAGAGCTTAGTCATTTTGTTAGGATAGAAAGCATACTATATAAATTACTTTTCCATACCAACACATGCATGCATTTAGAGAAGAAATGGAACAACAACAACAAAAAAATCTTTTTAACCTAAATATCTTTTAGAGGAAAAGGATTCATAATCCTATGAAGCAAAACTTATTTACATTCCTAATGCACTTTCTAGGATTTACTTAAAAGCACCCAATCGATGACATTATTAGTGGAGGCAATATGATCAGCTTTATAACAAAAGTATGTTTTTTCGGAGGTCTCAACAAGTAAAGAATGCTTAACGCACACGCAGACAGACAAACTCAAGAAGCACAACAGAAAACAGTACCAAAGCAAGTTTGTAACCGAGAGGTGACCTGAAGCCACCTTGCTCAGCCTCCAGTCCCAAAATAAAATAATAATGATGTCATGAACCAGACAGTAATGAACACTGCAGCTAGGTAGAAATAAAGAGGAAAAATGGGATTAAGTAAAATGACAATGGCACAGTAATGTCATATGAAGATCTTCTTTAAAATACTGTCAAGGCTGACCATGTCTGTACTTAGTAAATAATGAGGTCCAAATGGAGCAGACCTTCAGAGTAAAACATCTGATTCCAAGGACCCACTGTCGAACCTCAGGCGCATTCTGGACGATTTTATTATGTACTTGATGTAACCCGTTCCCACAGTCTGAAGGCTCAGCACCAGCAAGAGCACGTCAAGTGCAATTCCACTTCATCAGAAAAGTCGTTAGAGAGCAATCTGGACTCTGCAGAGCAAAACGCAATTCAACGAATGTGGGAGTACAGAAGAGATGCTTCAAAATCACAAGTGTTGTGCAGACTGAAGTGCCGGTGCTGGCACACTCGAGACAGTCAGAGGGACCAAAACCAACGCTGTCCTTCTGGACTACACAAGGGCCCATGACACTTTAACAAAGGAAGCAAAGTATAAACAACAGTTTGTTGAGATCTAGAAGATACATCTGTGAATGCTCAAATGAAGACACAAAGAAATGAAGATTTCTATGATTATAAGGATTATATGAAGATTTTTAAGGCTTCTTATGAACTGTTTTGAAAAAAAAAATGCTTAAGCAATAGTTTAATATATAAATCCATTCAAGATCTACTAAGGCGGCAAAACAAACTTCATCACCGGGAGAACTGCAAGATAGTTCACAATGCAATGCCTGTCGTTCTCTGTTACAAAGACATTTTGCAATTACTACATTTTTGTTTCAAAACAGGCATTGTAGCCACTGATTTGCATGTTCTGTATGGAAGTTCACCATGATAGAATCTACATACAATAAATTCCACAAAAAGCACCTTCTCCAGCTATTCCTGACACGCATCAACTCTATGACACTACTAGGGAAAACTGCAAGTTCTGCAGAAACTGAACTTTATTCATTTCTTCCTTTCCCCGACAGTGAAAACCAAGGACTGGTGGGACTTCACCCGTCCCACAAGCTAAGAAGAAAGGCTTAATTGTTAAATAATGAGGATGACTATCCTTGCTGATTTTTATTAGATGATTGTATTCAATAAATCAGTGTTCACTAGTCCAAGATTATGCAAAGTAGTAGTTATGACAGAAAACTAGAAAGCTAGAGCAAGATTAATGAACAGATCATGACTTCGAGGGCTGTCACAGGGAACGGGTAACATGATTATTGGAGACCATGCAACCAGATGACCAAGCTGAATCTAGTAAAACATCTTCAGAATGGCTACGTAAGCATCTTACAGGCTCTGTTCAGTGCTGATGTGGCTGTAGCCTGTCATATAAAATCTGAACTCTTCTCCATCTTCTATTCATTGGTGTGTCCTGAGCAGCTGGAATTTCATGGTGATGAAAGTGCTTTCTCTTAGCCAATTTCCTCAAAATCACTTCCTCTGACTTTGGACATTATGGTAATCAGTTAACATTTCCATGGAGGAAAGGTAACATTTAAATGCAGAGCAGTATAATCAAGCAAATAAAGAACTAGAACCACACTGACCACTCAATTCCACACCTGCCTACAGTCACAGGGTGAGGTGATCCACAAGGTGCTACTTACTATTCCTGCGAATGACAACCTTCACAAGGAATTGCCATGTCGCTGACATTAATGAATCTTTCTCATGCCCGTTTTACTTTTTTCTTTTTACAATGGTCTACTTACTTTGCATCTCCTTATACTTGTCAGGATAATATTCCACATTTATTCTCTGCTCCTTCACAGAGTGAGCTACACAGGCAATCTGACAGATGAATTCTGTACAACACTGCTGTCAGACACAGAACTGTCTCTCTGACAGCCAACAACCTCAAGCCATTTAGCACCAAACTTATGCAACAATAAGCAGAAGCAGCACCGTATCTCCATCAGCAATGACAATCTTCTCTTTCTTTTGCAAGCTCTCAGATGGGCAGCTCTGTACAAATTTTCATTTGAAGAAGATGAAGGTTAGCCTAAAAGTAAGTTTGCCTGCATCCTCCATCTTGCTTTGCAAAAGGTTGATGCCTTATAATTTACTTCCATCTTCCAGCAGTAAAATCCCATACTACACAGTATCTCACTTTAAAGAGCTGTAAATAGTTCTAGGAAAGCCCTATTTACGTGAGCAGCTGGGTTTGGCAGTTCACGCGTAGGTGAATTTAAAAGAGGGGGCAGGGGAATGGGTCAGGCGCAGAGGAAGATCTGGTCACTTCATTTATTTACCTAATCTACTTGGTTATTGCTGGCCAGGTTTGCTCTTGGAACAATGAGAAAGGCCAATTAATTTATCAGTCTGTACTCCCCTCTGCCATAACATATTTTCCCCTTGCCAACAAAAAATGTGTCCATTATCAGCCAGGTCCCTGTCCTCCCAGGCAGCTTGTGCAGCTGTATAATTACACTTCTTCCCTTGACAACTTGCATGATTGTTTTCCTAACAGTATATTACTTCGTTAGTACTTTCCAATATGCGTTATTTTTAAACTGTCACTTTTGCCCAAGTCGTCCCAATTCGCACTCGTCTGTTTATCATAACAATCATTAATAACTGTCACTCTACGCCATCAATTTAACGAACTCACTCCCTCATTAGCATGTTCTAGCATTTGTTCCGTAGAAAGGCTGATTATTTTCTACAACAGGCCAAGCCAATTACTTTACTGAAATGGAATCACATTAATCAAAACTTAACAAGGTGGCAAATTTAAAGATATCAGATTGCAAAAGACAGCATAACTAATATGTCAATGTCAGAGGTACAACGTAGGTATGCGGCAGCTGCACTAAATATATCTCTTCACGAAGGCCACATGAATTCTGACATTTCATATGATCTGACAACTACCAAAGCGGTATTAGAAGTCTGGAGGCTGGGCTGAACCACTCCTGATGACTTCTGTAGATGCTGGCAAGGGCAGCAAATAAAGGCTGAGGGGGAGGAGAAGCAGCAAATGTTGACCACATATGTCCGCAGCGCCTGGTAGACAGCACTTTATCATGTCCCTCCACGCCAAGACATTTTCTCTTACAATTTAAGTGATGATGCTCATCAGTTATACTCTGACAGCCGCATCAGAACCAGATGTAAACATGCAGTGTCCAGCAGTGTGAAAATATGCTGATACAACAAATACATATGAGCTTTTCCTTTCGGTCTACTTTACAGGGAGGATGGAACACTCTTCCTGCAACATCTTTTTTCCTTTCAAAAAGAAAGCTCAAACTTTTCACTTTCGCTGCTTAAGAAGCTTTAAGTCAAAGGGCCTGCATCCCAAATCTTTATCCAATCCATCAGCTGAACCAGTCTTAAATATGCTGGGGTATGTGTAGCAGCAGAAGATAAGCAATCATCATTAGGCTTTACCAGTTTGGACAGGAACTTACAACTTCATTAAAACGCATCTGAATACCCTTCGGTTGTGCGCACAGGCAGCAGCACATGCTCATTTCTCATGTAAAACAGTGTGTACTTATTCTAAAAGTGGGGCTCACAACTTGTGTTTTATGATACTATTAGGTTTGGTTACCTCATGTCATTCAAGAAACTGCACAGTGATCCATTTGCTACAACTTGCACAGCTATTTGCTTCAGTTGCCAGGTCAAACAACATAAATGTGTATGATAAAAAAGAACAATCCCAGCTCTTAGAAATCCACAACATCATTCATTATTCAAATGTATTAATCCATTCCTTTCTAATTGTTGGCATTTTAGCTTTCGTCATGAACAAGTGTGCTCACTTCAACTTGTGTTCTACCTAACACATGGATTTGAACAAATATACAGGCATACAAGGAATTGTTCATTCTTCTTAACCTCTAAACTGCCAGAACTTTCAAAAGGCAATGTTAAGTCACCATCAAATTTAAACTCGGAGGAAGATTAAAAAAGGACCTTAAAAGAACAAAAATCACTTTACCCAACCCACAGCTGTATGTAAAAAAACCCAGACAAATAAATAAATCAAGCTTAGGCAGTTTGCAATCAAAATTAACAAGAAGATAACCCTGCTAAAAAGTAGCTCGCCAAACTCTAAAGAAAATTTGCTTTGATTAAATGTATTTACTCTGTCCCAAGCATCCACAACTCTACAACAGAAGGACCTGACGTGTTGAGTAGAAAACCCATTCCATTCAGAGTTACGGATGATAATCTGTCCCAGGTATTAAAAGTATTTAGGCATAAAGACTAGAAGGCTTTCCTGCAGCTTCACTAGGCCACGTAGAGAAGCAAATAGCATTGCTGGCACAGTAAGTCTAAGTGCCTGTACTTTTGTGAAGAGGAGATTTAATGAAAGGACCTTATATACAAAAACTAATCCTTTATGCCAACTGAATAACTTCCCTCTCAGTTGTTTCTGTAGACAATCTATGGCATGTAGACATTAAACATACAACTTAAGGTTCAGTGAACCACCCACTGCCAAACATCGGCTAAAGCAGAAGTAGACACAAGGCCAGGCTCAGCGAGTGCTGATGTTCTACTGATGCTCCTGCCCACTGCTGATGTTCTACTCCTCCACGCAACAAGGCTGCAACAGGGAGGTTTTTCTATTTTCCCCTCCACCCAACCATCAGAATAAATAATCCACTTTCCTCACAGCAATAACTATCACCATGATAATAATAAATGCATTTCCCCCTTTTCCCCACCATTCAATACAGAACTTTCTTTCAACATTACTTTAAGGTTGGAAACACATGTTAAAATGATAGTCTACATTAATATAATGGGCAAACGAATCAAATTATTATCGCTAATGACGGCCATTGAAGAGTATTTTATTAATTTGGTGATCGCATAGAAGACACCCTCTAAAGCAATACATTTTTTCCTCTTGGCTATCTTATTCTTTCATATCAATTAATTCTCAAAGATGACAACTGGAGCTAGTCTTTGTGATGGTACTTACTGTGTATGAATAAATTATGCATAACAATATAGCTGCTTCTGTTCTCAAGCATTTAAGACAGAACATATTCTCATCTGATGTATAATAATTTGGAATTGACTAGCTGAGAATAAAAGTAAATAGCAAAGTCCTGTATCACGGATTATGCTAAAAGCTCCTTTGTCGTCTATTCCCAGGCATCAGTTACTTAGAAGTGCAGCACTACCAGACAGTTGTCTTTTCTAAACCTTACGCTACGAACACCAGCATCCTTGAACTGCTTCCAGGAAAGATGCGGTGCACATATTAAATGAACATTACGAGTGTGAACACTACAGAAATTGAAATAAAATTAAGTTTCTGGATCCTGAATGATCCCGTTATTTTAAGACACAGGTGAAAAATTAGCTCCTGCCTTTTTATCACGTGCTGCATACTGTGTCTGAGATTAATCCCATGGGAGTTTTTTTATTTCCTATTCTGCCTATCTTTCATCTTCACCCCAGACCAAGCAGATGGATGTGAATTCAAAGTTTTCTGATCTTTAGCACAAGTTATGGAGGGTTATCTTTGGCTGTATATCTTTCTGCTGGCAGCACTCCCTTGGTGATGAAGGATTAACCACCACAGCTGTCTCTTCCCAGAATGATGCAGTGCAGCGCTCCTCAACACGACAGCATCACTTAATCTTAATGTCCGCTTTTCCAGCGCAGCCGCGCAGGACAAAGCCAATCAACATCAGATGCCACCAAGATGGACCTACTGCTTGGCCCTGGAGTCTTTCACCCTCACACACCTATTAATCAACATCACCCAGCGCAATCCCAGCATTCACTTCTTTCAAACCACAGTTAAACTAAGCCAGGTTTTGTATTAACAGACTGAGAGACACAGAAATCCGGCCAGAGATGGAGTACGCACACGCAGAACTACAGAGCAAATAAAAATAAAGTTTTAAACCTCCTGATTTCAGGAACAGATGCGCTCACTGAGTTTCAAAGCACGCCTCTCTTACGTTCTATTCTTCATATATCAAAACTCACTAACAAGACCAGCTTCCCCTTTCACGCCTCCAAAAAGCCTGAGCAGCGCACAATGACAACATCTAGAACTTGATGTTTTTATCAGGCATTATCCCATCCCACAAACAGAGAACGCATGCAGCTAGAAGCTAGCATGTAGCTAGAAGCTAGCATGCAGCTAGCAAGTAGCTAGAAGTCTCAAACAAGCCCTGCTGCGGGAGTGTATTATCTTGCCAAGATCTATTTTCTCTACTTGAACTTATTGTACGCAGATTGTTTAGTTTTTTTCCCTCTTCCATCTACTCCCCTTAGTCCCAGAACAACTACACCACGGCTGCTCCCTTTATTCCCACCCCCCTTTTAAAGCTACCAAGTTCTCAACAGCAAATGCAATAAACCAGTAAATTATAGCTAGAGTTTACTAAACAAATGCAACCTAGTTAAAGTTAGAAAGATCTTCACTTTTGCTTACATTTGCAATTTTACTGCTGAACTACTGGTATTTCTTACTTATGCAACATTAAAATGTATAAGAAATCCTCTTGTGTGCTATATGCAGCAACTACTCTTGATTTATAATGCCCAATTTAAAAAAAACCCCACAACTAAACCTGATTTAAATCACAGATTACTCTGTAAAACACAAGCAAGGAACTATTCCAAATCCTAAATGTAATTTAAACATATTTATATTTTACAGTGATGTATTTTCCCCCATTCCTTGTCTTGCTACTGTAAAACTTTCTGTAATTACATAAGCAATTTCCCCGAGGTCACCGCATTGATCACAGTCATACATTGCTCAAGTGTTACAAAACATAACTCGCAAGAAAATATTGCCGGACATCACTACGCAACGTCGCACAAAGAACTGCACAACTGACGTCCAGGAGCGCCGAGTTTGGCTACGGGGTGTTTTCAATAGACTGCTCATTTCCTCCCCACTCCACTATGAACTGATTATTGGTGAAATACCACCAGAAACATTCTGGCGTCCAGGAACACGTAACAGGACAGAGTGAGGGGGGAGAGCACATGAAACAGTTTAAATGGGAAACCAGAGCACGCCGTTCCTTTGGGCCGCTCCTTGGCTTCCCCGCAACGAAACGCTGTTGTGTGGGTCACCCCCGAAAGCATCGCGGCAGTGTAACGCATTGGAAAGGCTGACAGGAGAAAAACCCCACAGGAGCGCAGCTCAATGTTTCGTGTTTCTGGTTGAGTGAGAGTTCTCACACACTTAATGAGAGGAGAGTTCACAGCTCTCAGTGCACTATGCAAATGGATGTTGTTTAGGAGCGGTTGGTGTTGGCATGTTGCGCAGCTGAGCTGACGCACCAGTCACTGAACACTAGCTAACAAATGCAAGGCTCCCCTTCGGGAAGTCGCTTATGAAAGAGGGAAGTGAAGAATTGAAGATAAAGGGAAGGATACTTTAGTTCACCGCGCAAAAGCGGTGGCGATAGAAGAGCCGCCACTTACCACGTGTATTACGTAAACACGGCGAACTGCAATTGTGAGCAGTTCCTTTGGCACTGATCTCGGGTAGGTTCGAGCAGGTTTGGTTCATTACCTGTACCGGCAATTCTCAGAGGGAACTCAGAGTCACCCAAGGAGATTAACAACATGCAATTCCTCGAGCAACTGGGCAGTTTCAAAAAGATGACACTTGATCACCTCACAGACCTGCTGACAGCAACTGTCACCTCACTGCAATCAGAGCTACCTTATTTGTAGGTCGATGCACAAAACCCAGGCTGTCTAAGCAACAAGCCACTGCGGAGCTTGACCCATTTTCCTAACGGGCAGCATGTTCGTGAAGGCTCTAGTGAAGGTCAGGACGGGCTTTCATCACTTTCAGAAGATCATCCCACTCAACTGGAAAAAAGACAAACTGCTGTTTCCAACAACCACTGCAGTGCAGTCTTGTGCAGCGTTAATGTCTCTCAGCCTGGGAAGGCAGACTGCTCTTTCCAAAGAAGATCACAGAAAACTGTACTCCAAAAAAGGAACACTGATGACAAACATGCACAGGCTTCAATCTAAGCAGCTTGAAACCCCCTTCTGGTAACTAACGTGACTGTACAACTGATGCAGATTCAGCCTTCACATGACAAAGGAGAAATCCTCACATATCTTCAGAGGATTTAGAAACACTTACTTTTCAGATGTTCTAGAAGCCATCTATTCCAAAAAGAGTGGAGTGGTAATGCACCATCTCACAGAACAGAACTTCAATGTTACACAAAGAACTACAAGACACTAAGCCAGGATGGGTGCCCAGTGCTAGCCCTGTAAGCTTCATTAGCTAGCAAGGCTGTTCCCACTTCAAAAAAGCTCTTGCCAGATTTTTTCAAGCACTGCAGTCAGTACCACCAGGTGTGATGTTCACCTTGCCTGATAATGTCTAGTACCTAAGCAGGCAGCACCATTGCTAGAACAAACTGAAATACATGCCACTGACTGACATGCCATGAACAAGCATTGATCAGAACACTCAAGTACTTGTCTTCAAAATCAAAGGTGACCTTCTGCAAGAGTGTTAATGAAGGAAACGGGAATCTACTGGTGAAACACTTAAAAAATTAATCAGTATTTGAGGTTTCCAAGTGCAGTTTTCTTCTGAAGAATTTAATAGGAAATAGTTCACATCAGATTCCTCCTGAAATACGCTGACGAGTCGACACAAAGCCACTGCCCAGAAAACCCACAGGTCTCTCCTACAGCCACACCTCAAGACTAAGTTCCAAACCAAGTTCTGGCAGGCTTCGGATCTCTCTAAATGTTCACGTCCCAGTTTCACAGTCCTCTAAGGTTTTCTTCCTTTCACTGCAAATCACATCCCCGATGCTTTACATACCTACTACTGCCAGCAAAGACAGGAATGGCAGCAACCACGTGGTAACTTTTTTTATTACCTCTCAACACAAAAGTCAACGCATCTTAAAGATTGAACAGAAATGCCTGCAGCCATCCAGCTTTGCAGCTCCAGGTGTCTTTTTAGGTTAAGTATATAATATCTTGTCAAGCCAGCCAACTATCCTGAGGACACCATAGTATTTTTTAGATATTCTTTCACCATAAATTTAGTATCTTGACTTCCAGTACTGAAGTCAAACAGTTATTGACGCACGTACACCACATACAGCCAAAGAGGCCCTTTGAACACTGAAACCAATAGAACAGAAGAAAGATTAATAAGTGGACTAAAGCAACACCAAATAATTGTTTGCAAAGCAGAATACTGGATGAGGCAAAACAATGAAGAGGCTTGACAAAATCATCTAGGAAAAAGGAACGGGTTTTTTTCATTTTAGAGAAAAATTGCAATGATTCAACTTTATCCACAAACAGCAACTGATTAAAAGGAGTCCAGCTAAACCACACCAGCAATGCTCAAAACCAAGCATTTTCTGGTCATTCTTAGAAGGCCACAACAGAACCAAGACGACACTTCCTGTCATGGTTCTCAGTGCATAAGAGAGACCAAAGCTGCCAGTTGGGTCACCTTGTGCTTCCCCAGTGCAAGTCCCTTTTGTGAACAGCTGCAAGGTTCATTGTCTGAAGGACTGAAACTCAGGGTGCATCTAAGACAGTGTACGGATCCATAATTTGAGGAAGAGCCCATTAAACTGTTTCAGTAGCCAGCAAGCAACTACTATGCAGAATTCTTTAAACTACCAAGTTACTTTGAAAACAGTGCTCAAAATCTTAAGCCACCAACTCTGGGACTTAAGATTTTCTTTTTAAGAAGGCTGGGTTAAAAAAAAGAGAAAAATGTCGCTGCTAGCAGCCAGCAAACTTCCCATAATAAAAGCACAGCATCATTATGTGACAAAAGGGGTTAACTTCTCAAATCCCGTTAAACTCCAACCAAGGGCCTCAGCATTCAGTTTATGCCCTTGCCTGCATTTGTCAAGGGATGATAACAGAAGGCTTACAAACTCTCTTCTCATTACTAATTCATTTTTTCACACACCTGTTAATTATTAGCAGCACATAATTATTAACAAAAACCATGCATCAAAGAGGTTATTTGGATATATTGTCACCTACATCTGATTTATGGCAGTGGAGAAAATCATAAATACATTTCAATGTGCACATAAAATCAGAGGGGGACAGATGACAACCTGGAGATGGGGGGAGGGTGGTGGGTTTTATGTAGCTCTTGTTTGACATGCAGGTTATTATAATTTACCATGCAAATCCCTGTCCAGTTGTGCTGCCTTACCCAGTCTGGATCAACTGGTCATGAGGTTGGTTGTTAAAATTTTGCAGAAGAAGTAAACAACCCAAAATCTATTACTCAGAAAAATCATGGCTCTTGATTGTAACCAAACCAAACAAAACCCTCCAAAAACCCAAAATCCACAAGAAAACCAACCAAACAAAAACATGATATTTTAACTCCTAAGTTCTGCATTAACTCTCTGCCTAGCACACCTTTATGAAATTGCAATTTTTTCCTGAAATTGGAATTCTTCAATTCTTCCAATAATGTTCTTTGTATCTTATTTTAAAAGGCTATTGCAGAGGTGTCTGCGTAACATCTCCTCAAACAAATAAAGGTGAATTCTTTAAAATTAGTTAGAATTTGTATAAATCACATGTGGAACCCTAGTGAGGCTGCTTAAGACCACTGCAATTTACAAAAGCACTACAGAAAGAGAAAAGGTGTTGTTACGCGTAAATGATGGCTGTTCATCTCAAAATGCATCGTCTTGTCAGGAACTGAAGAAAATACTTAAAAGGGCAACCACTGACAAAAGAGATCTAACGCAACATTTTGCCTCTGTTCTTACACTTCCACAGTTTCTCTTTCCAGCTTCAAAGGCTGAACAACTTTTTGAGGAAGGCTTTTGGAGAAATAATTTAATTACAATTATTAACCCCATGAAAATGAGGTGCACAAAGCATTTAGTGGAAGTAGACCAAATTCCAATTCTTTGAGGAGTGAGAACCTTGAATGAATGCGATGCGACAAAGCTGGCCAGCTCTCGCCTTCCTAGAGCACTGAGGAACAGATACGAGTTTCTTACAAGTACCCCACTAAGATTCACTCACTGTCTGTCAACACTGACACGGGGAGCTCAATATTTGAAACGGTGTGGGAGACTGTAGGTGGGCAATTTCTAAAGCCTGCATTTATTAGTAAGTACTTCACTAACGGTGGGCAGAGCACTCACCATTCAAACTGCTCAGCCTTCTGAGAAGAGATTCAGTGTTTTCCTTTCGTTCATCAGCACACGCTACAGTGCTGGTGAAACACCCCTCTGAAGTCTGATTAAGAGCTTTCTTTTACCATTATGCAAAACCAGATCAACACGTCTCTAAACATTGCTCAATTTTTAAGCAATCAGGAAGCAATGCACTTTAATTTCTTCTCAACAAGATGTTTAAGATGACATTTGGTGCTATGTAACCATGTTCATGTGATGATGTCTGATCAGATCAGAGTAAGATCACCGCTGCCCACACAACAGCCTCTGAAGCACAACTTAGAGAAACGTTGTCACTGGAAAGGTATCATTATTTTGCCACTTCCTACGTTTTCATCGTTAGGGCTACTCATAACATTCAGCTGTAGCTCTCTACACAAAGAGGTCATTAAACCCCTGATTTTTCAAAAGCACTGAAAGAAATCAGGCATTTCAGATACGTAAGAATTAATTTTTTCTGATTAAGATCAGAAGTCCAAGTCTTCAGAGAGTCCTGAGTCTTGAGCTGGGTACTGCTGACACTGTTTTAACAGCAGCCGAATTGTTTCTCTCACTTTTAGCCTAAATTCTTTCAGATTACACAGTTTTTAGTACAAACTAACACATCTACAAAAATTCAAGTGCCCAGGAATTCAACTGTAGCAAAAATTAAGAGACAAGTTACTTATTTTTTTTAAAAAAAAAAAGAACAAAAAAAAGAAGAGTTGACCCAAGACATACACCAAGGGTCTTTAGCAAACCAAATCCAATGTCTCCCAAGTCAGTTTCCTAAGTACTTCCCCTTCTGAAAAACAATGTACACTACATTAGCAGCTGCCACAAGCTGAGTGATTTCTTTTCCAGTTTAGCTGTAAAGGAGTTCCATAAGGCACTTTGGTGTTGAATATTGGGACAGTTAGTATCATAAAAGGAACCAAAATCCAGACTTATGCAGCATGAATAAAGGGCTCTCTTTCCAATCTCCAAAAGGGGTAAGACCCTAAACCAACTGTGCTTTAACATTAAACAGTAACAGAAAAAACCAAAGAAAGGATAATCAAATCTCATTCTGAAATGAGGGGTCAAAGTCACATGAATCACAACATGATAGGGAAAAAAAAGCATAGAATCACTAGGGATTGGAAGGGACCCTGAAAGATCATCTAGTCCAACCCCCCTGCAACAGCAGATATAGAGCAAAATAGCAACAATAAAAAGAAAGCCTCTACAGACCAAGCACCTCTTTTGCACAGAATACCCCTAGGTATACTTATGGGTTTTTTTAAGATAGTCCACTTGAAATGTGAAGGAAAATGGATAGAACCATGTACATTTCAGTTATTTCTTTTACATGAAGGCAGGATGTTCACTCATTAAAATCTAACCTGCAAGGACAAAAAAGTTTAAGGAATGAAAACCTCTTCTTTGTTCAAAAGCATTTCTAGTTTCTGTTCTTAGTGATTTATTTAAATAAAATGCTAAGTAGTAGCTGTTAATAAAATTACACGTGTGATAAAATGACTGTTCTTTTAAAATCTGATCTGTAATAAATTTTATAAATTCTGATTGCTAGTTATTCAAGCCATCAAAGCTTTGCCAACAATAGCCAGCAGAGGTCTATTACTGAAGTAGTATTAATATAGACATCATCACCAATTCAAAGCACATAATAAAGGACTGACACATTTATTATCATTATTAATTAACAGTTTTCTGAGATGGAATTAAATCAATATGGTGCTCTGATATCATTTTAACTAGTTATGCAAATCAAACATTTAGAGCCCATGAAAGGATATAAATGCCATTCAAAATTCACTTCACACTTATTACTGTAATATCAGAACTTTCAGGCTTTGCTAGTAAAAAAAAGGACTTAATGCTCATTTAATTACACTCAGACATAAAGCTTATGGAATGAAAGTTGAAATAGCTGATTAGTTAGGAAGTCACAGTAAGGCTATAACACTAGCAATAGACAATGAGATAATAATGTGAAAATGCAAAGCTTTTGCTCAGAGTTGTTCTGGCAGATCCTATTAAAAAGAACAATGACATGTGTAGGAGAAAATGTTTTAAAATTACAAACTTGAAGAATCTTTCCTAAAGCTAGGAGAAAAAAAGAAACCATTAGCTGTCACAGATATAAATAGAAAAATGCTACATTAACTCGCGCAACGCTTTTTCTAATTACCCGATTCACAATAGTTAATATTTTAGATGTGAAATTTTAACTGTTATTCTGCATAAACAACATTACAGAATCTCCATCGTCAGAATACGATTTTGATTCACTTGATAGCAAAGAATTTATAACAATCAGCCTGGCAAAGGGATCCTGAGCCTTGCCATTGACAAATTAAAGAGCCTACAGCAAGGTCAGAGTTAAGGCTGAGCTGGCTAGCAGCTGCAAACCCTTGGCTAACCAAATGGGCCAAATGAGATCAGGTTCTAGCCAACTCCTCCAGCAGTATGGGAAAAAAGAATCTCTGAGAAACTCTCATCACAAGGCAAAACAAAGAGGGTTGATAAAGAAAGGAAAAGTAACACTGAGACTTTTGATCTTGCGCATCAAGCACCAGAGCACCGTTTGTCGTTCCGCCAGCACGAAGTATCATCCTTCACGCTACCTACAGGAGACTTTAACTGCCCTCCAGGCAGCTTAGGATCTCACAGGTTCTGTGTGGGTGGCACTGCAGGTGATGCCAGGAGTTTGTCTACTCATGTGAACACACATCAGACCACTATATTCTTTAAAAGCATTACAGGATATTTACCTAGACTTTTCCCACGGTGGTTGTGGCTTCCACAGCTTTGCTAAGTGCATGCACGGCACTGGGCTGGAGGCTTAGTACAGAGTTTAGTGAGACTGTGGGAAAGGAAAGGGAGCGACGGACTGCTCACCTAAAGCAGCGTCTAGCTCTACCAATGTCACAGAACAAAACTTTGTCTGCCCAGAGAGATTTCTCCATTCAGCACGCTCCAGAGTGCAGAGCCAAAGCTCCGCCCAAGTCTTTAAGAGAGCAGTCTTAGGACACATTTACTTGCCAGAAAGCAGTATCTTTTGCTCCCTCTGGCAATGCAAGGCTTAGAGGACAAAGTAACCTCCTCAGGAGGATAAAAGGTTGGATCAGAAATGCAAGGGAGTATTTCTACAGAGTCAGGGAACTCTGATCTCATTAGTCAAAACTGCGCATCACAAATTAAAAAAAACAATGCAGATAAGTAAAAAATCCAGAATTTAATGTAAATCATTCAAAAGCTACTTTCAAGATTCCTACTATTACGTAATCATGAAAATATCTACGTAGCTGAAAATACTTGCTTACTAAATTGTCTGACATAAGTCAATAAGGCGAGGGCAGCCATGTTCTGCAAAACGTAAAAGTACAACTGAATTCTTCTCTCCGCCTTCTTTCCTGACTCGCTGACTTGTAGGAAGCCTCTGTTCTAGCCAGAAGTTTATTCAGACATCTGAACTGAGGACAGGTACGTTAATGCTCTTCACAGAGGAACCCTTTATGGTTGATCTATCATAGAATTCTGCAGCTGACCAGATCACTAGCTTTCAAACCCCCTTCTTTCTTTTTGAAGCATGAGCAGCACCAAGCCAGACTACGCCATCCCGGGATTGATCACTTCTCGCACAATCTCAAGACGCACGCTCTAGGCACTAAATAAACACTCAGCCTGCACGTCCACAGTGCACTTGCAAGCCTAAGTAAGTGCTTCCCAAGTTTTGTCCTGTTCAACAATACTGAACCAGGAGAAAACTGTCAAACACCAGTCAAACTGTCTGATACCCTAGGTCAGGTGAAGAGTGCACTACAGACAGGAGGAAAGAGGGAGCAACCAAGCAGTGCCTCTTTAAGCACACAAAGTGGTCTAGACGGCAGCAATTTTTTATCATGTATAACTGAAGTTCTTTACTTGCCCACGATTGGGTTTTCAAATTTGATTTAGGTAAGACTTTCTTCCCAAGGCATTTCCTAAAGGCCCTGATATTTCCTAGACCCCCAGAAAGGCTGGAATAAATACTTGCTGGCTTTGCCTTTGGTGTGGAAGGCGGAGAAACAACTCTTTCAAAATGCACACCTTGTCACTGCTTTGAAAGTAGAGCTGCAAGTTAAAATTATTAACAGCTGCTCAGTTTGATAGTGAAAGAGGAAAGCTCTGCGCCGTTCAAAGCACTGGGAAACCTGCGCAGTCTTCCCTACTTCTAAAAAACACAGCACCTGTAACAGAGAGTCAAGTGATAGCACCTTAGTGAGAAACACTTCATGTCTATTGCCCTCAGCGCCATGTGGCAGCCCAAGAGAAGGGAAAAGTTTGTCATCAGAAAGGTTGATGCTACATACTACCACTATTAGGTTGAGACCTAAGTATCTAAAAAGTTTTAATGGTTTTTTCCAGCAACTGAGATGATGTTGCCAAACAGAAGAGTGATCAGCTACAGCCCTTCTCTGAGAGCAACTATTTTGACTGCAGACCCGCTCACCAAGCAAACTGCAAATTACTCCCATAATTTATAATTTATCACTGGTGATAACAAACATAGCAGACGAGCCCAAGATAAGGATGAAAAGGGGGGGTGGGAAGTACTTCTAAATTCAAAATAGTACGAATTTTGAAGGATGGCCTCCCATATGAGTAAAGTTGTAATGCTCTAACCTGCTTGCTGAATCTCACTCAGTAGAGCATCCATGGAGATGCAGTACAGGAGAAGGAAGGGAGGGGATTCACTCAAGCACCTATGTGAAGCTCTGGGTTGGTAGAGGGAAAAAAATCTTGGCAAGTATGGAATCTTTGAGATGGGATACACGGTTTTGAGAAAGCGTTCTGCTGGGCTTACCTCCCTGCAGGACGTTTTTCTCACAGATATCTGACACGGGATGTGCGGCGCGCTCCACACAAGCTGAAAACTTATTTTTGCAGGCTTTCAAGTTGTGTGGTACTGCTGTTCAAACAAAATCAGTAGACAATAATTTTGTGAGAAAAACAGCAGCTGAACTTTGCATGGAGTAGATACAGTGCAGCCATCATAAATAGGATAGAAAACACTACAGGTTTGGGGTTTTCTGGTAAATAATTGTCCCATCAGTTCACAATCAAATAGTGTGTTAGCTGTATAAACACAGGCAAATACTTTTCATTAGAAACCCAAAACTTACTCACAAAAGTCCCCACCAAATCCAAAAAGACAGGCAAACAAAAAACTTCAAAGGACCACAAAGCTGTATCTCTCAACTCCTAAGAATCCCATTCAACCAGCTATCACTTCTGCAAACCACAGCAGAGCCAACACAAATGAAAGAGCTTTAGTACAAAAGCTTCTCTAACCTAGAAAGTCAAGCAGAAACCCAGCTTAGGTCAAAAAGGACAATGAAATGCCAAATCTCTTCCTGGCACTCAGGTTTTATTGTAAGACTATCGCTCCTTCAGTAATCATTCAACTTACCCTTGGCATAAGTAACACCAAACCCAAAGTGGAACAAACCAGAGCACACTTTGGCCAGTGCTGAAGTATTGGCAGAACTTAACGCCAAACGTAGCAATTACTTCTCAATACCTCTGGTCTAGGTTGCTTGCAAATGAAGTCATTTTCTTACATGAGCACAACATTCACTGAGCAAGAACAAAATCCTCACAATCCACTTCCAAAGGAAGCCCACAAGTCTTCTCAGCCCTTTCTTCTCTCCTATCCAAAGCATTAAGTAAGAATAGAAAGGAAGGGGAAAAGGGCAGATGCACAAAGCAAAAAAATTCATCAAGCTACTCAACAAAAATAACCTGGGAATATTACAGACTAGATTGTTTTTATCACTCTTCCTCTCACAGGAGCCATAAAATACCAGATAAGCTTTACCCCCTAAGAACCTTACACAAAGTTTTCATCTCTATAATATCTTCCAATTTAAAAAGTGTGATACTTGCAAACAACTAATAATGACATTAAAAAGCACACGCCTTGGTTGTATCAGCTACCACAGACATAACACCTTCAAAAACTCAGATGCTGTGATGATCAATGTTTAAAATAAGGAACAGATTTCCTGAAACAAGGACAGCTCTGAGGGAATTGCACAGAAACATGTAGGTTCTGAACGTCTACAGAGAAGATGACTCCACAACCTTTCTGGGTAGCCTGAGTGAGAGTTACAGGGCTCTGTAATAAGTTTTTCCTTATGTTTAAATTGAATCTCCTGTGTTCTAGTTTAAACACACCACCCCTTGTCCTATAGCTAGGAACCACCAAGAAGAGCCTGATCCCATCATCCTTACAATTGCCCTTGAGTTACTCGTAATTGAGATCTGCCCTCAGTCTCCTCCTCTCAAGGCTAAACAGCCCCAGCTCTCACGGCCTCTCCTCATAAGAAGGATGCTCCAGCCCAATAATCTTCGTGACTCTGTGCTGGACTCTCTTCAGTAGCTCCATTTAGCTCTTGGCCTGGAGAGACCAGAACTAGGTACAGTATTCACAGATTCATAGAATGGCTTAGGTTGGAAGGGACCTCAGAGGTCTAGTTCCAAGCCCCTTGCCGTTGGCAGGGACGCATCCCACTAGACCAGGTGGCCCAGAGCCCCATCCAACCTGGCCCTGAACACTTCCAGGGAAGAAGGACCTACAGCTTCCCTGGGCAACCTGTTAACAGTGCCTCAGCACCCTCACAGGAAGGAATATTTTTCTAAGATCCAAAGTAAATCTACCCTGTTTTACTTGAAACCACGACTCCTTTGTCCTATCACCAGATCCACCAGCAAATAGTCCCTGTTCAGCTTTCTCGCAGTACCGCTTTCAAGTGCTACAAGGCCACAGCGAGGTCCTCTCAGAGTCTTCTCTTCTCCAGACTGAACAATCCAAATTCCTTCAGCCCGTCCTCATAGGAGAGGTGCTCCAGCCCTCTGATGATTCCTATGGCCCTCCTCTGGGCTCACTCCAACAGTTCCATGTCCTCCTTGTACTGGAAACTCCAGAACTGCATGCAGTACTCCAGGTGAAGTTTCATGAGAGCAGAGTAGAGGGACCTGCTGGTGACACTTCTCTTGACACAGCCCAGGATACAGTTGGTCTTCTGGGCTGCACTCTCACTGTGCCGGCTCATGGTGAGCTTCTCATCTAACACCCCCCAGCCCTTCTGCTCGGGGCTGCTCTCAATCCATTCATCACCCAGCAAGCGTTTGTGCTTCGGATTACCCCACAACCCAGATGTAGGACCTTTAACTTGGACTTCTTAAACCTAATGCAGTTTGCAAGGGCCCAGTTCTCAAGTCTGTTAAGGTCCTTCTGGATGGCCTCCCTTCCCTCTGGCATGTCAACCACAAAACACAGCTTCGAGACGCTGGCAAACACTCAATGCCACTGTCCATCTAACCAACAAAGCTGTTAAACAACTCTGAGTTCTGTCCTTTAACCAGTTCCCAATCCACCTCACAATCTAATAATCCAATCCACCCTTCTTAAATTTGGCTGGGAGGATGTCGTGGGAGACAGTGTCAAAAGCCTTGCTGAGGTCAAGGTAGACTGCCGTCCCCTCATCTAGCCAATGACTTATATCCTCATAAAAGGTTATCAGGTTAGTCAAGCAGGACCTCTCCTTGGAGAATCCATATTGACTACTTCTGATAACCCTTTCCTTGAGATGCTTTCAGATGACCTAAGAACTTGCTGTTCTATCACCATTCCAGAGATGGAGGTGAGACTGACAAGTCTATAGTTACCTGGGTTCCCCTTCTTGCCCTTTGTGAAGACTGGAGTGACAATGGGTTTTCTCCAGTCCTCAGGCTCCTCTGTTCTCCAAGATTTGTCAAAAATTATTTTATATATATATATATATATATAAAATCTTGTTAAAATCTCAACAAATCAAAGCCTCAGCAAATCAAATCATAGAAGACTCACCTCACATATCTTGAAATCTGAAAAGCATTCACATCTATCTTTCCAAACTCAGTCTTCCTTGATGACAAAGCTCTGCCCCTCCTTCTCACACAAAGCAACAAGCTTTCAGGAATCTCGAGTAAAGAACCGGTAATAAAAACAAGATTCATCCCGTAAAGAAACAGAGAAAGTGTTCACTTGTAAGAACAAAAGGGTTCCAAGTTTTGGTCCGTTGTTAACAAATGCTTGTGAATTTCAACTGGCACTACAGGCCTTCCCTTGATCTTTTTCCTGCCCCTGCCCGACGAGGACCACAGGCTACGCGTGCCTTTGTCACAGGGCCTCCAGTGACGCACTCACCACACAGACCGCAACCCTTTGAGTTCTCGCTTTCAAAAACAACCACAACAACAAAAACCACAAAGCCACAAAAAGAAAGGTGAGGGCATATCCACCTATCTACACGTTTGCAGCTGCGGCTACAGAGGATAAGACAGAACACAAAAAGGCTTAAAAAAACAGCTGCTACACGTTAATCACACAGGCCCAAGTGTACTCTTTTTTGACTTGCAGTTGCTTGCCTTACCAACCTCACAGTTGCCTGCAGCTCTGAATGGGGCGTGTTTCCAAGCATGCTCATCTGTCTCAGCGGTCACATCCAGGCCACTCACTGAGATGCTGCCACACTCAACACTGTGTATCACCTGCCCACTCAAAATGGCATTATCACCGTCACGCCTTGGTCACTGCACAGCAGCCCTGCACCAACCCTCACTCACAGCACCCTTTCTCTAGGTACTAATGCATTTCTTCATTCTCTCTCAACTAAAACACCAGCCAAACCAGCAGCATCATTTAACTTATGCTTCCTGTTAAGCACTTTGGTACGGCAATGTTACCAAAAGAATTCTGTGTGCAGTGCTGCAATCTGGAGAAGTAATTTTAGCAGATAGTCACAGAAGTAAATTTACCTGGATTCCTGTTCCTTACACTATCAAGCAACAAATAAATGTTATAGGAAAGTCTCAAGGCCAATGTGACTGCCAGAACCATCACCCTTGTTTCACAGATAGGAAACTGAGCAATAGGCAGGTTAAGTAACTTGCCCAAGGTCAAAAAACCCAAGTGAACACACATGAAGACACAGCATCAGCCCTCCTATTTCTTGTGCTGTCATCACAAGAGGCTATTTTTACACAGAAGAATCAGCTATTTAATGTGATTCTAGGGAATAGTAAGTCTTCTGAGTCCTTATATAAATTTTAATGGTACAGGCATTTTCTGGAGTCTGTGACTCCAGCTGGATTATTATTAGTCCTGCTTTAGTAAGGAAGCAGCAATATGATTCTTCCCTGACAAGAAATACCAGCATAATTTATTGCATTATTACTCCTCTGAACTGAAAGCAATTAATTACATCCAGCAGGATGCACAAGTGAAAATTCATCAGAGAAATGTGGTGAAAAATGTACTCACTGCTTTAAAATAATAGGTGCTTAATGGTTTTTTGTTTGCTAGCTAATCTAGAGCATCTTATAAACGACTAAGGATTGGTTATCAGTTGCAAAAAAACAGTTTTTCCTCCTTTTTATTATTCTATCATCTACAGTCTTAGAGGAGAGGGGCAAAACACTATCACATTCTTAACAAAAGAAAACTATAATAATAATTTTTTCTACCATTACAAAATGGTTGGTATGTTTGCACGTAGAATATGGGATGAAGCACGCGTGGGGCTGTGTTGGTAGCATAACCCCACGCATGGGGCCACGTTGGTAGCATAGCCCCATACATGGGGCTGTGTTGGTAGCATAACCCCATCCATGGGGCCACGTTGGTAGCATAACCCCATCCATGGGGCCACATTGGTAGCATAACCCCATCCATGGGGCCGTGTTGGTAGCATAACCCCATCCATGGGGCTATGTTGGTAGCATAACCCCATCCACAGGGCTGTGTTGGTAGCATAACCCCATCCATGGGGCCACATTGGTAGCATAACCCCATCCATGGGGCCGTGTTGGTAGCATAATCCCATCCATGGGGCTGTGTTGGTAGCATAACCCCATCCATGGGGCCGTGTTGGTAGCATAACCCCGTGCATGCTTTACAATACATAATCAAAAAGATTATGTATCATGAATCCCAAACCAACAATTTTTCTGGAAAAGGTGGCAAAGTTATTCCGCACTTGCACAACAAAGAACGCTGCTGCGTGTTCCAAGAGAAGGAAATGCTAAGTGTGTGGTTGGAAGTAAAGAAGAAAGGTAGTGCTGCAAGCACAAGACTATTTCAGAAGGGTAGTACACTTAAGTGTCTGCACATGCACCACAAATCTTCCTTCAGGTTCGAAGTAGCACGAACACAACAAAGAGAAGCACGTTTCATGTTAATACGTTGGGCATGTACATTTGTACGTTGAAGACCGGCACAAAGCTAAACCTGTTACATTTATCCCAGCTTTTCAGAATTATTCACATCCGTATGAGTCAGTAATTGTTTTTTCTATAAAGTTATTGGAGTAATTTTGCTCTGTATATTTCCGATCAATTCCTCCTCTCAAGGGCACGGTTGAAAAGTGATATTTGAAAACGGTCCCTGATAGATTGCATGGTTAGTCAGCAGCAGAGACAAACAACCTAATCCAGTGCAAATTAGTTCGGCTGCCAGCAATAGTTTTATACAAAGATGTAAATTATGTTGTCAAAATCGGTCGCTTTCTAGCTTGCTGCTCAGCTAACAAGAAACCACTTTGGCTGATAAAGATGAACACTAAGCTTTTCTCGCTTACAAATTTGCAAATCTGCCACTTCAGCATTCTGCTAGCCACAAACAAAACGGGCCCCTATAATTGCTTCCTCTTTTCTGCACCAGTATTTCTCCCCATTCTATTTCTCAGCACAAAAATACAAATAAAAATCATAAATAGAATTTGAAGAGTGTAATGGTCTTGAAAACGTTCTGTAAAAAAACAGCAACCAGGCCAGCCACAATCGCAAGACACGGCACTTCAACCTAAGTACCGCCTGGCCACACCGGCGGTGCGGGAGATTTACCGCAGGAATGTGTCACTCGCAGAACCTCTGCGCACCACGTAAATACCTGGATAAGGGGAAAAGGCGCGCATCTGTTTTACCGTAGGCTGAAGTGGCCGTGGAACCGCTCTGGCTGACAACGGTCCATCTGTATCTATTAGCTTGGATGTTGCTAAGCGCAGAAAACAGATACGCTATTATCGCACCAATCTGCCCGCTTTAAATGTAAACTAGATAGATCTAACATTTGTATGAAAATAATAATGCATTATAACTGTAATTATATCCAGTATAAGTCAAATAAATAAATTATAAATTACAATTACCCTTTAAAGTTGCTAGTCACACTATTTGCTTTAAAATTAATTGCAGGTGCTCCTGAATGCTTTATTACAGCTCCAAAGTTGTATATTTCAAAGAATGGTACAGATGATTCCTGTTTATTTGTTAAATTAAAGCTTTGTTGGTAAAATTACAGCTTAATTAATATTATGGGTACTGTATAATGAAATAGTTTACCTTGTGCATAATTTATTTCCACATGCATATCTCAGTACAGACCAATTACAGCTCTAAGGCAGCTAAAATAAAATATTCCTCCTTTGCTGGCATTTTTCTAAATAGTAGTTCACTAAATCAATATTATTCACTTGGTATTTTTAAAAGCAGTGTATCTTAATAATTACACAGCATTAGAGTAGGCAATAATTTCACTTGCTAAGCATATTAAATTTAGCAAACCATCAGTCAAATAGTTTGTTCTTCTTCAGAATTTGTAAGTGGAGGGCGGGAGAGTTTGGAACCACGTTACTTCGGTATAAACGTCACATATAGTTTGAGACTGTGCTTGTGAGTCCCTAAGCAGGTGCAGTGCCATATATCTTTATTAGTTTCATTGGCCAGTGCAGTGACCAGTTGTTTATACTCATTATGCAAGACAAGGTGAACCATTTGGCACAGACCACAATCACAGCTAAAAACATATGACTTTGCAGAAAACAAAAACTGTAGAAAATCCTGCGCACAGGGCTGTGCATACACACAGCCAGGACACTACTGATTCATTTCTTTTCAGCTTGTTTCTCAGCTAAGACAAATCTTTACTGGCTTGATTTTTTTCCTGATTTAATGTAACAGTAATGCCACTAATGTTTATCACTAGAGATATCTGAAATAAAAGTAAATGTGTTAGTTAAACCAATAGAATAATAATCCACAAGCTTGATGGATGCGGCGCTTTCGAAAGTACTACACATAAACCACTATCATTAGGTCTTTACCTCACATAACACACTTCTTTACTCAGTGACTGGAATGTAATCAAATCGGCGATACATTAAAGCAAATTCATTAAAACAAATAACTGATTCAGCTATTTTTTCCTGCATTACTTTGATTATGGTGTCTTGAATCACCATGCATATGCATTTCCTTCATCATACATATACAAAATAGTTTGTCTTTATAAAGGAAGAAAATGGTTGCTTCTTTTGCCCACAAATATCATTCTCACTATTTCAGAATAATCCAAAATATATTCTAAATTGCTCTTGCTAAAAGAAGGCATCATTCCGAAATCCAGATATGAAGAAGATGCGGAGCTAGGATCAGAATAATTAATTGTTTTCTCTCCGAAAATCCCTGGTAAATCAGCCCTGATGCTTAAAGAATGCAGCTTCCATGTCAATGGACTGATGCTGACTGATGGTCACAAAGAAGCAAATCTGGGACTAGTCGTGTTTGGGGATGTTTTCATCCTTATGTTGAAAATAAGATTAACTGCATGAGAGTCTAAGAGTACAGAGCGCTCTTGAAGAGTCTGGGAGAAGACAGTAAGCGATAAAACACAGGGGTCAATTAAGCCAGGTTTGGCATCAAAAACACCCCGAAACAGAATAAGGTGGAGAAGGAGATTTTTAAGTGCATGGCAGTACTTGACTGAAGTCTGGAGCAAAACAACATGCAGTCTGCAACTCTAGAGACACCTGCAATATGCAGTGGGTTTACATGTAAGACACAGGGTTTCCACAAGATGGTAACACCACACCCCCGCAGAACTGGCCCTGTAGTTACCTACAGAAGAGCTGAGGCCTCACCTCACTGCACAATGGCAACTCAACATCTTACAAACCTGAAGCAAAACCTGAACACACCACAGCAAAACACTCGGCTCAGTTTAAACTGTCTGTTCAATCTGTACCACATTTTTGGGAGGAAAACACAAACTCTTATGTGGAGAGTGCAAATAGTAACGTTATCGATCCGTTAATTCACCAAACACTCTTTCAGGCGCTGACAGCTGCAACGGACACCTTAGCGTTTGGCCTAACACACAGCTTCAAATCCTTTTGTCAAAACCCAGTGTGAATACTGACCACATTCTCAACCACAACATGTATTTGTTTACTAGGGGAAAAAGCCAAAACAAGACCCCCTAAAGCAAAGAAACAAACAAACAGGGCAAATACCAAAAAACCTACTCAAGAAATAGACCAGAAAGCCCATCATCATGGAGACTTGTCTTCCTGTGCCCATTTGTTGGCTCCAGTCACGGCAGACAGAGCGATTATATCCACACCCCAGAGCTTGCAGCAGAAACTTCAACTTGGCAGTATTTCCACTAATTTCTACAGTAAAACAGTTAATCTTCCAGTTTCTCCAGAAAAGTAATTAGCATAAATTCCTTATTAACTCAAGGGCTTGGTAACCACTGGCCCAAGCCATTGGTGATAAGATGTCTTAAAGCACAGTGGAAAAAGTGAGGGGTTTTCCCTGCAGAGGAATTTTAATCATCCCTTGTTAGCATAACTAAGGCAACCTTAGAAACTAAGTTCTCAAAACCAATTGTCCTAGAGGCTGCATTCCTAGTGCATCATATTCACATGTCTACAAGTTTCAACTTACACAAAGAAACACCCAAGATTATAGAATCATAGAACCATAGAATCATCATGGCTGGAAAGGACCTCCAGGGTCATCGAGTCCAACCTTTTCTCCTAGTGTCTAACCGCTAGGCCATATCCCTAAGCGCTGCGTCCCCTCCTTCCTTAAACGCCACCAGGGATGGCGACATCACCCCCTCCCTGGGCAATCCGTTCCAGCACCTAACCACCCTCTCAGTAAAGATCTTCCTTCTAACATCCAATCTAAACCTCCCCTGATTTGAGGCCATTTCCTCTTCTGTGATCACATGCAAACGGAGCAAGCTCTCTTATTAGGGCTTCAAACCAAAATACGTTTGCAGAGAGATATCAGCAAAATAAGAGGGTCAGAGTATGTGGGGAGGGGAATCAGACATTGGGGGATGGGGCTAGATGATCTTTCAAGGTCCCTTCCAATCCCTCACGATTCTGTGATCCTATGAACAGCATGAACTCCACAAGAAGCCACAGCTAAGCACGCTATGAAGCGGGGCTGTCGAAAGCATACTGGCTCTACAGATTCGAGGCTCCCGAAAACAATAAAGACGTTCCTGCACGTGCACTTGGCCTTTCACAATGACAGCAATCAACGTACCATCCAAGCAGGCCAATACTATGTCGCATCTTCTAAGCGATAAATTCCTTCTTCCTCGGCCACCACTGACCGACTGTGTTACCATTAACTTTCAAGATACTACTGCGTTACTATAAAGTAGAGAATATAAATAGGAAGGCCACTTGCTTTAGGATTTAAAGCTTTAACTTTGCTCCTTTCAATCTGCAGAACTAGATCATGCAGCTCTGTTCATAATGTCACGTTCTACAAGCCAAAATCTTATCGTTTCCAAAGACGCCCTTTTTCTCTGCAATAAAACGCAATAAAAACACGTCTATTTCAAGAGCAGGTTTTCCTTTACCACTACAAGTACCTTACCCCAATTTTGAGTGTATAAACCCTTGCTGAACCCGGGCTGTCGAGCAATGAACGTTTAAATGATGTTATCAGCGGTGTTGTCTGTGTATTTTACACAGCACACACTTGTGAACCTTTTTTGGAACAACAAACTGAATTGTAATGCTTTGGAAGCTTGACTGGCTACATTCTGATCTCTACAACCAGTATGAAGGTTTGGTGGGTTTTTGTCTCCACCTTTAAGGAAAGATTTTCATTTCAACCCACACCTACCCTGGAAGCAGTCAAGGACAGAGCAGCTGCAGACCCATACTAACTTCAGACAAAAATGGGCTTTTTAACTGGAGAAGTAGTAACAGCAGGATTTTAAAATGCCTCTTTTAAAATGTGTCTTGGAGTAGCCTCACACCTTGTTGATGCCCCTTCGATTATAAGGCGGCCACATCCAGCCATCTTCAGCATTATTTAAAAAAACCCAAACCAAATCACCTTAGAACATCAGAGTGAAAAGCAGAGCTACTAGGGTGAATATGTATTACAGCTGCCTAACCTGTGTCTGTGTCACCAGAAGAGTGTTTGCACACAGATAGAGCCAGCTTTCTTTCTCTCTCTGAGGCGGGGGAGACAGGAGAAAGGACCACTACAGAAGGTCCTGTCCGTATCCCCCCAGCCCGACAATACCCCTCCAGAGCCCCTGCTGCTTTCCCTGGGCTGTGGAATGAAAAAACAATGGCTTTTCTGAGGCACTGTGCAGACAAGGCAGCTCTGAAAAAACTAATAGCCATGATTAATGAGAGTGGGCTAGAGGAGAGCTGGGACACAGCCACCGCATATATCATCCTTTCCCATCAGTCTGTGCTCCTCCCCAACCCTCTTCCTCCTACCAGAAAGGCATTATAAAAATGTCTTATCTGCTCTCGACTTTTTTCTGAAATCACAGTGCTGATGAAAAAGAAGGGGAGGAAAGAGAGAGAGAGAAAGAGAGAGACAAAGAGGCAATAGGGTGAACAAGAAAATGGCATGTAAAATAACTATAAGATATTCCAGGGGAAAATGTACGAGCTGTAATCATTCAAGGTTTCAGCAACTTGACTCTTCACATGCTGAAGCCACATTTTCAAGGTCTTATCTGCCATATGGTTCCCTGTTTGGATGATTTATTAGGTGCAGAAAGCACACTGATAAATTTTACTGCATTTCCCTGAATAGACAACCTATGGTGTCAATAACAAAGCTCAGGCCACTTTAATGGAAACTGTAAGCACCAAAGGGTAACCATTTATTTATGAGTCACTACAGTATTACTAGGACAAAATTTATCTTCCATTCTCACGCACTCTGCAGAAACCAAGTCTGGTCAAAGAAACAGCGATCACATCCATATGTCAGTGACTCGCTAGCACGTCTCCTGCACGCTCAGGGCTTGTATCCAAATAAACACTTTCCATTTAATTACTGCTTTCTCGAACGTAAAAGATGTTCTGAAGGTTGAGGACCTTAAAATACATTGGTGACAATCTGCTTATCTACAAACCATTCCGCCCTCTGAACTTGCTATGTCCAAGACAAAAGCAAAACCAACAGCCAACCAACCTATCAAAAATAAGAAAAATCATTTCCATGGTTTAAGCTTTAGCTGTGTGGGAGTGGATTATCAAACTCACTTTGGATAATCCTGGAAAAAAGGAAACTGAAAACAAAGGGCAGCTTATAGATGCAAAAAGCAGCATTTACTGTTCCACCAAAGATTTCAGAGGATTAATAAAGTGACACTTTGGCCTTGACTAAAAAGCCCTAACTTTGAAATTTCTTATGTCTCTCTCTTTTTATTTTTTTCAAAAAGGCTTTAGCCTAAAAGAACATCTTCCAATTGTCTTCCTGTTTCACACATTTAATGCTACTTGTCCTGTGCCCACAATCCCAAGGCACTGAAGATATCAAAACAAAGATTTAAAACTGTTGAAGCTACCCAAAGCTTCTTAACTGCTTAAAACCACTACTTGAGAGGTGAACATCGTTATTCATCCCTATGAAAATTATCAGTGGTTCAGAACTAATCAAGAATGACAGGACTGTTTGTCTCCATCACACATCCAGGCCCTATCTTCTTCCCTTTTAAAAACCTTTGAGTAAGCCAAGTCATGAGCCTTGGTGTGAGTACCACGGTTAACACAAACACAGGTGGAGAAGTTTTAGGTCCAATCGTTGCATCCCTTTTTTTTCCCTAAAGATATGCAAAAGCATACACTAGCATAATTTCACTAATTTAGCCTTTGTTGCTACATCACTCAAACAACTATTGAAGTCTCAACTGTTTAAGTCTCAGCTACAGTTTCAAAAGGCCAACAGTTGCCACTGCATGCCTGAAAAAGCCTATATTCACGCAGATCCTTCGCTCGTAGCTTCCAGACAGCAGACTACTGAAAATCTTGCCCTCGACATGCACCTTTAGCTCAGACACGTAACACGTTATCGGTACACACGTCCTTTTTATGATGACTGTAAACCTACATTGACAATGAATAGTTCTGGACGCAAGTCTAACTGCAAGCACGAGATTCCAGCCCCTGGGGGCACAGAGCACAATGCATTTAAGGAGATGGCCAGTTAAAAGAGTGGCTTTCTACACGGGCTTTTAACCTTTGGCTTGCATTGCTCAAGTTCAGCTTTCCGTGCCAGTCAAGAACGCCACGGTCCCGCTCTGGCGCAACAGGGAGAGCTGCTGTAGCCTAGGTCAGGCTCTTACAAAGCCTGACGCTGAAGCGACAGGACGCGGTGCCATGACCAGCGTGAAAAACACAAAGACTGGCAGAGTCTTGAATTAGTAACTAGTAAATAACATTTTCTGAACTAACAAGGGCTTCTTTCTTGCTCCTGGAAAAGTTTCTAAGGAAAGAATGTTCAAGTTACTATATACGCAGCTTTTTCTTCATTTAACACCCAAGCAGAAGCTGAAATGGGCGCTCTGAAATCCCCAGCGGAAACCACAAAATCTCTCAGCTTACTACAGGTAGGGCTTTCTCATTCCTCCCTCCCGTCTTCTTTATGAAGAAGACTTAGGAAAAAGAAACTATTCTACATTTCATTCTTAAGTAGGGGAGGGGAGAACAGAGGGAAGAATATTGACAATGAATATCTCAACATTAAACTAATTCATCCTACACAGTCCTGCCACAGGTTCTTCTGTGTTTCTTCCCTGAAAACACAGGGTTTAGCTGTATTGATTAATAGAAAACTGCTGGCAAACCTACACCAGCATAAAGTTTTGGAGGCTGAGAGTGAAGACTGACATGTCTTTTGTAGTCACTATCCAGCTCTGCGGCACAGCTTTGAATTCAAGAGCTCGCATGCACACAATAAACCCATCAGTTACCTTCATCCATATGCTGCGCATCTGAAAGAGCCTGACCAGAGCCTCCACACCTCTGCCTTCTCGAGGCAGTTTCCTAAAACTGTCCCTTATCCCGGTCAGCACACAACGTAGTGAACTTCCAAAATGTTCTGCCAAGAGACACACAAGCATATGTATTTTCAGAGCAGCTAAGCTCACTGCAGCAACTGCACAACCCATCGTGTGCGCCATCAGCCCTACGAGCTTACCTATGAGCCCATTCTGTAAAATTGGGTAAGAGAGAGAACAACACCAAGCCTGCAAGTGGCCCCTTCAGCCACTGTTAGAGTGCAGCTTGCTTGGGCTCCACTTCAAGTCAGAATTATGCTAAAACTAAATTACAGCTTTCTCTCCCCCCACACACACAGACTGTTTGGGTGTCAAATCTGCATAATTGCCATATATTATTTTTCAATAACCATAAAGCAGGCAAATCACCCCGCTACCTGACATTCATTAGTCAATAAGTGCACAAAGTCCTTCACATGCTTCATTCAGTGCTTATTTCCCCACAGCTAAACTACAAATACAAAACACACTTTTCCTGACTGTTTGTAGTTACTTAGAACATTTAATACTCTTTCTCCCCTTCATTCACAACTTCGCATAACATCCCTGGTTACAGACAAACCCAAAAATATTGCGGTTACGACAAGAAGTCTACGCAGTCAACACAAAGCCTATGACTTTGGCTCTGGTATTTGGGGTGAGAGAGAACAGACAAACGGGTGTCGTACTTCACAACCAGTGCAGGGTACTTACTGCATAATTCTAAATGTGCAAAAGAAAACAAGAGGCTCAAAGAACGAGGAAAAAGTAGAGAGGCTTTCTTCAGCTACATCTTGAGCTTCTCACAGGCCAAGTTTTGTTCCTGTTCACTTCGAGTATCTTTTTTTCATTATTAGCCATTTCAATTTAATTCCCCTCACCTTCATACTTGGGATCTGAAAGAACCAAACGAAAACCCAAATGCATTTCTAATACAAACATCTGGCCTCAGGGCTTGCACAAAGCAAAGCAGTTGTTACAGCCCTGTATTCAAGCCCTCTTACAGTCACATTTACACAGAACAAACAGAAACACACAACAAACATTCATATAACCATTAAAGAAGTGCTAAATGCATTTTAATTAAGAAAAAATAGATTTGTTTTTCATTTTCTTTTTTTCCCGCATTCTGAAGAAATTAGGGTTGAACACGTCAGATGTGCCACCCTTCAGATATCTACGTGTGTGGATCAGGTCTCCTTTCAATCTAGCCTCCTCTCCAGGCTAAACAGTCCCAACTCTCTCAACCTTTCCTCATGAGAGATGTTCCAGGACCCCAGTCATCTTCATTGCCCTCTGCTGGACTCCTTGAACTGGGAAGACCAGAATTTGATGCAGTACTCCCGATGTGGCCTCACCAGAGCAGAACAGAGGGAGAGGATGACCTCTGTACATCTACTAGCTGCACACTTCTTAATGCAGCTCAGAATACCATTGGCCATCTTGGCAACAAGGGCACTCTGTCAACTCATGGTCTGCTTATCTTCCACTAGGACTCCAAGATCTTTCTCTTCAGGGCCACCCTCCAACAAGTCTACCCCATTGATGCATGGGGTTGTTCCTCCCCAAGTGCACGATCCTACATGTACTCTTGCTAAACCTCTCCATCTAACTGTCCAGCCTGTCTGAGTCATACTGGACAGCAGCACAGCCCTCTGGCATGCCAGCCACTCCTCCCAGCTTTGTAACACCAGCAAACTCACTGAAGATTCACTCTGTCCACTCATCCAGGTCACAGATGACTATGCTGAACAAGTCTGGACCCAGTACTGACACATGGGGAAAGCCACAGGTCTTCAACTCGACCTTGTATCATTGATCATTTCTATAATTTTTAAAAGTAATACTAGTTTGAATTTATTTCATATATGCATTTATGCTAAATGGTCAATGACAGCATAGAAACAAATTGAAGATCAATATCTGTAAGAAACTTTTACCTTTGATTTTGAGCTTTTAGATAAACAGAGGATCCTCCAATAATAAACTCTGCAGATGGGATTAGTTGTGTGGAAGACTAAAACCTTGGATGCTACACAGGCTAAACTATAATGAACTCTGGGAGCTTTTGTCACTATCAATTACCTTCTAAGCCTAACAGAATTTCAATTACAAAAAGAAATGGCAGCTAGCCAGAACAAAGGTTGTCCATACTTAGTCTTTCATCATCACCATGATTCCATCATTGCTGTGGTCCACAGGCCAAAAAAAGAGCTTCATCCAGCCTTCTGCTACTGACCTGGAGCAATGCAAACCTAACCGCTCAAACATGTGTTTCAGGATTGGTAGTGAAGGAAGAGAAGGAAAAGGAGCGTAGTTCTCACCCTTCTCCTGTTCCACAGCTTGCTGTAATCCAAGGGGTTTTTTTTCCTCTAAGTACAGTAATGTAGCTTCTCTGAGTCTCCATGGATGCATCACTATACCAACAGAAGACAGCACAGAGGCATCTCTGCACTGCTGGAAAGAGCTCTGTTTTTTGAAAAATAAGAGTATGAGGCAGAAGAGTCCCACATCTGGCTTGGATCGGCTGCCTCAAATGGGAGCCAGGAAAAAACACACGCAGATAAACTCGTATGGAGACCGCCAAGTTGCAAAAGGTCTCCCTCTCAAAAGGAGTAGAACATACACCCCATTGTGCGACGTCACATCCCACAAAAGCGATGCTAACACTCACCCAGTGGATGCAGAAACTAGGTTTCACACGTCCCCAAACACAAGTGCATCAAGCAGCAATTCACAAGCAACAAGCAGAGAAGATGCTACCGAGAGGGTGAGAGCTGCACTGGGACAGTATTTGAGAGGACTAATTAAAGTTTCATGGGCTAGCATAACAAAGAAGTGAGACAGAGCTCCCCAGAAAGAACTGGCTAGAATGTCTCAGAAATAAGCTTGTGCATGAAATGCTTTTGAAATCTAAGTTTTAAACAGAAAACAAGAACGGCCTAATTGCAAATGACATAGATTTCAGACACGGACTTCTGAACTCCAGGCATCAAAAACACAGCCATCAAAGCCTGAACAGGTAAATCTTGTTACTCAAGGCGTCCAAATTCTCCTTGGATATATTTGATAACTGACTAACCTCTTGCAAGCATGGATACTCTCCTTGGTTACTTCTCCATCAGCTCTCCAGCCACACAGACAGGAACTACAGCTTCTGCACTCCTGTCAGCGCGCGGTAGTGTGTTGGGTTTGATGTCTTCTCTTTGTTTTTTTTCCACTTCTCACAAAGGAGGATGAGATGGCCTCTTGCAATTGTGCAAGAGACGGGAAAGAGAACCAAGACTTTCCAAATCCAAAGGCATCATTCTAGGTTTCCACATTGTCCTGGAGGCAGCACCCTAACTGTCACAGAAGTAGAGCAACATGTCTCTTCAGGTCCTTAAAGCACAGGGCAAGACAAACCATCCACCAACCAGAAAGTCACGAGTGCAGACATCTTGAATGCAGCAGATACAACATAATCTTATATTTAGTGTACATCTTTGCGTAAACATATGAGAGAGAAATGGGCATCTACACAAGTCATACCACCTGCTCAGTTCAAGAAAGTTAAACTTCCTTGGATTGGAAAGGTGTAGGACATATGGCAACAGAAATACTGATTTATTACAATTTCAATAAAACTGAACAGCAACAGTGCTTATCACAGTATCACAGTAATGATAAGGTTGGAAAAGACCTTAAAGATCATCCAGTCCAACCTAAATCCAAATAAACCAAGTAATCCTAACATCTAACATCTAGATCATGTCACTCAGAACCTCATCCAGCCTAACCTTGAACACCTCCAGGGACGGTGACTCAACCACCTCTGTGGGCAGCCCATTCCAAAACCAGATCACTCTTTCAGTGAAAAATCTTTTCCTAATGTCAAGTCTAAACCTCCCCTGATGGAGCTTAAGACTATGACCCTTGTCTTGTCTCCAGTGGCCAGGGAGAAAAGACCAACCCCTGTCTGACTACAACCACCTTTCAGATAGTTATAGACAGCGATAAGGTCACCCCTGAGCCTCCTCTTTTCCAGGCTGAACAAACCCAGCTCCCTCAGCCTCTCCTCATAGGGCTTCTCTTCCAGCCCCTTAAACAATCAAGTTGCCCTTCTCTGGACTTGTTCTAGCACCTTGACATCCCTCTTAAACTGAGGGGCCCAGAACTGAACACAATACTCCAGGTGTGGTCTAACCAGTGCCGAATACAGGGGAAGGATAACCTGCCTTGACCTGCTGGCCACACCATTCTTGATGCAGGCCAGAATACTATTGGCCCTCTTGGCTGCCTGGGCACACTGCTGACTCATGTTAAGTTTGCTGTCCACTACCACCCCCAAGTCTCTCTCCACCTGAGCACTCTCTAAGAACTCCATTCCCAGCCTATAGTTCTGCCTGGGATTGTTATAACCAAAATGCAGAACCCGACACTTAGACTTGTTCAAACTCATCCTATTGGAGTCTGCCCATCTCTCCAGTCTGTCCAGGTCCCTCTGCAGGGCCCTCCTACCTTCCAACAGATCAACACGAGCTCCGAGCTTGGTGTCATCTGCAAATTTGCTCATGATGGGCTCCATCCCATCATCGATATCATCAATGAAGATGTTGAACAGGACTGGACCCAACACCAAATGTTACTACATTTCTCTGTGTAAGTCACATTAGCTAGTATTTTAAAGGCTTCCCTACAAGTCCCTCTACAAGTGATCTTTATGTTTCAGTTGTGCTGTTTGCTGTGTTGCTTGCTGACCATTTCCTGCTCTTCAGACACCAAAGGGCCCAGCATAACACAAGCACTAAATGTCAAGGCTATACAAGGGCCCTAATTGTATGTCACTGACACCACACCTCTCTTTGTGCACTGCTAATTCAGAGCAATACTGTGTCTTGTGTCAACAGAGAAGAAAGGGAAAAAAAAAAAACAGCCAAAGAAAAGAGAATGAAAGCAATTCCACTGGGAGGGAAAGATGGAGGGAGCCTGGAAGATACAACTTTTCTCATTGAAAAGGAGTAGCTTCTATTCTCTCAAGTGAAGTTCTAAGAAAAGAGAAAATCAGACTCCCCATTACCAGACAAGCACACCTCGAAAGAAATCTCAGCAGCTACCAGTTACAAAGACTTTCCTTCAGTATGATTACGAAATGACGCACGTGCCACAAACAAATCCACGTTTCAGTCAAAGGTCCAACATTCTGCAGAAAAGTTCCTTTTATTTTTTTCCTTCTTACTCCCTGTGTTTCACCTGGTATTAGTCTTTCTTATTAAATTTATAAAAGCCTAATTTTATACGAAGAAACCTATCCAAACCTCTGATACCAGATCAATAAATTTAGACTTACATTTCACAAAATACACATTTGCAAAAAAGTGCAAGCAACAAAATCAGAAACCCCCACGAATTCTGAACTAAACTCCTGAAAATTAAATACTTGCAGGTTTCCTTCGCATTTACTGCTCACTTTTATAAAGTCTTTTCACAGTAACCTCGTATCTATCCACTTCCTTCATTAAAAAGAGTAGTAATTTTATTTTTAAAAGACTTTTTTTTTTGTTTCATGATCAGGGTTGTATTAATAAAATTAATAAGAGATTTCTGGTTACGTGTTAGTTTGAATCTACAGTTCCACTTCCCTTTTAGCTTCATGCACAGCGGCTATAATTCAGGACTTCCTACTGGCACGTTTAATACTTCATTACCAATTATTCCTCGAACGTGCAAAGCTGGTGATTTTCTCAGCAAAGCTTTATGAAAAAGGTGAATTTAATGATCACCATTGTACACTGTACTCACACAGAACTTCCCAGTCTTATTCAGAAGACTTCAGTCTTTTTTTTTTTTTGATACTCATTACTATTAAAAAAACCAAAACACACCAACGGCCGCAGAAATATGAATTTGTATTTTCAAGGAGGTTTGGAAGCATTAGTTACAATTAGCACAACAAGCATTGTCCCCGTGACAGCCTTTCTTTACAAACCTTTGAATGTTTGACAAGAAAAGGTCATGTTTTGTAAAATCCTGGAAAGGTCATTCAATAACAAATCACATGAATGAAATCACAAGAGTTCAAGGAGGTTAACAGAAACACCACAGGCATGTTTTCAAGGTAAACAAGGTAAAAGAAAAACAGTCTGCTTCAGCTCTGGAAAAAGGAAACAGCAAGTAGACTCTAATTTGCTACACACTGTAATTTTAAGACATTTTCTCTGCACTTGGTGGTTTAACACTATGTATTATTTTTCATGTTCAATGCACTCAGGAAAGGATTAACAGTTAACAGAGCCAAAACATTTAAACAACTCTTCAAACAGGCTACGTTGACCTTAGTAGATTTTTCCCCCTCTTAATCTTGTGACCAGACACTTTAAAAAAAACCAACCCCAAAACCTAACCTCCATCTCAACTAAATCTCAGTCTTAGATCTCAAAACTTCACTGCTTGAAACTCTGCCAGCCTTTCAGCTAAACACTTTGACCTGCTTGTGACCTCCTATTTCCAGGTCTATTTTCTTCTTTACAAAAAGAACACAACATTTTTCACAGGCAGGAATAACAAAGAGTTGTTTATATAGGGTAATTTAACTACAGGATCAGTGCAGGGAGCAATGTGATGTATTTGATCCACAGACCAAGAAAAAAAGCATTGCTCACCAGTGTTAGAGAAAAGCCTATTGAATAGTTTTCCTGGGGCAAGCCAGCAAATTGGGGTTCTTTTCATGCACAGGCATAGAAAAAACGAATTCGGGAATGATCCTGGGTCTCTGTCTCCACAGGGTGTTGAAGCCCTGTCCTGATGCAGTTCTTAAGTTTTAAAGTTCCATTATCCTGGGGGAGAAAGGGGGTACTTATTTACATAAACTCAACATTATTCCATAGAATTTGCTACACAGACGGAAAATCTCTTCTAGTACACAGAATTATCCACTACGCTTGGTTTATCATCGTCACACTTGTGTTTTCATTTATGACAAGGTATTTGCAAACTGGAATTTATTATAAACCTCCTTATGAGATTCATTTAACAGGATCAGAGCTGTGGACCACCTAAAGCTCACGTGTTGACCCGCAGGAGCGCATCTCACAGGAGAGGAAGAAGTGCAGTGTGGCAGCACACTGAACTCTGTCCCTAGAAGAAATGATCCCAACCTCTAAAACAGATTTGGCGTTTAAACTTGGCTTTATCAGTTCAAGAAGGCTTGAAAGCATTAAAATTTTGTATCAGTATCATTAGCTACTTCTCCGCAACATGTGTCTCCCTTTTCAGGTCTATGTAACACCCGAAGGTTTTCCATTGTAAATGCAGATGCCAACAATGTAGACAAAGAAATTAGTTTAAATAGTCTTTATTTCTGCTGAACAAGCTTGAGAGAAGAATACCAGGAGTAGACCACAGTTGCACTGTGTTCATCCTTCCTTGGAACAAGCAACAAACGGCATTTGCTACTCCCAGCATAAAGTACACGTGCTTGACTTTGTAGTGACCTGACGATAAAGGAAAGTTGGCTGATCTCCATGCACCACCCAAGCAAGTCAGCAAGCTTTACAGAGAGACTGATGGTGGCAACAGAAATGCTTGAAGTTCCTGCTCAGCCAATGGTATGCTGAAATGATTTAGGGAAAGTGATCCAGCAGAAAACCAAAGCTTCCGTGAAACGGCGCTAACACTTATGCAAGAAAGCAAACAGAAGAGCAAGATCAGTGCAGCCTACGCACATTGTCCCTTCCAATCCCCAATGTACTGTGATACTTCAGACCATGCTGTTCTTCCGAAATGGTAATCTCTGCAAGTGTACTCTCCTCTCTAACGTCTTGCTCCAGACACTTTCCAGGAAAGGGGGCAGAATGGATATTCCAGAAAGCACAGAAACCTCATCAACTCTTTGGCGGAGCTGGCATCACGATCGGACATCGGCATGAGCCTAACAGCATGAGCAGCCATCAGCAGACACAGCATTACCAAAGCCTTAAACGCTATTTCCAGGTGAAGCCAAGGCAGTCGAGGCTGTACTTCCTCTTTTAAAAGGAGCATGCATGCCTTCAAAGAAATCAAGAAGCAAAACAGTAACTATAAAAAGTAATTAGTATTCCAAAGACCCTGCTAATTAGCCTGGATTTTGTGCTGCCTAAGTTTTTGCATCCACAAGTACACAGTCAGCATACGCCGATACATACATTAGATCAGACACAAAACAGTGTTTCCTAGAAGACCATCACAATCACGGCTCTCACCCAGTTCTCAGTCTTGGCTCGGGCAACTTAGTTTTTCATCATATTTCAGCCCTTTTAAAACACTGTTAGGATGGCTTTCTTCACCGTGGTCCAACTTACAAACTCACAGTTTGTGCCCTACTAAACTTTTCTACGTTCATATGTGGCTGTTTCACGCCGTGGATTTTATGCTGTTCTGCAGAAGCCTTTTAGGAGGTGTACAGGAAGAATTACCTGACATGATACAAGATGCAACAATGCAACATGCAGCACTGTCACCAGGATTTAATCCTTCAGGGTTCATGCATTACCTTTTCCTACAAGCTACAGCTTTGCCTTTTTATTTTGAAGGGCTCAAAAAGAACTAATCTAGAAATGATGCTTGTCCATTAGTGCTATTGTTTCTTTAAAAGGCTATACTAGTTGGTACTATGACTGATCAAAATGACTATCAGAAACAAGACACCTCATTTTGTCTTTCTTGCCAACTACTTTAGCTTATTTGCCACGAGCACAGGGTATAATTAATATCACACAGGAGCCAGCATTGTCATTTTTCAAATCATTTCCCTGGAAATGTTCTACACCTCTTAATGGCCCTGCTAATGCTGTAGCTGTCATGTTTTGGACAGCTGCGCTTTTACAAGACAAACTCAGCTGCACCACGCGCCTCTCTGTAGACTTTTTAGCTCAACGGCTCAGAGGCCATGAATGCCAGCTGGTAACAGCTATATGGAAATCTTTGATTAATTTTTTTACCTCTAGATGCTGACTGTTGCTCAAATGTCACCTTCCCAGTTTCCATCCCTAGCCAGTATTTTTTTTCCTCTCCCAGTACTGCCTGATGGATGAAGAATCAACTGAATGGGCCAAAAATCTTATGACTAATTAAAGCCAATACAGCCTGTCCAGATGTGGAGAGAACACAAAGTCTGGAGGTCTGGAGAGGGGCCAGGTCACACACATGAAATGCTCGATCATTCAAGAGATGATGGGACTTGTAATGACATTCAGCAGGCTAGCATTAACACACACTGATATTGCCACCCTGAAAAGCAGTGACACGAGAGGAGCTGTGCTATGTAAGACTTCACTACCACAGCTCACAGTCAAAGTCAGCGCTGATCAAATGAAACCACCTCACATGGTGGAGATCCACAGACTGTGGAGTGATTAAGATTTTATGTTGGTTTCCTCTGGAAATGATTGAGACTGACAAAATTAATAAATTGGTGCTGCTCAGCAGTCCTCTGGTGGGGTAGGGTAGCTGGAACGTAATAAGTCATCCTCCCTACGAGGTAACATTAAGCATCGTCTCACCAAGTCCACGAACTCGAGAGTACGATCAATAACCAGCCTAAATGCATTGTTACTTCTAATAAACACAAGCGCATCAAACACCCATGTCTGCTCCTGAAACACCTCTCCTAGTCTCCCGTTTTAACTTCAAGTTCACTAACGACTTTGGTCCTGAGAAAGAAGACTGCAATACCTTCTTTCACATCACGTCTGCAAAACACTACCTAAAAGCTGCGTTCATTGGTTCAGCAGCAGCACTTCTCCCAGTTGAAACCAGCCAGGCCCAGAAAGCTACATGAACAGGATGCTGATAAACATGCACAACTCAAAAACACACAATATATTCTCTTCTGCATGATTTCCTGCCATTTAAAAGACAATAAACAGCAACTTTAGATTGCTAACAACATGTCATTTAAGGTTTGCTGTTGCTCAACATCAAGAAAAATCAATGCCAGCTCTACAGGGGCAGAAAACTCAGAGAAGTGAGCTCCATTTCAGGTCTGTTTGAACTCATTTCCTTTCTCCATGGTTGCCCCCTTGTGCACCCCCTCAGGCATCCCCTCACAGCAGGCATGACAGCTTGACACATTGACAGCTTGCACTGAATGACAACTGATTTGTACAAATTTCAAGCCTTATAAATCTACCTGTCACAACAACAACATAAAAGAGCTTGGACCCAGCAGGTAACTCAGAAAAAGCTTCCCCTGACAGCATTTTCTGAAAAGCAATGGCTTGCCTCCTGCCAAAAATTCCAACTATCATCCTTGTATAACTTTGAATAAAAATTCAGGACCCATTTTCTTGCCAACAGGCCACCAATCGTCTTATTTAAAGATTAAAAAGACTGAGCAAGGAAAAAAAAAAAAGCCATGCACAGAATTTCATTTTATACTGATATGAAAGTGGCACCACCTGCTATGGCAGGATTACCACACCGTTTTCCTCCGCAGCGCCCAGGCAGGGTACATGAGCGAGGCTTTTCACGGTATTTAGGCAATACCCCCGACCGCAACGCTGTTATGCATCCATTACGCTGGGGATGTTAGTCAATGCCTCTCTCGCCGACGGCAGTTCAAGAGGGCGGCCTTTTTTTGTCTTACTTTGCAAAGTGGTTTTGCTTTGTTTGTCTTGCCGAGTTGTTAAAAAAGCAAAACTGCAATTTCAGAAACCAGTAAGGCTCTTCAACCTACATACTGGTGCCCAGCTCTGGCGGAAATCCCGACGGGAGGTAGTTAAAACGCTGAGCGTTCCGTGTGTCCGTAAGCAGTACTAAGCAAGAAAAAAGGGGCAGCATTTAATGCTGGCAAACGCCAAGGGACATGGAGGGAACACAGTCATTCTGGAAAGGTCTGTCTGTCTGTCTGCAACGGGTCGATACTGAGAGTTTTGAAACCTTACAAGAAGACACCACAAACATGAAAAAAAGTGATGTGTAAAATTATGCCGTTTTAAAGAATCATGGAATCATTAGGGATTGGAAGGGACCTCGAAAGATCATCTAGTCCAATCCCCCTAACACAGCAGGAACACCTAGACCAAGTCGCACAGGAACACATCCAGGCAGGTTTCAAACATCTCCAGTGAAGGAGACTCCACAACCCCCTTGGGCAGCCTGTTCCAGTGTTCCGTCACCCTCAGTCTGAGAGCTCCCCACAAGACTACCTTCCCAAATACCAGAGGAGATGCTATTGCAAGAACCAAATCAGCTACCTTTAAATGTGGGGGGAAAAAATCATTAATTAAATTATACTTCTGATTAGGGAAGAGTTGTGGTATTTTCCTCAAAAATGAAGGTGTTTAGCAGCTTGCAATCAGAGTTTGAACTTTCTAGTAAGCTGTTAGATGACAAGAGCAATTGATGATACACGTGGAATTTGTATACATTCAGCCAGGGAGACCTTGAAGAACCGGCTTCCACTCCTTTTACATCGGGTGCTCCTGAACATGTTAACTGTCCCAGTGGCTTTGCACCCATACAGCACGCTGATGATCAGTCCACATTACAAGGCAGAATACGGACGTTGCTCACATTTGTAGCTGTCCTGTGCTCTCTACATTTGCTACTTGAAAAGCCTCTTGAACTGAGGGGCCCAGAACTGGACACAATACTCCAGATGTGGTCACACCAGTGCAGAGTAGAGGGGAGAATAACCTCTCAAGCCCATTGCATAACCATATCTCTAAACTCTGCATCTACGTGACTTTTGAACACGTCCAAGGACAGTGATTCAACCACCTCCCTGGGCAGCCTGTTCCAAGGCCTGATGATCCTTTCCAATAAATAATTTTTCTCCTAATGTGTGCACCAAACTTCCCCTGGCACAACCTGAGGCCATTTTCTGTTGTCCTATCACGTGTTACTTGTGAGAGGAGACCAACATCCACCTCTCTACAGCCTCCTTTCAGGTAGGTGTACAAAACTAGACATGTAATAAAAGTTGTATCAAAACTCATGGGATCTTCTAGACAAGTACCTTCAAACAGGTAACAAAGGTTCTACACTGCTTCTTGAAAACCTCAGCCAAGTACTTCTGGTGTTGAGTGTACATCTCCAAACTACTTGCACCGGCTTTGCTCCCCAAAATACCGAGCCTTACAAAGGAAGACAAGTCACTTCCATAGTTGCTGCAGAGGCCATCATCTGTGCAAAAGGACCAAAGACAATTATCTGAAGACAACCAAAGTTTAACTAGGTGTTTAGAACAGTAACTTGATGTTCTGATGTGACAGTCTTGGCTGGATACCTTAGAAACAAAGGATGTAGATTCTGCTTTTCTAGGAACAAGGATCTGGTTTTGCATTTGTGTCTTAAAATCTCCCTTTACTCCTAACATTTTTTAAGACATAACCCCACCACTTTTATAGTAGAATATGAAGTAATACAAGTAGAAAGTAGGTGTAAAAACTGTCTTTTAAAGTGACAGCTACTGGAAGAGGGACTCTAAAGCAACAGAAGCAGTGCACCCAACACCAGAGCCATCCCTGAGGAGGAACCAAAGAAGTTGCCTGTGGGAGCTGGATGCCAATTTCTTATGTTGGAAGGGCAACGGCTTGAACAGTAGCATTGCTGGAGTTGCCTGCTTCCCCGGATTTGGTAACCATAACTACTACATTGTGGTTTTTTCCCCCCATGTCAATCCCACAGCACACACAGGATTTACATGGCCACAGCAGGGCCCCCAGGTGAGTACATGCTGTTTCCTGGAAAATGTGTTGGGGTACCGGAGAGAAACAGACGCGCAGTCATAGCCCTCACATTTTCTATGTATAGAAATATAACGAAACAGAAGTCTTCACTTCCTTGCACACAGGCACAGAACTTCCTACAGATCAAAAAAAGGCTGCTAAATCGTATGAATAGATGCTGTGAGGGGTATCTGCTGGCATCTCCAGGATTCTGTCCCTTGGACCGGTGGGCGTCAGTACATTTGCACCACTTAGAACACTGGGTGTCATTTGTAACCGTCAGTGAAAGGGAAATCTGTAATTGTTAAGAGGAAAAGCACCTGTGCAAATTCTTCCCAGTGCAAAGTGAACAGTCAATCACTTTTATAAGGACAGGAACAACTGAAACTATCCATTCGTATACTTTCCTTTAGTCAACAGTATTACCTTTAGTAATCTGGGGAATGTGCATCCATAAATTACAGCAAGTGTTATTGCATTGCTGAATAAACAGCAGCATTTCCATCAGCAGCAGTGGCAGCCCCACAAAGGTATAACAAACAGATTCAATCATTTTCTTGTCAAGCTCTGCAATGACTGCAGAGTTTACTGCTGGAGATAATGTTGCTTTCCTCAGCATTGTGTGCCAAACTGTAAACTGCTTATTAAAACAAACCCTCTTTTTCTGAGCAGCGTGAGTTGGATAATCACTTACTGCACTCAAGAACAAACAGGTTTGATGCCCAGAGGTGGTGAGCAATCAAGCATTCGCATTAACATTTGCTTTGTAAAAACCCCTTCGAAATATAAATCAGAGAACTAAAAAGGAATCATGAGAACCAGTGCTCCAGGTTGATCATTTTCCCTGTTAATGTATTTTTACTGATAAAATACTTCAAACTACTCCAACATGCAGAGAAAGTCAGGAGCAAAATACAAATCTGCTGTTCCAAATCAGATCTCTTCTCTGTAAAAAATGCTGCTTAAGGGGAACAACTGGATAGCATCTCTGCATTCCAGGTACAGGTGGTGACTTGCTTTTCAGGGAAGGTTAAAAAAAAGAAGCAAACTTAAAAACTAGTCAGCTGTGTCAGAGACACTGCAGAAGCACAAACCTATTATTACCAGCCAAAGCAACAGCCTGGCATAACTAAGCCGACCAATACTCCTGAAAAACCCTTTTCAATTCTCCTTGCTTAAAACAGATTGACAACCATTTTACTTGGTTGAATAACAGGAAAGTCTGAGACACAAATGAGCAAGCTCTGCCGTGTCAAGAAAACACTGCTGTAAAGCAAGCCATTATTCCTGACTTCAGAATGGTTCCTTTTTTCCTCTTTTCATTTTCCTAATGATTGGAGATATATTAATATAAAGGTAAGCAGACAGCCTTCTCTCCACTCTCCGGGTACCGCTGATTTCCGTCTAACACTGAGCTGTCTGCCGCTCAGCAAAACAACAACATTCCAAGAATGGAAATTTCAAGAGTATTATAAGTTTGAGCAGAGCACCGAGAGACCCTCAAAGCCACACACACAAGAAAAGGAACTTAAGAGGATAAGAGCCACGTTTGCCACTGGTTTTAGCAAGCACGTGAACACAATTACAGCCTATATTGTATCCAAATAAGAAAAAGCCATGGTAGCCCAGCGCTGACCCAGCACGTGGAGGAATTCTGATGGCTTCAGTGTGGGAAGTCCCAAACTTAGAAAATCATCTTTGATTCTGCAAAAGCTTGACTATGTATGCGGCCTGCAAGGCTAAACTGTAATGCAAAGTCAGATTTGTCTTCTGCGGAGAACAGCCACCTAAGTAGACATTAAATGTTAAGCATTTGAATCAGCTTTATCTTTGCAATTACTGTGAGTGCTAAATCACGCCAATCGGCACATCTACACCTCCATTCACAGTCGTACAGCCTGCGCAATTGCATCGGTGTGAGTCCCCAGCTAAAAGCCTCCAAACTAGTTTAGCGTATGATGATAAATATTAAGACGTTTTAACTTGGTCAAATGCAAAGTCACAGCAACATTCTTATCAGATTTTCTTGTCAAATTGGATGAATGTCAATGAAAGAGTTAATTAAATTTCATAAAATACCTTTGCAGCCATTCATATTTGAAAACCATTGAATAGAACCATTCCTTTTCTTCTCCCATCTACTCCTAAATGATCATAAAGAAAATTAAACAGTGATGATCTCTGCCAGAACAACAGTAAAATAAGAAAAACGCTAAACCGCCTCCAAGACAAACAGCCTAACTCTTCTGCTGCCAGGTAACCACTAAATCATGCCCCTAAGCACCAGGTCCACACTTAAGTTTCAGTACCTCCAGAGATGGCAACTTCACCACTGCCTCAGGCAGCCTATTCCAATGCCCAACAACCCTTTCAGTGAAGAAACTCTTCCTAACCTCCAGCCTAAGACTCCCCTGGTGAAACTTGCAGCTATTTCCTCTAGTCTTATCACTTTAGGCAGAGGATGTTGCCCTCCTTGTTGCAACCTCCTCAAACCTTAGTTGTCTCCCTCTTTCTCAGAATCACACCTACAGAACTGTTTGCCTTAACAGAACTATTTCTCTTCCAGGTTCTGCCCAGAGACTGAAGTTCTATCTCCTAGACCTGAAATAAATTCTTCAGTTTGATTTGGTTGGTGCCCTTTCACATTACCTCTCCTTACTCTTGCATTTCTTGTCACTCTCTAATCCTTTCAGGCATTCACATACTGAAGTTACCTACAGCTTTTTCTGTTTCTCTCATTCCCACTCCTCCCCATAACCCTCAGACCTCCTCCCATTCGTACTCATTTCCCGCTCTGACCCCAAAAGCAGTTGTTTTTACACACCAATACCAAGCATCACCACAGGAAACAAACTGCTGAGAAACGGCAAGTAGAAATCATCGATCCCAGCATAAAACTCCATGAAAAAGGAATGTGCGATACCGTTGGAACTACTGCTGCAGAACAGACCCTTTCGAAGTGCGTGAGTGTTCCGCGCCCCAAGCGGTACGTCTGAATCACCAGCACACACAAATGAACACAAGAGTACATCCACGCTCGTTGTTTTTGACCAACACCATCATGCTCGACGATTGCGTATACAAAAGGACACGATTCAGTTAATCTGCAAGTTACCCTTCAGAGCACTTTTCTAGCCAGAGGTTCCAGAGTGTCCCTTAATTTCCGTCATTATCTACTGACATGCCCAAATTATTCTTTGGCTACTTGTTAATAAAAGAATCAGAAGGTGCTAATCTCATTATCGCCTTGTCAGCAGTTCCTGTCAGAGCGTTGTTGCCCATTAATCGCCTGCTGCTGCAGTCAATCAGGATCCTGCCACACACTCCCCCAACACGTTTATTCCTTTACCTGTTAAGATAGTGGTTAACCAAAGTGTCACAGTGCACTGCATGGAATAGCACCACATTGCAGAAACAATTATTTACCTTCCTCTACAGCACCACAGGTATGACTGCATAGTTCAGGACATTGCAGTGAGCCCATCTTCCTAACTGATTACCTGGTTTACTTCACAGTCATGTTAATGCAGCCAGTGAAATAACTGCCACCATACGAAAAACCCCAAGAGAATTCCTGTGCCCAGGCAGAAAACTGCCACGCACGGTTCAAACTGAAGAGTGAATTTCTTTATTCCCACCATTTATTTCCTCCACTTGGAACAGTTGGCATAAATTATTTGACAGGATACACCGCAAACCTAACTCAGAGTTTATGTATCCCAAAACACTTTCCTCAGTAGGTGCTCACAGACATTTCGGAGACGGGTATCCACAGTCATCCAAAACTTCACTCAGACTGGTCTACTGAAGAGATTCAAGCCTTGGAGTTTGAAGTGTCAAACCTTAGGAGCAGGCCAATATATGACACTGATATTACTGAAGCTGATATTTCCAACTACTGGAAAAGAAGACAAGCAGAGCTAAACACTAAATAGCATAGAAATAAAAAAAGCCGACAAAATCACTGGAAGGAAGAATCAAAACAACATGTTGAAGGATAGAACAACAGCTATGGCTTGGTCTAGGTGATCCTGCTGTGACAGGGGGATTGGACTGGATGATCTTTCGAGGTCCCTTCCAATGTCTAATGATTCTATGATTCTATAATTAGGTTGATGGTTGGACTCAATGTTCAAGGTCTTTTCCAGCCTAAACAGTTCCAAACATAGGTGCCTTAAATTCAAATAAGCCACGGCGACTGAATTGATCAGGCGTGAGTCAGCGCCTCCTGTTACACGCGGGGCAGACAGCTCTGAGTATCCCCTTCCGCAGGTGCCCTGTAACAGCTTTTCACTAGAACTATAAAGAACAGTTCTGTAAATCCAAGGGCACAGCGACCTGCCCAAAGACAGTGTGGCTCTAGCCACTTCCCTTAAGTCTTGGACAGAGAAAAATTAAACTTCTGAGCCTGGAATTTCCTACCTATACTAGGAAAACATTTTTTGATGGGGAAAAGAAGGCAAAAAACCAGTTCAAACCAAAGAGTCAAAGGAAACAGGTGAAACAAGTCAGCCAGTATTTTGTTCTGTTCACAAGCGAGAGCAACTCTTTCTGCTTTCCGAAAAGCACGTACTGCTCTTCAGATAAACACCCAGCTACAAAAAGCCAGAAACCAGCCTAGAGATGTGACTTGAGCAAGCAAAGTGGTTGAGTTGAGGAATCGCATTTCTCGTTTGAGATGCAAATTTAGCTCTGGAAGCTCTGTCCAGGATATTAACAAAAATTAATTTCTATCAACTGACCACAAAACTCCACCTCTGTGATCTGGATTTTCCCAAGCACTAGGCAATGGACACTGCAAAAACACAGCCTGTTGTGTCCTGTTGTTTTTACAGTTTTTCAGAGAGCTTGACTACCCTTTGAAACTGCCACACTAGGAAACATGAAGTCACCCGAGCTCTAACAGAAGAGTAAGACATGAGGAACCTCTTTGTAGAGGATACAGATTCAAATGCCATTCATGGTGTTAGCTCTGAAGCTGTCTAAAACAACAATACCACTGTAAAACATTCCCTGCAATATGACTCATGGCAGAGGCTCTCAAACAAATCAGTGTTGCTAGGTACTTCAGAAGTGTCTTCACAACGTAGTCCCAATCCGAACAGCTACGTACAGGCAAAACCAAACCCTTTCTGGACCACAAAATGCCAGCTGCCTTTTCATCAACAGATCCCTTCAGGATCAGAATCTCAGACAGAGACCAGAATTAGACTTCCATTGCTTTCCCCTCTATTAGTTTAGGTAATCTAAATCAAACAACCATCATTATCTCTGTATACCAAAAAGCTTACCATTTAGTTAGGTTTGGAGGCTGTTTGGCTCTAAGAGTTTTCCTCCCAAGTAAAATTATTTGGTCCACTATTTATTGGAACTAAATGGCACGGCAGCTCATCAGCCCGTATGTGTTCCATCGAATGTCAATGGAATACTTCAGCACAGTCCTCAGGTATTCACCAAAGCTAAACAAAGCTCACGGACTCAAGTGGGAAATGGGCCAAGTTGGAAGAAATGTTCTTTAGAAAGAAGAATTACATTTAGATCTCAGTTCAGGCATCCCATGTTTGCCATAACACCACTGTACAGTCAAATAGCACAAAATTGTCAAAGTAAAATTATTTCAGCTGAGCTGGCAATAATAAGGTTGATACGAATCACAGAACAATTTAGTATGAACTAGATAATAATGTTGAGTCTAATGTCGTTAAGTGTAGGGGAAGGGAGAAGCAGGGTAAAAGGAATATGCAATCAATTCACTCACAGGCACTTCTAACAACTTTATTTAAGCTTGTTGTATCTGCATAGAGACTATCCCAATATGCTTGTTAAGTGAAATTAAAATGGAAAGTGTTTCAAGTACCATAAAGACATTAAAGAATGCCTTAAAGTGTATGAAAATTTTCCATCAGCTTTTATTACAGTTGATTGCCAAACTGACAAGGGGGAGAAATGTATCTTCAGTTTCCCTTCACATGTACATCAATAAGCACTTTCTAAGCACCATTCTGCAAAGAAACCGAACCGCTCTTCAATTTTGAAGGAACAGCTCTGACTTTATCTCTACTAATCATGAATAATATCAAACTGCACTTTTATTTTAGAGAAATAAAACACTTCTCCTGATCATTTGTTATTCGAATTTACTTTGCAAAAGTAGATGAATGCACACACACTGATTTTATGCTAGGCAATCAAGGTTACTGATTGTACTTCACGTCTTGTGTAACTAAATTAAGCTTCTTCAAAATGCAAAAAGGTGGCTTTATAGGTGGCAATTCATTAGAGTTAGGATCAGCGTCAGAAGTAACCTGGATCTTTCCAGATGTGTACAATAGTTTCCTATTCCAGCTGCTTGCGGTGAAAGAAAGGGGTTTGGCTTAGGAACCTAGCCATCCATGTGTGACCAGACTGCTCAAATACAACATTTTGCATGGGAAGTATTTCTGTCTTCATCAGTTTTTGACCTTATGAAACCAGAAACGCAGATGTATTGTTCAACACTAAACAACTGAAGGGATGGAAAGCATCCAGCCCCGCACCAAAAGCGGCGCGTGGCAGCGAAGAATTGATAGCATCCGAAAGGTGTCCTTCAACCAACGTGTTCCAACAGGACGACAGCCTTTAGACTAGACAGAGTTTCTATATGGGCTTAAATGTCCAGAGTACACAAAAATTAAATAAAACAAAAAATACCTGGTCCCAAAAGGAGTCCTTCAGGCTACAGCAGCAGGCCTGTTTGATTAGGATTTAGCCTGCGCTGACAGATTCTCTTTGGAAAGGCCCCTGGCTGTGCCCACAAGAACAACTTAAGCAAAGGATTAACCAATACACTCTCACTAATGCAGTCAAACTGTCACCAGGATCAAAGACTTCCACAAGGAGCAGAAAGCAATTTAGGCAAGTGTCCCTCCACGAAGCCATGCAAAATGCACTGTAACGATCACGCTGTCAGGAATGAAAGAGCACACTGCTCCGCTCCCACGTCTCGGTGAAAAAAACCAAGTCTTTCTGTTTAAATCAGACCGCTTATTCTCTAAGCAAATACTTCCATCTTCTCAGCAACTCTAAGACAACAGACTGTGAGAAAATTAAAATACGCTGTTCTTATAATGGGAAAGCATTAAAACAAGAAAATTCAACTCAAACAACGAAACAGGGCTTCCAAGCTCATTGTTCATTTTGCCCGGTCAATTGACACAGGATAGGATAAACCAGTTGTAGACCCAGTTACTTCAACGAGAATAATGATTCAAGAGATAGGCAATCCCAGAAATCCCACCTACATTTTGCTCCAATTATGTCATTTTTGTTAGATGCTGAGTAACAGACATTTGCAAGAACAAAACTTAAGAAAACTGCAGAAGCCTCCCTAACAGAAGCCAAAACTTTCCAGCTCACACACAACTAAAAGGGAACAATAACACAACATTTCTAAGGTCTCTGTCAGCAGCAGATTCCATTTCTTCCTTCTGTGGTAAGAGGTCATGATGAAAAAACTGTTCAACTGTGGTCCAGAGCAATGAGGGAAGATGCGTAATCACAGAGTGAGCAGCGCAGTGCTACCTCTGTATGAGGACAAGAACGTCAGAGACAGCGAGGATTCAGGTTGGGTTTGTTTGGATTTAGGTTGGACTGGATGACCTTTCAGGTCTTTTCCAACCTTATCATTACTGTGATACTGTGAAAGAGAGTACTGTCAGCACTATCCTTTAACAACAAGCAACTCCTGGTCCCTGGAAGAAATTACCTCTGCTTTCCTCAGGTCACTTACCTTCCTCACTCTCATCTGCCGGCCTTCCCGTGCAGTAAGTATCTAAACAGAAGGACAATCAAACTGCATTTGATAGAAGCTGTCTTTCAAAAGAACTGAAAATGTCATCAGTATTTGTCAGTGCTAAATCACTCATCGTGTCTGGGTTTTTCAATATCTTAAAATGGCAGACTGGACCTTAGCTGGATTTGTAAACATCAGGTGCAAGAACAACGGAAACTGAAATAAAACAGAGGGATTTAACCCAGGATTCAGCACGAGCATCGCATGGCCATTGCGGTGCATGAAAAGGTCCCTGGTTCAATAGTGGCCCGAACTCGGCCGAGAAGCAAGTCCTGGTTCTTACCACAATCTCTGCATAAATCAGCACATCGGTTTGTAACAAGTCCACTAGATTGCTAGAGGTCTGCTATGGGAATTTACGTCTCGTCTGAGACAAAAGTCTGAGAGGATTAGCAGGCACATGACTTCAAAGGGTGGGTCATTCCTACCGAAGGAGCAGAAGCACTTCCTTCAGCTGTCTCAGGAAAAGTGAAAACATGTATGTGCATGAACTCCTCTTCATTTAGCACTCCCCTTTCACCGGAGCATCCGAGTTCTGCCGTTTGGTGCTGGACACACCAAAGACATTATTTAACTCTTCATCCAGACAAAGTGGGGGTGGTTTCAAGCTAAAAGACAGTAGATTTAGACTGGATCTTAGGAAGAAATTCCTCACTATGGTGGTGAAGCACTGGTTGTTCAGGGATGACCCCTCCCTGGAGTGTTCAAGACCGGGTTGGAAGGGGCTTCGGCAACCTGGTCTACTGGGACACAACCCTGCCCATGGCAGGGGGGCTGCAACCAGATATCTTTGCTGATCTCTCTCTTCCCACCCAGACCATTCTACGATTCCATTATTATTTTCAGGTTTTCCCCAAACCATTAAAACTATAAAACTATTAAACTAAATACACCTTTAGCTGTTTGGACTGAACAGGACAGTAGCATTTTGCATTAACAAAAAGTAGGGTTATATCCTAAATAATGAAAGCCAGGATAACTCTAGGTGCATCACCACTTTACAAGTAAACTGTCATCGTAGACGTATTTTAAGCAATGAAAGGCCTGCAAGTTTTGCATTTGCATCTTTGTTAAATTGTTGTTCTATCCTCAGTCTTTTCGGTCCTGTAAACCTATCACTAGCTACACCACAAAACCATGAAACTCAATCCCGATCCAAGAAGAACTCTGAAAAGTTCACAATATGGCAACACGGCCGTGAAAAAGCCTCAGCAGATAACGTCATTAATTGTAAGAGATTCTGACAGTCCCTCTCTAGAGAAACATTTGTCCTCAGAATGCTTTAAGGAAAACATACAGTATTTCATGCCTGTGTTTAGACTCCTTATAAAATAGTGTGATTAATGGAGAAAAAATAAATATTAAAAAGTCTTACCGCGTGCCAAATTAAGAAGAGCACTTGATAAAACAGGCACTTCTTCTTCTGAGTAATTTGAAAGAATAACTGGTTTTCATTACAATCTCAGCTCCCAGCAGGTCGTACATAAACCAAGCCAGCTGCAGTTCAAACAAAGGTCTGTCCAAAGGATGGGCTCAAGGTGCAGATAAATTATTATTGCAAAACCAGTGCCAAGCTTTACTCTCCCCTCTGTTTTTCTCATTTTAATGAGTTGGACTTGACCCCAAAACTTAGTTTTTGTTCTGTATCTTTTCGCCTTATTACAAATACAGATTCATTTACTGCATCAAAGTACGTCAAGGCTAACTTGAATATTCTCTAAAAGTGCTCAGACGATCCCTAAAGTCTACAGCAGCTTGACGCATCAGGTACATGGTGAAAACTCATTTTAAAGCTACATGCTTGCACAGAAAAGTGATTGCTTGCTCATCCACAGCAGTATGTTTACAGGTTGGAGTTTTCTGTTCATCATTTTGAAGTCCTTCTCCGCAATTACAAAAGATGTGTGGTCAGCCCAGCTTCAGGAAGACAAAGGGCTTCAACAAAACAAAACAAACGTATGTCCCTCCATTGCTTATGTAAGGAAATACATAACGTTAGCTCTTCACATCCTGCAACCAAACCATAGGATGGAGTCCCTGATGTCATCATCATTCTGTGCAAGAACTTCTTCACTGGTCCCAGTGGCATTTGTGGACAGATCGCCTGAATTCGTCCGCAGTCTCTCACAGATGTTGTGGGTTCATAGGCACCAACCACGTGACCTTACCTTCCAATTTTCTTTCCCTTGCTAAGGAATTTAAGTCTACCCTTAAGAGTTTTTTATGTCAAAGCACCATGGAGTAACTAACTAGATGCCACGTGGTCACTGTAAGTAATCTGCCATGTGCATACTATTTACTCTCACAGTTCAGAACCCTGCATTCTCACCAGTTTTCATTTGCAGCTGGAAGTTATAAAACTATCCACTTCTAGAAATATACCTTAATCTTATTAGAGGTTTGTATGCATTAATGAAAGTGCCAGTCATTATAGCGGTAGATGTTTCATTTTTACAAACTGAGTATTGTGGTTACAACTTCCCGTAGCCTCGGCTTACTGTAGTTCTTTTGATGTTCGCGCCTGGTGAGAAACCCTGTTTAGACAGCTACAGGGTGGAGCCGCCAGGCTTTTAACTATGTCGGAGAACACAGACCACCGTAGGGCAGCACACGGGGGTCCTTATCTCAGAATTAGTAAAGTCATGTCACTAAAGAGAATCCAGAACTGCTTCCCATNGGGGGGGGGGGGGGAAGGGGAAACCAAACAACACATAAAAGTTTCAAAATATAACAGAGACCAAACACAGTGGGAGATTCAAAAAACTGGAATAAAATTTGGGGTCTCATTTCAGCCTGTGCAGAATAAATAATCCTTCCAAGCCCCCTCTAGGGACCTGGATTCATCCAATATATAGATCTGAGTAGAAGTCAGCAGTTAGTTTATAAAAATCAAGGAGAGATGAAAGCAATTAAACATGAAACACAGCATTTTGGGTCTCTTTTAAGAGCAAAGCGAAGGAAAAAGCCCCGCAATTATTTTCAAAACATTTTAGATCCTATGGAAATAGTGAAACATTACACTGTGGTATTCTAAAGTAATAGCTCTTGTTTATAGCTGCATAAATTTAGTCCCTTGACACTCCTGGGCTTACACAATAGAAGAGAGTCGTTTTAACAGGGTTCTGTTAAAAAAAAAAAAAAAAGGCAGCAATTCATTTTCAACTCATTTTCTGCAGTGGGAGGGATGTGTGGCCTCATGTGAGGAAGGGAACATGCCTAACTTATTACCGTAGGAAAGCAGCCTGTCAAAGGCTGGTCGCTTTGGCCTGGTGAATACCACTGGTGAGATCAGAGAGGCAGGTCCTGCTTGCAATTACTGCTGAAGGATCTTGGGCACAGGCAGCCTGATATTCATTATTCCCCTGGCCCAGGACACTTGGACTTGTCAAGTTCCCAGTGTCTTCTGTTTTGTAACAGCAAGAAAAGGGGGTTCCCGTTACTGGTTCTCGGAAGTTTCTCATGTGTGTCACTTCCAGGTGTCATCAACAATTCAATTAAGATTTCACAGCACGTATTCACATTTTTGTCTTCAAAATAAGGTCCAAGGCAGATAAAGTGGATTCTGTCTCAAAATCTTTGGATTAAAAATGATGCTTTCATGTGTCGATTGTCAAACATGACACTGTGTCATGTGCTCAATGCCCCTACTCTACACATAGCACAAATCAAACATTGTTCAACTAGGAAACCCGAGAGCAACATCATTTGCAAGAGGCTAGCTCGGTATAAAAGCAATTTTGTGTTATTTTTATCAAGTCTCACAATTCTATTTCTGAAGTTGATTTTATTTTTAGAAACATTCAGCTATTAAACTGTGGGTTTTGTTTTATTTATTAGTTTACTTTGCAGTGTGGGATTTTCTTGAAAGACCAGCTCCAGCTGTAAAGCTTAAATGGAAATTCTACTAATCCAAAAGGTGTATTGCACAGGAGTTTTACTAGATATGGCCACACCAAGAAGACCTACTGGTCATTCACATCACTTACTCATAGCTCATGGGCCCCTCTGTAGTTTTTCTCCAATCACACTATGTAAAAAAATTTAACATCTTAAGGTTTTCAATAAAGTTGGAGAGAAAGTTCAGCCTTAAGCCTTCTAAGAAAGCTTTTTTCCTAAGCCATCAATAGGTTTAGTCATGCAAGGAGAAGATTCTTTAAACATACCAAAGATTTTGTGTAAAGCCCAGGAAAATGTGGACTGCCAGCAGCCTTTGTGTTGTTTTGCAGCTTAAACACATCCCCCAGCACACCGGCGACCCTCTACCCCAAGTCCCTAGTTTCTTTCTGACATCAGGCTCAGGACTGTTGTTAGATTTTCTTCTAAGCAAAAAGGGTATTTGAAGCCCAGCTGTAACAGCCGACTGGCAGGAAAAGGGGTAGAAGAAAGACCACAGATAGGTACAAGAAGTTTAACCGTCATATTAGTACGTCAGATTCCTTCTACACGTGAACTAGCAGCGCTGACCATCATCCCCAAGGCTTGAGAAGCGAAGACTGCGAGAAACAGGGCACCTCCCCTCACAGTGTCAAAACTGAAGTTGACAGTTCAAGGCAAAAAATTATTTGCATGTAAATCCTGATCAAAAGCAAGGTTGCACCCTGAAGTTGTCATGTTTTGCTACCAGTCTGACATTTAAATGGGCAATAGCAAAACTTGATTTAAACTGAGGAGAAAAAAAACCACATGGCAACTCAATTACTCCCTTACAGATCAGAACTGGCAGCTCAGGTCAAACTTTTCACCCTGCCGTTTCTCAATACCTGATCCCTTAAACAAACAGTATGTATTCCTCTTACACCCACAGATGAAAATACATTTCCCATGCCTCCCCACCGTGCCTTTAAAAGCTAAAGAAAAAAAGTTTAGAAATATTGTGCCAAGTCTTTTTTTTTCCTAGTTATCCAGGAGGAAGCTTCTATGCAAATACAGTTGCCTTACAGAGATGCCCAGCTTGTATCGCCTTCTACAAGAAGTCATTCGCTTTTGAAACAAGTCCCGTCCCGTGACACGCATGAAGCCACACTTCATGGAAATAATTTAGCATTACAGGACAGAGAACTGCTTTGATCTGGCCCAAGGCTGTTAAAAACTTTTTAAAAAGTGGTATTTTGTGAAATTGGAGAAAGATTTACATGTTTTGGTCAACCGCTACAGTGACACGGAATGCGTTACAGAAACATAAACCCAAGTGTTTTCTAGGATCTCATTCTTACAGGGTCTTCTAGGATCTGATTTTTCACCTAGTCAGTTCGTGCAACTTCTTAACAGGTAGCAGCACCTAACAGTTAGGTAACACCTGCTACTGATTTGTTCTGTGTCCCTAGACCAGTTCCCTTCCGAGTGGCAAACCAGACCGCTCACCTCTGCTGTTTTCAAAAGAACTGTGCTCTGTTCGTTGCCATTAAAATGAGATGTCGGAGATACACTTCAGACGCCGCTTTACAGGCAAAACCAATCACGGACAGCAAACCTGCTACTTAAAACAAAATGGAACACTCACTCCAGGCCAGGTTTTTGTAATACCAGACCCGCAATTTGTGCAATTACTGCACCTACACAAACGATAAAGCTTCATCCTTGCTCTGTCACAGGCAGTCCTAGTACACAGCTCTGCAGAGTCCATCGACTTCCATCGCTTGCACCACAATAAAACAGAAACCAGGAGAAAACTATAGAGAAGATGCCTGCTTACAGTAAGAACAAGGCTGTTACTACAGGCCTATAAATTCCTTACTACTGACTTTCCAAATAGACCCTACACTCAAAGAGTGGTTGGCATAACTGACCCTCATATCCCGCCATATCCAGCTTCAGACAAAAAACAAACAGTAGTGAGTGAGAAGATTCTTTAGAGGATGGCTAGCTTTATTATTTTCATGACAGGCCAGTGTAAGACTTCGACAGAATGCATTTTTCTGCTTTTTACTCCAAGATATAAAGTAGTCCGAACTTGGCTATGAGCAGACTGGTACCTCTGTGCACTGCTATGGGTGTCTCTGATGGTACCGCAGTACGGAGGAATGTGAAGCTTTCTTTAACCAGGGGTTGTTTGCAGCATTATTGCTTAGATTGTAAACTCTTTGCCACAAAGACATCTCTTTCGTTCTGAGTTGCACAAGATAGTGTCAAAACAACGCACGGCTGCCACAGCGGCCTTTTCACACACTCCCAGGGTACGTGCAGAAATTATGTCGGGAGAACTTAAATTGTTCTTTCTACAAATCCGGTTCGGACCATGCCTGAAAACAAAAACCTTAGTTAATCACGCTCAAGTGTCCGAAACAAAATGTTATTGCAAGGTCTTGGTCTCAGAGTCTAACTTCAGTCAAACACTGTCATCTCCACTTGCCTCATCTGGTTTTAATGCAGCTGTAGTAAAACATTAAAACCCTCATTTATGCTCTCCAAAAGAAACTTAAACCTAAATAAGCTACTGCCTTTTTATGACTAGAAAAAAAAAAACCCAAATAACTTTCTTAAAAAAAATCCTAGGGAGCCTCAAGTGTAATATTAACTAATTCAGAATCTATGGAGTGCAAATAACTAATTTGGTGTTAAGTCTACATATGCTTGTTTTTTTCAACAACTCCTCTGACTTCCACACCTGAAAAGCTGGAGTTCTGTTTTGTGACTCATTTCCATTTAAACATTGTCCTGTTAGAGAAGTGCCTTCCTCACTCTTTTTTTTTTTTAAGAGGTTTAAAACATATGGACACGAATAGGTTTTATATTTTTTTTTTCTGAGAAGACATTTACCAGGAGTGTGGGGATGCCCACCTTTTCATTTCATTGAAATTCAGGGTAGTTCCCTCTTAGACTACTTGTAAAGTGAACAACAGCAGCTCGGTTGTCCCTCCACTGAAGTGGATGCCGTATTCTCATCAGGAAGGAAAAGGCCACACTGACACACAAAACTGGCTCCCTTATGACAGTTCTGGGCTGAACTAACACCCTACAACTTGCAGAGAACAACAACAGAACAACTTTTGCTAACCCACTGAAAGTTTACAACAGGGTGATGTCACTGACTCACCCCCAGCTTTACAAAATCAGATGTGGGGGCCCAAGCTACCAGGTGGTGCAGGCTGGAAGAAGCAGGAAAGGTGCTGTCCTTTCAAGTACAACGAGTAATTTTTCACTGCTGTTCACTTCTAGCCCAATACAGAGGCAGTTAGCGCACAGGCCACCTCCTCATCACCCAGGGAAGGTACAGTTTCTGACTTAGTGGATGGAGATCATGCACTTCACTGCAATCTAGTCCTGCAGAGTAATGGTGTGCATTTAGAGACCTGAACTATAGAGAATCATAGAATCATTAGGGATTGGAAGGAACCTCGAAAGATCATCCAGTCCAATCCCCCTGCCACAGCAGGACCACCTAGACCAAGTCGCACAGGAACAGGAACACATCCAGGCAGGTCTTAAACATCTCCAGAGAAGGAGACTCCACGACCTGTCCCAGGCAGCCTGCTCCAGTGCTCCATCACCCTCACTATGGGTAAGGTTGCACACTGCAAGCAGGTTCTCTTAAGTTCTGTATAGTCTGAACTCATAAATCGACAGTGACAAAGCTCCATCAAGATTAAACATGGCAGATACCACAGCATTTGCAGCGTTACGCTAACCTCACCAAAACGTTCACACAGTGCACAAGACAGCAGTAGAGCAACGCTAGCAAGAAAACCTTTTCCTGGCTTTAACCACCCATTCTGTTCCCGCCAGCAAACACTCATGTCACAAGGCAACGGTCCCTCTTGGCCATAACCACTGGCATCCTCGTCGGGATTTTACAGACGTGCCACCACAGACGTTTAACATTCTGCACTGAATCATTCTACGATAAAACACTATGACAGCTTTATGAACTTAAAAACCAAACAGACACAATAACAACCCACCCAAATAAAGTGCAAAGGCAGAAAAGGAAAAGCCTGAAATACAGTGGCCAACATATTTTTCAAAATAACCTGCACACACTCAGTCCATGGAGTTGTCTGCTGCCATCGATCAATAAACACAGAGCCTTGCTACTGCTTCTTTTTGCAGAAGAGACTTCCAGCGGGCATCCCACACTAGTGCAACCACACAGCCCTTGCCTGTGGCCACTGAGCCTTGCCCACAGTGCCCGTCATCATTTCTTTAGGCCTGAAGATTGCTTAAGAACTCACTGACCATAAGTACATTTTGTTTCTTCGGGGCTCAGAGTCTAGGTTAGGTTTTCTTAGTATCACCCTGATAAATTCAAAGGTCCCCCTATGTCTGCTTAGGGCTAAATCAGATTTACAGCAGCTGTCAGAGCACAGGATGACAGAGAGATTAATCTTCCCTTCACGAGCTTACATCCAAGGCATCTGGGCTGCTGATCCGGCCTGAACAACCACGGGGTCTCTACAAGCTGTCATCTGAAGCTGATGCTTTCATGATGGAAATGAATTATTCTGTCATGAGAATCTATTTATTCAGGAGTTAGAAGGTAGCACTTTGGTGGCAGGACAGGACGACTTCATGGGTTAAGGTCCCCTTAAGCATCTGTTTAAATCTTGTCCTGGAGTTGACTACACTACACTTGCCATTTTTAAGGGCGCTTACAAAACAGCGAGAAGCCTTTTTTTCCTCCTTAAGCCTTGCAGCAGTCTAGAGTAATTCTCTCTATAAAGTAACTGATTATTGATTTCCTTCCTCCAATTAAGGTTGACTATGTAGACATTAATAAACCTTTTTTTTTAAAGCTCGGAGATTCATTCCTGCCATGCCACAGCCTGTTGCCATCTGCCGGGACGTTTCCTTGGGGAGAAAGGTGAAGGAGCCAGGAAAGCTTTTCCCTACATGTGGGAAAGAAACGAGTTTCAGGCCCAGCTGCTGGACACGGATGCAGCAGAAACAATGACAGTCCTGGAACAGAGCAGCCAGGGAGAAGTTTCCATGTGTTCTAGCTCAGCAACCTGCAGGGAAGATGAAGCCACGAAGAAGTCAATGGAGGATCTATAAACTAAACAGAAAGGTAAGCTAGTGACTGCTTCAAGGCAGTGGCTGACAAGCTTCAGTCCAACGCAAAAGACAGATTCCACAACGAATCTTCTGTATATTTAATCAGTTCACTCGACAGTTAAAAAGATGCCTATTTGCTAGGGTCTACCTGGCTGGTGTTCGGCGCGCAAATACGGAAGGCCACGCTGGGCCAGGTTTCAGAGAAGCCGTGAGCTTAGCCTTTCAAAGAGCCAAACAGCCGGGGTGCAACGACATGTTCCTCAGTCCAGCCAAGGACACAGCTCCAAGCCAAGCTACCATCAGGTTGGCAAAAGAAGCAATTAACTGGTGCGAGAACGAAACGAATACATGAAATACACTCCTGTCTATGCAGCTTGCAAAGGGATTTGCAAACTAAAGGTAAACCTGTAAGAACAGGAAAACTGGATAAAAGTAATGAAGAAAAACTTGACTCTTCTCAGTAATTAACCGAGTTGCAGGCAAGAAAGAACTGGCTTTTTGTGAGCCCTGAGATACTGTACTAGAACGCTCACGCGGAAATGCGGGCCATTTAGAAGAAACTCAGTTTTATTGTTGATATTTGATTTGTCACTTTCTTCACGCTCCTTATTTTTAGGATGACAATATCCTTTTGGCTATATTGCCTTTTACACATACATTCATCATTAAAATGTCACTACTGCTCTTTTATTATTGAGAAAAGAGAGTATTCTTTAAAAGGCTTGAAAAACATGCCCAGAAGCTGATCTATGTTAAAACCATCACTCTTCTGAGAAGACACCTAGTCTTCCTTTTCAGGCTGTCATTATCAGCCGTGAAGCCTGCAGAGGAGACCACACTCGCGCTGTGCTCTTCCTTGGAATTTCCGTAACACCACATCCTCCACTGCACCACGTTCTCGTAAACCTCCCTCTTGCCTTTTGAAGGGATAGCAGGGGTGTCGGAGGGTGAATTCCACTGGATGTGGAAGTAACATAAACTTTGCAGAGACTACATCTTCTACTAAAGCTACAACTACTTTAAACACGAGACAATTTTAAAACATTTAAGACATAAAATGCAAATGTTGTGTTTGTAACAGATTAATTTTCTACTAAGCACCACTTACAGTTCCCAGGGACCGAAATCATCCCACCTCACTGTCCAGACGACACTTGCGCTTGCAGCCCTAGCAATTCAGTCAGCTCATGTGACCGGTTCTCTACTCCTGCTTCCATACAGATTTCAGCAAAGTGAGGCACAACAGCGGAACGAAACACTCTGGGAAAGCAATGCAGCGGCTCTTGGAAGCATTCAGTAAGCATTCAGTACTTGAGCGCAGTGGAGTTGGTGAATATGCCTTCGCAAAAAGGACTCTCAAGCCACTCAAACCACACCTCTAAATTTAGTTTTCCTCCAAATCCATCAGACAAAGCATTTCGTTCTTGTGAAAGTTATTAAATATAAGCTAATACAAAAACCAAAAAGTTCTGTTCCTTTAGGACTGGTCCCTTAAAGTTAACACTTAAAAACCTACAAAATACAGTGAACAAACCTTAGCAAAATCCATGCATCTACCTAATTGTTTTTAACATAACTTCTGCAAGTAAACTAATGCAAAATCTATAAGAGCTTAAGATCAGTCTGCAGTATTTATGACTTTAGTCATCTTTCTCAAAACAACAGATGAAATAAAATGTATGACATTCCCAAAGAGGGAGTTTCTACTGTAATTCATCTTAAAATGCAATGTTCTGTCATCTCCAGTAACACTTACTGAAAGCAACCATCAATACTTTTTGTCAAAAACCTGCACTGTGTGTAAAATGTTCCATCAATCTCTATTTACATAAAACAAAAAACTTTCAGTGTGATTCTAGAGCAGAACCATTCAGACTCCCTGTCTTCCATTTTCATGCTCTGCTGAAAAATTATTTTGATTGACACACACAAAAAAATCCCTCCCCACACTTTACAGTTTATGGTACAAGTTTATTTTTGATTTTAAATTTAAAGCAAAACTATGCAGACTTGTTCTATTGATGGGTGAAGCACAACAAAGCATTGTTGTTCACTGTGAACTAGATCCAGTTTTCCTTTTACGTACAAACAGTCTAACTTAATAATCGGTGCCCAATTTTGCAAAGCAAGCCATTTAATACAGGTCACTTCATCATGTTTGCATATCCTGTACGCTTCTCCAGGCATACAAAAAGCACCCCAAGTCCCCATCCTGTAATTCTTACTCACATGGCCAGTACTATAGATTTCAACCAGAACTAAATCACAGGGAGAAGACTACACAAGCATTTAATGCTTTTGGGTCTAGGGGCACAGTTTCCTAACCCTCCTATTGCCATCGCAATGTTTTTAAGCTATTAGGCCCTAGTAGATCAATAGTCAAACGTAATCTTCAAAGAGCACGGAGGAAAACTACAGCAGAGACACACAGCCACGAAGCAGTAGCTCATTTTCCGTGGACCAATGTCACAGTCCTGATAGTTGCCACTTCCAGAAATGAACTGGTTGACTCGAAAAGGGGTGTGGGAAGCGTTCTGCAAATTCATACCTCTAGTAGAGAAGTCTTCTTTCGCTTTGTCACCATCTCAATTAAAACTGTCTACCATCCCAAATAATTTCACCATGTCTTTAGCCTGGAAGAGCCATGCCTCGCAGAGCCAACATGGGCAGACCAGCTGATCAGCCAACGCTACCCGTCTGCAGAAGAACAAAGACAGTGCAGAACCTGGGTCTTCCCAGGACTAGACTCCATAAAACAACTGTTAGAAAGTATTTCCTTCTCACTAAATTAATTTGATTAATGATTTACCTTTCCTTGGCTACTCTCTACCAATATTTGTACACGTTCTGATCAAGAGTCATTTGTTTGTAGTTTTTACTGTATAAGATAAGGTGAAATAACCAAGTTTTTCCTCCTTTTGCTTTATGCAGCTGATCACTATGGAGTCTTTTACCTGGGGATATGATTTCAAGAATCTAATCCAAATTTCTAGTCTATCAGCAGATTCTTCGCCATTTAAAACCAATTTCTGTAACTTCTTGCTATGCTGGAGCTCTTTAACAGCTTTGCAATATCCCAGCACTCTGAAAACAAGTCATTTTGGGGGTTACACCACTCAGCAAATACTGCAGAAACACAACGTAGGCAGCTTCTCGGTGATCCTGACCTGCAGACAACCCGGAGTCCACAAATGAAGTAAACAAAAACCACCTAAAGTAAAGTACCTAACAACAAAGGAACACCTAAAGAAGACGGAAAAGATAGTCTAAGGAAAAAATGCCTGCACTGAAGTAGGGATCTATCAATTTATAACGCTCAAAAGATAACAAAAAACAGCCTCAGTAACAGCACCAAAATCTAATGGAAAATCAGAGACAGAATTAGAAAGCGTCTCGTCAAAAGTTCTGCTTTTCACTACTTTGGACAGTCAGTAAGATAGACCTGAATGAGTGGCCTTCACAGCTCACCTAACTTCATCCCCACTCCATCAAAAACTTGAGGATTCTTCCCGAATCACACTGGATACAAAATATATTTTTTTTTTACTGTGAGCACTCAATTATTTCTTAAGAGCTATGAAAAATGCAGAAAGCCGATCTTCTGCAGGCTCTGACATCCACACAGCCCCATGGAATCACGTGTGAGCACATGCTCCGTTGGCTAGCTGAGCGGCAGCACTAGCAATCAAACAGCAATCGAGAGCCCAGAAAACAAGATGAAGCTATTCCTTGCTCCTTTTTCTGACAGACCAGAGACCCAAGCCAGGGCTAATTTCCTGCACAAGGCACAGGAATTTAACCGGCTTTCCTAGCGCCAACAGAAACAGTTCAAACATCAGAAGTTTACATCACATGGTGCCTTTGCTGTGAAAAACCTACATCCAACTTCCTATTTTTGTGTGTATTTTATTTCTAAGTTACTCATGTTTTTCCCAGGACAAAACGGCTGAAATAACATAATCATCAAACGATACCTTTATCGTCTGCAGGATAAAAACCCACAGCACAAACAGACTCAAGGAGGGAGGGGGACTTCAAGAGAAATAAGAATATGCTGTATTGTGCTTTTCCCTTTCATACAAAATAGTGCCTGATGGCTCAAAAATCTCAAGCGACGACCTCAAGGCATGCCTTGCTCCTCTCAAATCACATCAGACACACACTCAGCTACAGTAAGAATCTATCCCTTTAAGTGAGCCTAGTCATCATTTTATTACAACAGGCATTCTTGGCCAAGGATCTACAGATTTTAAAGCTATTAAATAATCAGAAATGTGATGCCTCCCGATCATTCTAACATCCCTACGACAGAAACAACAGATGTACCCAGCAGTGCCACTACGGGCAGTTCTCTTTCCTATCAATACGTAACACATCAGGAAAGAAAAATCCAGATTCAAGAAAGACAAACGTTTTACAGGCACCAGGAAGTAGCAGTACTTTGCTCACAGCTGGCTAGTTGTTTCTGCAAATCACAAGCTCTCATGTTTGAAAAGTAAAATAAGCTTTAACCTTTAACGCTTGTGGATGAGAACCAGTGCAGTGCTGCACTGGGAAGTGTTTAGGTTGAGAAGAAAAAGGCCAGCTCTGACTCATTTTCTTCCAGTAGGTTACACAACTAGAATGTGACCTGGAAGCTCTGAGAACCGTCCTTTCAAGGAGTACACAATCAAATCTAACTGGTCATCACATCTGTCAACATCCCCTGTGGTTCTGGCAGCATATTCTTTTTGCTCCAGTCAAGGCCTGAGCATGGCGGTTCCCCCCGAGACGAAGGGCTTCACCGTCAGCAAACATGACTGATGCATCTTCCCTGAGCAAAGAGCAAGCGCTCCCAGAAGCAGAGAGGCAGAACAACACACCTGGCAGAGAAAGGCCCCCAAAACCCCCAAATACTTCTCCTGAAGACTGAGCAAAAACTCAGCTGAAAAATTCACGATACATCAGGTCTGTTCTTAAGTTTGAATTAAGTTCTGCACTTTCTTTCCTCTAACTCACAGGGAAATGCAATAAACCCCCAAGAACTCTACCGATCCATTCTCTGACTACCTCCCAAAGTAATTTTTGGCCTCTCTCCTTTATTCAGCAGAGTGCTTTCGCGCAATTTTACAAACACAACACCACACTAGATCATCCTGGCAACATGAGGAAGCACAGCTTGAACTGGCTAACTGTCAGCGAAGAAAAGACGGGTTGGCTGTAGGAAGAGGAGAGAAGCTGAAGGAACAAGACAAAAGGCTCCTTTTGGAGAGCGGCTCTCAGCATCCAGAGCTAACCTAGAGGTATAAATAGGGACAGACTCTTTTCTCAGCTCTGACTGCTCTGAGAGATGCATCTTCACTGCAGAACTAACAACACTTTCAAGCTACCATCTGTAATCTACTTCCACAAGAAGCTCTTTACACCTGCTTCTGCCTTTCCAGAAGAGGCAGAGGCATTTAAAACCGTACTGGGATCTCCTAGTGCCTTTCTGCAGTCTCCCACCTAATGCCTAGAAAGGAACTTGCCAGCAGTTCCCTTGGAACAGAGGTAGCAGGGCTCTATGACAAGGAGCCAAGAACTGAAGGACACCACCTGCCAGCACACATGGGGAGCACACAATGGGTGAGTCTCCAGTGAGGGCAAAGCGACTTGTGCGTGACTTTTCAGTTTCACTGTTCCAGACAAAACCAGGTTAATCCCAATAATTCAGGCTGACCCTGCAGCCAAAACCTGCTGAATAAAGGGTTGTTCTTCTAATTCATCAGAACCTTATAACCAATACAGCACAATTAAAAATTAATTTCCAATAGGGTAATACTTCTAGCTAAACCGGAGGGCTGGGGAGGGTGAAGGAGAGGGAGTGGAAGTATTCCAGTATTCACTAGCCCACAGTCTACTTTTTAGTAGAATCCCCAGAATGTGGGGTCTGGCTGTAACAGCCAGAGAGCAAACTGACCTGGGGGGAAAAAAACCCCCAGTTTTACACAGTTTTAGTAAAAATACCAAGTGGCTTTGACCTCTTTCCACAAGGGATCACTGGAAGTATGTAGAATTTATCAACAGATGCGCGTTAAAGAGGATTACCTGTGTAAAATTTCTTCAGCCAGTGCAGGAGTGCTAACTTCTGGTTTAAAGATAAATAAATAGATACGACCAGAAAACCGGCAAACTTAAGCAAAGGCAGGCACACACAGAGCAGTTTTGAAACACAAATATCCATAATTCTTTTGTCCTGGTCCTGTCACTGTGCAGGGGCCAGCACAAAAGTACAAAATGAAAACCATTAATTTTAGGCATCATGCAAAAATAAGCCAAATCAATTGCCTCCAAGCTCCCCAAAATAAAAAATGAGCAAGTCTGATCAATGACTTTCAATTAAGATGATGAAAAATGGCCACTAACTTTGCTTAAGGGAACCCATAAGCCTTGCACATACTACATTGTGCTGTGTTATCTCTAGTTGAAAGACTGGGCAAATAAAGGAATTGGCCACATTAAATTTTAAGATTCATCCCAGGTGGCCATAAAAATAACAGAATTTTAAAAATTTAGAGGCCAAGCCTATTCCAGCAGTAGAATTCCCACTTAACAGTTCCCAAAAAAGTCCTTCCAATAATAACAAAAACCTAAAAGCTTGCATTAGCGTTTGGTCAGAGACTCTCCAACAAGCACACGGCACACTGTAAGAATTCAATTTGGAAACCATCATCTAAAGCACAGAGGAGAACAGGAAAGTCATATTGCTGTAATGCTTACATTATCAATCATCTTGACAGTTTATTGGCTTTATCACCACACATACCATTAAAATGATGTCTGGCCTAGAATGTCAGGAGGCAAACATTAAACAGACCAGGATTAAAAAGCAGATCCCAAACAGCACTCCAGTAAAGTTTCCCTTCCACTCTTAAATTAGTTAGAGCTGACTAAGTAACTGGCACTAGGCTTTGAAGAAATATACAGTCTAAAAGGCACAGAGTCAACACAGGCTTGACGAGCTGATAGGTAATGTCATGTTATGGCAACTCTAAAGCTCCTTCAGTTGATTTATCACGGACTGTGTGCAGCAGAATGATTGCTAATGGAGGGTGGGGGGAAAAACCCAAACAGAAAACAAAACAACAGCAGCTTCATTTGCTGCTGCTTAGAGCCAAGGGCTTGCTTCTGTCAAAAGGGCCACACGAACTCCTTTAAGGCGAGCAGCAAGGCTTGTTTTAACAATTTTTTAACTGGTAAACACACACATTAACACCAACATTTGCACACTAATTCTACAGACTAGGAAAATCTAACGGCGGCAGAATCTATTCATAATTCAGAAGTATCAGACAACAAAAGAGATACAAATCCTGAATTTTTAAAGCAGAGCTGTGCGTGTCAGTCTGGGAGCTACGTCCTGCCAGAATTAAACCTGTGCATCCACAGGGTGCGGCTGAAAACCGCGCCGTTTGCTCGGGACTGTGCTTCCATGCGCTCAGGAACATGCAGGCAGGTGGTCACGGCTAGTGAAATGCAACTTCTCTCTTCCCCAGCCCCACCATCTCTGAAAAACCTGACACGGCCAGATATTATCTTAGTTCTTTCTCTTCTTTTTGTCTTACTTTCCCCCAAAAAATGTATTAACATTTTCATTATTCACCTAATATTTATTAGGAATATTAGTATTTAGAACGAGTATGTCCATGTTAAATGACAAACAAGCCAGAGGCACGTCCGGCTGAGAGAACCAGTCCAACAATTGAGCCACAGGTTTTGGTGAAAATAACCTGTTTGCATGCTTACTTATGTCAGTTCAAACTAACATGCACATGCTCATCCCTGTTTTAAACAGCCGAATCCAATAGGAGCTATAGGCTACTGCAGTGATTTCTACCTCACCGTGTGCTTGCACTGCTTGAAAGAGGACTTCTGTCTCCGAGAGAAGCCCTGGGAGGGTCACTGTTGGCCAAACACCAACAGGTCTTTGTTGCGTGAGCGTTAATGCTTTAATATCTTGATCTCATTTCAAGTAAGAGTCAACTCTGTAATTATTATTTCACAGTCCACAGATGCACTTGGAGGGACTGAATCAGTGTTTTTCAACACATGTTGTCACTTTGAAATTAAAAGGCAGCTAAATTAAATCCTAACTTAAGGAAAAGCGCTGACTTGATAAATCATGGCAGCAATGTGCAGTAAAAATCACCGGTTTATCCTTAACTGTGACATTTACTATAAATCAGCTGACACAAGAATTTCAGCAAGGTCAGAGACACAGGACAATTCTCTCAGCTGAATTTTAAATACAGGTAAAGACATCTAGAACTGTCATCTGGAGCAAACACCAGCAACACACACAATCTCATTAAAAAGACCGAGGCTGAAGAACAAATATTTATCTCCAAAGAAGCGGACGCTTCTCAGACATCAGACACCACCTATCGCCAGTGTCTGAATGATGCCAGGTGAAAGCTGGACTGATCACAAATGATGTCTACATTAGGAAACTAATGAGGAATCTTTCTGTTGTTTCCATCTACCACCCTGAGATGGAGGCTTGGGGCCACTCTAACCACAGACACCTCCAACAAAGGGATGCTTAGGTTCCAACTATGCTATTAGAAGGTAAGTACTATACTATTAGAAGGGGACCTCAAAAGGTGCAAATGACCAGAAAATACACAGAGACAAGAACTCTCCCTCCTCAGAAGTTATCAGCTGTTCTCCATATTGTGCCAGTTACAAGCATTTACCTGGAGAAGAGTTAGCCACGAGTAAACACTAAAGAAAAAGATGAGGGGAGAAAGCGTGCACATCCCGCTGACAACTGCTACTGTGTTGTCTTCAAAGTTAGTGAGGAGAACAGTAGCAGCGTTCTCCAGCAACAGATGACTCCTTACCAGGAAGGGGTCTCCAGATTAGCAAAGGAAACTGAAGAAAGAACAGTCACGCTTGCTTCAGGAGTCTCCGCTTCATCAACACCTACCCATTCACAGCATCTACAACGCACACTGCACTTGTAGCAACAAAGTGTTACAGCAAAACCTAGGATCAGGAGGACTGAGTAATTTGATTTGATTCCATTACAGGGTTCACTATAGTCAAACCTCCTACTCCATGAGCTTTACTTCTCATTCCACAACTGCTGAACCCAGCAAGTCCCCAAGGACCCAGACCTCACTAGCAGTTAATGATCCATTAGACAGCCACCTTGATGCAAACCAGAAGGTGGCTACTGCTCTAACAAAGTGGTCCTAAACTACAACAACAGACAACATTCAAGGATTACAGCCACTATAAACCAGTAGTCGCAGTTAATAACTGTAATATTTCATTAAAATGACTAGAAATAATGCCTACCAGATACCCAAACGATTACACATGACCGAAATGGTATCAGGAAAGTTGCAGTGTAAAACTCAAAGAGAACAAGCTAGCCACTTGCCATGGCACAATGAATGTATCTTCTAAGCATAAAGTCTTCCTAGTTGTTTTACCATCACAGGCACAGCAAAAATTCAATACAGAACAGAAATTTTAGACACATAGCGGGCAGTATTAGTCTCAGCCCTCAGAAGAGGAGACTAAGGGGTGACCTCATTAATGTCTATAAATATGTGAAGGATGGGTGTCAAGAGGATGGAGCCAGGCTCTTCTCAATGTCATGTAGTGATAGGACAAGGGACAGTGGGTGTAAGCTGGAACATAGGAGGTTCCATATAAATAAGAGAGAAGGAACTTCTTCACAGTGAGGGTGATGGAGCACTGGAACAGGCTGCCCAGGGGAGTTGTGGAGTCTCCTTCACTGGAGAAGTTTAAAACCCGCCTGGATGTGTTCCTGTGTGACTTGGTCTAGGTGATCTTGCTGTGGCAGGGGGATTGGACTAGATGATCTTTCGAGGTCCCTTCCGATCCCTAATGATTCTATGATTCTGTATAGTCCAGGTCTCTAAATGCACATTCATTGTCATAACAAAGTGCAGCACAAACAGACAACTGACATGCATACGCATGTACACTTGTAGTAATCACTGAAGAACAGGCTGGGGTGCACTGCCCAGCCCAGCAACAAAGCAGTTCTGGTCTAAATACAGCTCAGCCTCCAGAAACAAAGCTATCGCTGTTCTCACATTCACTGCCAACCGTCTGTCAAAACACTTCTTTCATCGTGCATCTCCCACCAAACACCGTCCCTGAAAGTACAGCAAGGGTAACAAGGCCACTACCCACACGGTCTGAAGATGTTCAGAGACCTCAGTCATTATGTCTTGCTAGTTAAAGCCTGTTTTGTGCAAACCTAGAAGACAACTTTCAGTTTAGGTCAGCTTTCTGCCAGGAGTCTATCCCGCTCGTGCCGCTCTGTGGAACAAACAGATGCTCAGCAGCCACGCGCTTCCGGGGGATTCACTTTTCAAATCACACTGCTGCTCCAAACAGAAACTCGAACAAAGATGCCGTCTCGATTCTGTACGATACACTAAAGGGAAAATGAGCTGCAACAGTTCCAGCAGACCGCAGGAAAGCAGCAGGAGGGCGTGCCGAAACAAAATGCGGTCAAAGCTTACTGCCTAACTCCACAAATGTTTACAGCTTCAAACCAGACCCCACAGATCCTAGTCCTGGGAAGTCCCAGCCCTTTTCTTCCATGCAATGCCCTCATAGTCCATGACTCTAGGCCAAATGTTTATATGCCATTGCAGCACTCAACTTCCAGTTTCCAGGGTGCTCCCAGAGCAACTGGATACTGGATTGCCTCCTCCAGCCACCTCCAGGGACACCTGTTGGGACAAGTTTTTAAAACAAAACAAAAAGGAAGCCACTGAGAACTGTACCAACTCTACATTATGATAAAGAAGTACTCACTTGGGGCTCAACAGCACAGAGAGTTTGCAGGCGACTTCACTTGACAGGTTCATGCAGAAAAATTTGAGTCCTCGGCACTCACATCTCTATCCTACCATTGCTAGGACACTGCTAGCAATTTGACAGCCTGATTGTTGTCCAGGTGGGCAAACAGCCCTGAGAACACCCAACCAGTAACCGCATCCTACTTCAGAGCGTGAAAAGACACACCACGTGTTCCTGGAAGAATACTCTTCTTTGGTTTAGGAAATGAATTAGGAATTAACCTTCTCATAAGTCTGCAGCTTCAGAGGTGTTTGTAGGAATGCTAATTCTATCCATCAACACCAACTGCTGTGAACTTCAGAGGTACTATTAAAAATTAAGTGATATTAATTTCTGGAGGAAGATTTTAATTCTCTCTTTTGAGCAGTTTACAATACTGCTGTACATTTTGCAAGTCACTCAGAGGTAGAAATACTTATCATTGAAGAAGCCTGTATAAACTACTATGGTAACAATCACTTTGCTAAACGGTCACCCAGACTGCTTTTATTACTTTTATTCTGGAAGCACATCTATAATTTAAAGCCTTAGAATGTAAATCATAACTTTACAGTAAGGTATAGTTACCAGGATTTCTATTTAAAGTACTAGGAATAAAGAACAATGCCACCAGCCCAGCAACATTTAAATGCTTCTGCAGCAACCATAAAATTGAATGAGTATTTTGAGATCAATGAATGCACGGGTTAAAAAAAAAAGATTCAGTAACAAAGGCATATAGGCATTTTTCAAAAAAAAACAAACTCAAAAACAAGGAGAATGGAGCAGAGTTTGGAATCAAATTCAGAAGTGTGCCAGGCTGTCTCTGTTTTCCAGAGCTTCATTTCTAAACAGAAAGGAATACCTCAGCTGATCCCAAATACTAGTTGTTTTTGAACACTTAGTCACAGAGCTAACAAAAAAAAATCAAACCCCAAAACCCCCAAACAAATAAAAACAGTCCCCATAACTAAACCCAAAACCACCTAGCTTAGCTGTATTTTCAACTCACTTTTCACTATCTTCAACCAGTAGCCGGCTGCTGCAATGACCTGTTTGAATCCCAAGATCTCTGGGGCTGGATAAGGCACACTGCAGCCACGCAGGAGCTCAAGGACATTCATGGCAGCATCCAAAATCTTCTAGTATCAGTTGCCCTAATTTGATGAACTTAAGATTGCTTCCAGACCTCAGAACCATCACCACAAAAAGCACTCTTCAAATTAAGGATGTTGCAACTCCGAAGAACTACTAAGGGACTTCTCCTCAGTCTCCAAAACTGTTCAACTTGGTGCGAAGGGTGAAGAGCATGGAGAGCAGAACGGGAAAGGTACGAGACGTTAGTTACTGAATTTTTGGAAAGAAATTCATACATTGGATTTCAGAGGTTAAAATAGTTGAGTGCACAGTGTCTCAAATTACTTTTAAATAACAACCAACCAAACCAAAAAAGCAAATAAAATCAAATCCGGAGACGTAATAGCCACATCTCATTAGGAAGTTCTGAGACTCCGTGTGGCCAAACTTTCTTGTTCATGCTCTCGCTCCAAATACACGTTCTCCTACACAGACATCCGTAGTCCTCACCGGTGCATACACATATTCCCCCCACCCTTTCGGGTAACATACTCACACTGAACTTCTTCCTGACAGAGGCAGCTGCATCCTACTTCCATTAAAGTTTAACAAACAAAACTACCTTTTACTGCTTAACTCAGGAAACGCCAAGTTCTTTAGAAAAATCACAGAAAATTCCAGATTGTGTCAGGTCTGCTATGAAACAAATATTCTTTACGAGTAGCTGCCTACTGACAGGAGAGGCAGGATTTGCCCAGAAGCCTAATGTCTTTGCCTATACAATGAAATAACAGTTGCATTCGTTGCATGTACAATGAAAGAAAGTCTTGGCTCTGGAACAAGAGCTTCGAAGGACATTTCATTCATGCTAGCGTACCCCTGTAGGTTTTTGTTTCAGAGAACTGAAGGACACGTACAGACTGTACAAACATAAAATCATAGAATCATTAGGGATCAGAAGGGACCTCGAAAGATCATCCAGTCCAATCCCCCCACCACAGCAGGATCTCCTACACCAAGCCACACAGGAACACATCCAGGCGGGCCTTGAACATCTCCAGTGAAGGAGACTCCACAACCCCCCTGGGCAGTCTGTTCCAGTGCTCCGTCACCCTCACAGTGAAGAAGTTCCTTCTCGGGTTGATGTGGAACCTCCTATGTTCCAGCTTACAACCATTGCCCCTCGTCCTATCACTACATGACGCTGAGAACAGCCCAGCTCCATCTTCCCAACACCCACCCCTCAAATATTTGTAGACATTAATGAGGTCACCCCTCAGTCTCCTCTTCTCCAAGCTAAAGAGACCCGGCTCCCTCAGCCTCTCCTCGCAAGGGAGGTGCTCCACCTCCTTCATATTCTCTAAGAACTCCTCACTGTTTAGGAACTTCCTGAGATCACTTCTGCACAGTCTAATTCCAGTAACTACCATGGAATTGGACAGACATTGTCCAGTTACATAATTGTGTACATCAACTTAGGGACTTCTAAACAGACCTCGATGGTATTACTTTCTCCAAACAAATACAGAAAGTCCTATATATGCACAATCATGATTCCAACAGCATAGTGAAATGTGATTCTACGACAAGCTCAACAAAAGCCTTACTCAGTAATCGTGAAAAAGTCCATGAGTTCCATGATGCACATTTGCTCACTTCCCACGTCAAACCTGTGTGAGACTAACCCAATAAGCTTCCTTCAGAGAAAGCAAGTGTCCTTTTTACAAAAGCAGAAAGCCTCCAGATACCTGTAAGATGCCTCCAGCGAGCATGGCTCAATAAACACGGCAACCCCGAAGCTTTCAAACGCATCAAAGTGGTGACACCGCCACCCGAACGGCACTTCAGCAGAACACTGTGAGAAAAACTTCTTTTTTGTTTGCAAAGTCAGAATAACAGTGACCAACTTGATTGGAAGTGTTTTCTCGTGCAAATATTTGCAGTATCTGCATTTACAGGCTTCTCCAGTTAAAAGCAGCAGACAATACACAAAGTTCTGAAACAACAAAAAGGCTCCCCCGTAAGCCAGCGCCACACAACAAACAGTTCATTTCCGTTTCAAGAGATACGCGCTACGACAGCAGAGTTTTTAAGTTACAGAGAGGAAGTAGAAATACTAAATAATAACTATTTGGAAGATGTATTTTCACCTATTTTACTTAAAAGCCCAAAGATGTGCTCAATTCCACGCACAGAGCTGTTCTGAAAGCCACGCTGAATACATTGCCTTTGTTTGTTTAGGCTATGCACAAATAAATATGGGGATGACAGTTAAAGACACATCCTTGAAGTAGTCTGCCCAATAACTGCAGAAAGAGAGGGAGGAATAAAAAAGTCTAGCTGTATAAGATTCTCTTTGTTGCCTGCTTGTTAAGGAATCCTCCTGGCACAACTGAAGGGATTACGAATTCACATGTGAATTTATCCCCTATTAAACTTTTAGTAAGAGGGTCAGCTAGCAGGAATGAGAAAGCTCAGGCACAGTAGTCACATGCCGCCAGAGCATCTGTGACTAGCTCTGCTCAGGCACATCACTGGTTCATAGTTTTCACGTCAAGAGGAAGCTGTGGAGAAGGGCAGAAAACAGGCCACTTCTGAAGAGATCTGAAACGGTGCAAAGTCGTTTCACGTGGAACAAAGCCAGCACGACTTCAGGTGACGCTTTGACTTTGTTTAAAGGGAGCACTAAAGTCCAGGCTAAAATCTCCCATCTCGCTGGCAAATTTTTTCACTATCCCCTTAAGACTTGTGTCGTACTTTGGCTTCCTCCTTTCCTCCACAAGAACTCCAGAACTCGTGCTGTCGGGCTTCCTCAGCTTCCAAGCGATGTTCCTGGACCAACAGGTGTACCACCGCTCCACAGGTGGCAGCCAAACTCACCTTCCCAGTGACAAGAGGTAGGTTCTATGGAGCCAGTCTGCGCGTCCTCACCAGGCAATGCGCGCGCTGTTGGGGTGCTGTGACTCCTAACTTGCCTTCTCAGGCTCTTCTTCAAAACTGTCAGGAATTGCACGTTCTCCAAGGAGTCACTGGCGCACCCTGATCTAGTACTGCCCAGAGGCACACACGGTATTTGCAGCACCCTGGCCTCTAACCTGACATCAGGTCCCCATGCCAGCTGCAGGACGGCTAAGCCTGGCACATGATGTCCTGCACTACAGGGAGGGACGTGACTGCTACTGAAACCCTGTGCTCAGCAGGATCAAGCTGAGGCAGGTGCTCCGCTCCCCACTGGGCAACTCAGGGAAGCCGGGAGCACAGTCCTCACTCTCCCACACTCGCAGGACCCGTTTCTAGTGTGGCATTAGTGAATTCCTGCACATCAAGCAACACCAATTGTAAGACAAATAAAAAACTCCGACCTCCAGAAAAATGTTGCCAGGCTTTGGAGGAAGGCCATTGTAAAACAATCTGCTGGGCACAAAGTACACAAAAGTGACATTCTCCCGGAATTCTGAAATAGCACTTCATTTGCCCAAAAACAAAGTGACATTTTGCACAGTTGCCCACAAAATTTAAATAGCGGAGACTACATCATGTACTGAAACTACTTTGAGGTAGAAGAGGACAGGTAGTTTGAGGTTTCCACTCATTCTCAGGGCAGCCGAATACTCGATGATGAGGAGCATTCTTGGAAAAGGCTCTTTTACGTGACCGGGTCACAATTCACACAGGCTCTGTTTCTCTTTCCTACGTAAGTTTAGGTTTCACTTTAGCACCATTTTTACCATCATTCAGATTGCTTCCACAGTTAATGGAAAGAAATGAACTTAATTACAGCCAAGCTAGGTAAATTTAAATTGTATTTCTTTATTTTTACATTTTGCATTTTTATCCTAAGTAGAAGGGATTCTCTTACATTTGAAAGAACAGGCTGACTGTGCAAGTCATATTTGTTTCAACTCTTGCTTTTAATCTCTTCCACATGATTGACTGGCTGTGCTACTGATGCATCTGCAATTCCATATGATGTGACTGCACTGCATGGCTCCACACGTGAAAACAATGAAACATCCAAACACATAACACCTACAAAATCATTTTCAATTACTTTAGGTCAGATTATAAACTAAACAAATAAGGGAGACAGACATGGGCTGCACTCAGATACTTGCACATCAGGTTTTACACATGTGGAAACAGTTTTTCAGAACAAACAGGGATCTTAATTGGTTTATGCTCTATAAAAAGGGGCTGTAACAACTTACATTGTTTTAAAGGAAGAAGATCAGCATGATCAGATGCCACTGTTTTTGTGGCTTAATGAGGAATGCAATTCACAAATACCATCACCTTTCTCAGGCTCTCAACTGTTGTCTTTCTCCCCTACACAGAAAGAAAGTGACTCACCATGGAAATAATTTAAAATTCTTCTTTAAAAAATATAAACAAAGCAAAAGCCTTCTATTATACAGTTTGGAGAATTTTTGGTTTTGTTGTCAAAATTCGCCCTCTTTTTCCTCTGTTTTATTTAGAAAGAACAGTACAATGAAGAGAAGTGGGTTTGCCATCAAAAGCATTCACTGCTCTGACACACAAACACCTGTCAGTGGAAAAAGTCTTCAACTTCTTCGCTTCTCTTTACTACGAAGCAAATGCACATGAAGCCTTCAGACTACTTTCTCCCAGTGTTTTGAAGTGCCTTTCAGTTCACATGAAGGCTAACAATTGCAAAGAAGCAGAAGAGAAGGAAAAGCTGGCACAAGAGAAAGACCAAGAAGCAGTGAAACCCCCCCTGCCTGCAGTTATGCTTTTGCTGAAAACTCCTCAGGCACGCCCATTCAGAGCGGAGCCAGATCATCGTACTGAAATAAAAATCTTTCCCCATTTTTATTCTTAACGTCCGTTTTTTCACCTGCAGTTTTTTCCTTCCCAGTGAGGTTTACACAATAACAGGAAAGCCCAATATACACATTTAACAAGGAACTCCACTGTTAAGATACTATTTGTATGACAGTGACATACAACTGACTGACTGAATCTACGACCTGGTCTAGGGGACCCTGCTGTGGACTGGATGATCTTCCAAGGTCCCTTCCAATCGCTAATAGTTCTATGATTTCACGACAATTTAGAGTTTACACGCGAATGTCTCACCTCGAAATAGTTACCTCTAATCATCTTAATTGGCCTGGAACTGACAGAGCAACCACAGCAGATCAACAAGGTTGCCCAGTAACACAGTGACTGCAGAAAGGACCACAATTTTTAGATAGTGTCTGAAAAACGTAAGCGATTATTTTGGCATTAGCCCCATGACTGGAATTAAGCTATTTTTTTTTAAGAAAAGAAACTCCAAACTAGCAGTACATGTCACTGACACAAAGTGAAACCTCTATGAGTTTCACGGAAAAAAGCTCGCAGAAATATCAAGCGAGCAGCTCCATGACAACAAGGCCCATACTTCTTGTGGATCAGGAAACCCTCACTTTCACCTGATGAAGTAGTTCTTCATATCGCGGTGCTTACCCTCCCCTATCAATCCAAGGATACCTTTTCTCTGAAACAATTACACTTGAGGAGTTTTGAACTCCTGGTTCAAACTAATCCATCTAACGACAGCAGCACCTTTCAAGCTTCCATTTGATACAAGCCCATCGTTCATCATTTGCTGGTGCATATGCTTTTGGCTGACGGAGCTCCATTACGAGGAAAAGCTCAGTAAGTAAAGCTGATTTGAAACTACTATATATTACAGGCAGCCTGCATGAGACACGCTGATTTTGAGTCCGGAAAATCACCGGGCAAAAAGAAAAAAGAGGGCCATGGTGTCTGAAAAGAACCATTTATTTACGAAAACGCTTTCGCTTCTTACCAAGCGCTGCAATGTGTGAAGAGTAACACGACGCAGCAGGCGCGTAACGTGCCTTGTAATTCTTGAACCAGGAATGGGTTTGTCTTGGAGTAATAATGCAACGCTGCACGAACGCCATCAAAACACAGAGCTCGACCTACTTGAGCATGTCATGAGATCGCCACAGCTGGAAACAACACGCTGAACCATAAATTCAGCAGCACAAGCAAGAACGCACGTCCTATTCCTTGAGCAAACAATGACTCGAGGCAGACAACATCACCAAGGCATTTCTGCAGTATCTTTGACAACAGTGAGCCATTTCCCAACACGCATTAGGCTACAGCACTCCACGTGGTTCAGTATTTTAGTCTCTAGTTCACAAATGTAGGACTAAGTAATATACTCAACATCCACATTATCTTATAAACCACATTGGCTAATCAGCTTGTGGTCACAGGGCAGGTGGGGAACAGGGGCATGTAAGGGCTTGGCCACTTTGCCTGAGCATAACTCAACCGTCTAGATTTTTTATGAAAGAATCAAATAATTAAAATAAATAAATAAACCCAGGAATGACAGAAATAAGAGACAGTAGCAAAACAAATATAATAAATATCTGAAGGAAAATTAGCCTCCAAGGTCCTTTCAGACTGTAGGACAAAAAGGAAACACTTGTATGAAGCCGAGGAGGTACAGGCTAAGCCTAAACGTGAAGCATTAGTTACATCACCGCTGTTTGAAATGCTTTGCTGTGAAAAGGATGAAGAGCCACTTCCCATACCATTCAGAAATATTACTCAGGCCAATCTCATTGTGGAAAAGAGATAGAGAAGAGAGAAAGGCAGCAGCTGAAATACCGACACCACAACCAGACTGGGAAATCTATCTTTAAGATATAAACAGATAATCACAGAATGACAGACTATTAGGGATTGGAAGGGACCTCGAAAGATCATCCAGTCCAATCCCCCTGACACAGCAGGATCACCTAGACCAAGCCACACAGGAAAACATCCAGGCGGGTTTCAAATATCTCCAGAGAGGGAGACTCCACAACTCCCCTGGGCAGCCTGTTCCAGTGCTCTGTCACCCTCACCGGGATGAAGTTCCTTCTCAGGCTGATGTGGAACCTCCTATGTTCCTGCTTACAGCCATTGCCCCTCGTCCTATCACTACATGACACTGAGAAGAACCCAGCTCCATCCTCCTGACACCCACCCTTCACATATTTATAAACATTAATGAGGTCACCCCTCAGTCTCCTCCAAGCTAAAGACACCCAGCTCCCTCAGCTTCTCCTCATAAGGGACACGTTCCTCTTCCTTCATCATCCTTGCTGCCCTACGCTGGACTCCCTCCAGCAGCTCCACATCCCTCTTGAACTGAGGGGCCCACAACTGGACAATATTCCAGGTGTGGTCTCACCAGGGCAGAGTAGAGGGGGAGAGGAACCTCTCTTGATCTGCTAACCACCCCACTTCTCATACACCCCAAAATGCTGTTGGCCCTCTTGGCTGCAAGAGCACACTGCTGGCTCATAGTCATCCTGCTGTCCAGCAGGACTCCCCGGGTCCCTTTCTTCTACACTGCTCTCCCAACAGGTCAGTCCCCATCCTATACTGGTACCTGGGGTTGTTCTTGCCCAGATGCAAGACTCTGCACTTACTCTTGTTATAGCTCATTAGATTCTTCTCTGCCCAGTTCTCTAGCCTGTCCAGATCTCGCTGAATGGCAGCACAGTCTGCAGGGGTGTCGGCGACACCACCCAGCTTTGTGTCATCAGCAGACTTGCTGATAATACTCTCTAGTCCCTCATCCAAGTCATCAATGAATAGATTGAAGAGGACTGGTCCCAGTACCGACCCCTGGGGCACTCCACTAGATACAGGCCTCCAGCTAGACTCTGTCCATTGACCACTACTCTCTGGCTTCTATCCTGCAGAAAGTTCACCATCCACTTCGCTAACTAATCATCCAGACCACATTGCCTCAGTTTGGCTGCAAGGATGCTGTGGGAGACCCTGTCAAATGCCTTACTGAAGTCAAGAGAGACCACGTCCACTGCTCTGCCATCATCCGTCCACCTGGTTACACCCTCATAAAAGGCTATCAGGTTGGTCAAGCATGACTTCCCTTTTGTAAAGCCGTGCTGACTGTCCCTAATGACCCTCCTGTCCTTGATGTGCCTGGAGACAGCATCTAGAATAAATTGTTCCATCACCTTTCCTGGGATGTAGGTGAGGCTGACCGGCCTGTAGTTACCTGGGTCCTCCTTCTTTCCGTTTTCGAAGACTGGAGTGACATTTGCTGTCCTCCAGTCCCCAGGCACCTCTCCTGATCCCCATGGCTTAGCAAAGATGATGTAGAGTGCCCTAGCGATGACTTCTGCTGTCTCCCTTAGAACTCACNCTGTCCTTGATGTGCCTGGAGACAGCATCTAGAATAAATTGTTCCATCACCTTTCCTGGGATGTAGGTGAGGCTGACCGGCCTGTAGTTACCTGGGTCCTCCTTCTTTCCGTTTTCGAAGACTGGAGTGACATTTGCTGTCCTCCAGTCCCCAGGCACCTCTCCTGATCCCCATGGCTTAGCAAAGATGATGTAGAGTGCCCTAGCGATGACTTCTGCTGTCTCCCTTAGAACTCACAGGTGCATCCCAACAGGGCCCATGGATTTATGTACATTTAATTTGCTTAAATTACCCCTAACCCAGTCCTCATCAACCAAGGCAGGGTCCTCTCTTGTCTCAACTTCCTCTGGAGCCTCAGCCCTCTGTGGCTTGATATCAGGACAGCTCCCAGAAGTACAGACAGAGGCAAAGAAAGTGTTCAGTATCTCTGCTTTCTCTGCATCCTCTGTCTCCAGGGCACCCACCTCATTCAGCAGGGAGCCCACGTTGCCTCTAGGTTTAGTTCTACCTGCAGTGTATCTGAAGAAGCCCTTTTGGTTGCCCTTGACCTCTCTTGCAAGGTTTAATTCCAAGGATGCCTTGGCTTTCCTAGTTGCCTCCCTACATTCTCTCACCAGAGCCTTATAATCACCCCAAGTGGCCACCCCCTCCTTCCAAGACCTATAGGCTTTCTTCTTCCTCTTCAGTTTGGCCAGCAGCTCCTTTGTTTAACCACGCAGGTCTTCTGGCTCCCTTCCTTGACTTCCTGTTGGAATGCTCTGATCTTGTGCTTCAAAGAAGTTGTCTTTGAAAGTTAACCAACCATCTTGTGCCCCTTTACCTGCCAGTACCCTGTCCCATGGGTACAAGCAATTGCTTGAAAAGGCCAAATCTGGCCCTCCTGAAGTCCAGGGCTGTGATTCTGCTAGCTATTCTGCTCCTACCACACGAGACCCCACAGTCCACCATCTTGTGGTCACTGCACCCACGGCTGCCCTCAACCTTCACTGCTTCAACCAGAGAAGTCCCCTTCTAGCATCTAGATTTTCCTCTGTTTCTCTGGCTAGAATAAAAAAAGAAGTTAAAAATGAGAACAGAGATGCAGAGTTTGTTGTTTTCTTGACGAAGAATTCTGTGCTTACAAGTTCATTAGAGGTAGTTTTCTTCTCAGTCTGCCAGCACAGTACAAGCGCCGTACATGGAAGTAACAGCCAAGAAACATCACTGGGATAAAAATAAGCATCCTGACACTGTGGTTCCTTAGACATTTGACTTTGTTTCAACAAATTTGTTGGTGACACCAGGTTTTTTCATCTACAGGAAGTACTTGAGCCACTTAAGACAATTTCCTGATGAAGACACTGAATACTTCTCCCAGAAGACTGCATAGGAAGCCAAAACTGAAAGCAGCCTGATGTGCTCTTTGCTCTTTTCAGCCCAGGCATTAAAGACGCGACCTCAGAATACTTCACACGTCACAAAGCAATGCATACAAAAACAAATTCAGGAGAATTTTGCAATTCTCAAAATCCATGAAACCCTGAGTCCTTGAAACAATGCTCCATTTTAGAGCAGTAAGTACCAAATAAAATTACAATCCTCTTCCTCACACTCTTTTCACTTTAACAACTTAAAATTCAAAGACAGGCAAAATGCCCTGTGCATTTTCCTGATGCACTTTTAAATCGTTAATGTGATGACCTAACTTTACTAAAACTACCTAATTCTCAAATTGTGAAAAAATACACTTCCCCTCCACCTCTGTGGAAGATGTTTTATTTGCCCTACCAAACCATAAACACAGTGAACAGCAAAAAAAGCCAAAAGCAGTGCTCCCATAATCGGACTGAAATAGAAAGCATTCGGCACCCTGGAGTGCTATTTTGCAACTTCTGGTTTCATTAAAAAAAAAAGATTTTTAATTTTCCTTTAAATAATTCATAAAATGTCCCATTTCTATCCAGGACGTGTCTTTAAACTTACTGGGAAACATGTTGAGGGAAAAAAAAAAGAGTTTTACAAAGTAATAACATAGCCATCAGTAGAACAAAAGTTTGTTTCCTCGCTACTGCTTCTGCACTCTTAAAGCTTGGGATAAGCTATACACACAGACATATACGCAGAGATACACGTATCAGCTGTCCAAGGATTTACACGTATCTGACAAGGATTGGCCTTTAAACCCATAACATGTTGATCCTCCACAGCCACCAAACATTTTGTTCAAGCAAAGGTTCCATCTGAAGCACTTCTGAAGAAAGGAGAAGTCTGTTGTGACTACATTTCTTCTTCACTGTTATACAATCTCTTCCCCCAGCACAGGCAGTCCCAGCCATTTTGTTAGACAAAACTGGAAATTGCCACATTTCCTTTAACTCACACACACACAAAAATAATCAATTAAAGAAAAACAAAAAAAGTAACATGTTTTAAGTTAATTTAAAATATTAAATTATTCCAGGCCCCATTTTGCTACAAACTGAGGACACGTTCACACGCTCTAGCCAACTACCCACGCGTGGGTGTTGTGCACAAAATGGTTAATGGAAGAGTGGTACCCATTTTTTAACTTACTACACAAACAGAGCAGACTACAAGTGAACGCAAGGTCCTGCAGGGCAAGCTAGGTCTTCTGCAGATATAAAATCATTGCTCATTAAATACAAATAAAATATAACAGATGCAGTGGCTACAATACAGAAGTTAAATATGTAGAGAATGGAAACACACATCAAAATACAGTTAGTTTATATTTTCTAGGGAAGAGCAACAGTGATAGTGATGCTATGAGTCTCCTATTTTTCATTTAGCAGGTCTCAAAACAAACAACGGACCACACCACATCAGTGAAAAAGACTAAAGTGGAGACCTTTTGCCTGAGGTTAGACTCTTAGACACTCCAATCAGCACATTTAAACTCTCAAGCATGATGTTGCCTTCAGTACTTTTTCTACCTGGCTTCAGCAGCAACTTATAAGCATATGAGAGACAGATGCCCAGAGTGAAAAAACTGAGCTGTCTTTTTCACAGGACGTGCAGGCTTCAGGAACCTTGAACCCTTCTAATCTGTCAACAACATACTTGTCGTCAGTTGCCACATGGATACTTATACAATAAAAGCCACACACACAAAATGTTGAGACTAACCAACAGCTCAGCAATGAGACCATTCCAACAGAACACATGTACCTGTACATTCATGAAAGTAACAGACAGCAAAGACGTAACCAAAAAAAGCATCAACACATCAAAGAAATGCCTCTGCTGGATAGTTTACAACAATTAAAAAGTAGTAGAGGGGGAATAAGCCATTAAAAAAATCAGTTTTGTTTCAAAGAAGATATCAGAGACTTACATCAAAATCAGTAACTTCCTGTAACGGTTGCTTACCTGCTAATTGAAACTTATTTCTTGTGAATTATATTGTTCATCAATAAATGGACATAGTTTGGTCTAATTATCACAAGAGCTAGTGTGGGATGCAGATTATGTTAAAGCTTTGCTTTCCAAGTAGTAACAATGCTAAAAATACATTTGAGTATTTTGAAAAAACACAGACAACTTTTATTACAAATTATTTATATTGCTATATCCCAGCACCACTCAGAGGTCAGAGAAGTGTGTGCATCTGACTGGTTTCTATATATCATTTCATCTGTTCCCCTGTGTACCAAAGCACTGAATACTGAAATGTACACATCTACATAAAGTACAAGTTAGCCATTAAGCTTCAACACGCTTTATCCAAGGAGAAAGCAATCCCTGGTGTAGAGAGGCAGTATACACCCTAAGCATCAGAGCTGCTGAAGGAGCTGTCAAGAGTGAAGGGAGATTTATATACTTAAGCTACCACAACTGCGCTAGAATTACCACTTTTTTAATGCTTAACATTACACAGTTCACAAAATACTAAACAGTTTTACAAGCAGTTATTTTCCCTTTCACATACCTTCTTTTATAGCAGGTAACCCAAGAACATGCCAACTTGCAAACACTCACTTCATGCTAGGAGGAATATTTTGTTAAGAAATTGAGTATTTGGAGAAGACAAAACCACACCAAGTTATCCTCTGTACTTTAACCAGCAGTGTCTGACGTCGCAAACACTCACACAGCATCATAAATCCGTGCTTATAAAGACCACCACAGTTTAGCACGTGAACGTCATGCATCTTCCAGATTAACATGCAAAGACAACTGCCGAGTCACAGAATGTTAGGACTGGAAAGCACCTCACCCAAGCCAGTGTTCTGCTGGGCACTGCTTGTTAATTGTTGTTAAATCAAGTTACAAAAACAATTAGGAATGTGCTTAAGCACGTGCTAGACACCTCTCATTCCACTGCAGGAAACTGCAGTCCTCTTGTCAGGCATCACACCAGTCTACATTGTAGTGCTAAGGCTCTCAGGGTACACTTTTCCTACAGACAGTGAGAAGTTTCTACCAACTCTGCTGTGATTTTTTTATATGGATTATGTTGAAAAACTTCCAGGACAAGTGAAAGTTTGCAAAGAGTCAGTCTTCACAATCCTGTCCACAACATACAGGGTCTCTGAAAATGAGTTTTTCCTGCAAGCATCAGTCCCCCCATGTTTCTCCAAAACATTTACCAAAGATGAGGTATACACCAATTTACATTTCAAGAGTTCAAGCGCTTCAAAACAGGAGGAGGTACATCACAGAGAAATCTGACAAGGTTAAAAGAAGACTGGGGAAAGGTTGAAGCCTAACACATAGTTAATAAAATCAATCAAGCTAACTTTTCAGGACTTACAACGATACCACTGCTCAGTGTAGGGGAGACAGGGCTCCCAGTCACGCAGCTGTAGAAGACTCTGAGAACTCGCAGAGTCCAGGTTCAGCGGAGAGGACGTTCACGGGAGCTCTATCAGGATCTTCACACTCAGACCAGCCATTTATTAAACAAAGTCATTAACTTATACAGACTCCACACAACCCGCCCCACGGGCAATGTGACTGGACAGTCGGCATGCCTCCCATGTTCCTACTGGAACAAGCTAGCTGTCCATACACCTGCAGACAGCACCGGGACTGGATCGCTCACGCACTTGTGTTCCCTTACACACAGCAGCCCTCTGTACATAATTTAACTACTATACATTAACACTCAGCTCCCTCTAAAGAACTGACTTCTAGCGAAGTGAAGTCACTTGAAGCTTTACACTGAACAAGCCAGGGATTCACTGCCCGGCTGGAGGTTGTGCCTTTCTCACAAGCAGGACTTCCACTTACCCAGGAAGCTCCAAATTTTGCTTTTGTGGAGACAGCTGCACACTCCTCTTCCCGAGTTTCTGCAGTGGCAAAAACCTTCTTACAAACCGATCAGAAGCATCTTGCCTGGTGCAGAGAACTCCCAAGTTTCAAACTGTTTTCTGAGGTGGCTACATCACACTGCAAACCCTCCTTCTAGAAACAGAACTAGTTGGAAAGGCAAATGCATGCATTATCTATTCAGAAGGCTGCATAATGGGAAAAAAGTTTAGGTACTTAACTTTATATCAAAGGCCAAATCTACACGACTGGGGAAACAAACAACACAAGATGTGTTGAACAAAAATTCCAACAAAACAAGTCGTCTTGAGTTTGGTTGTGTTATTGGGGGTCTTTCAACTATTTTAGAGCAACATGTGCTGTACAAACAGCTACTTAAACCTGTTGCTTTCCTTTTAGTAAAAAGGATGCATGGGCCCTCAGACAAGAGCGCGACTTACCCACTAATACTGACTAAGAAAGGACTAAGCAACTTTTACTGAGCCCCAGTCCGGAGACCTTCACAAATGGTTCTATGTATTTTCTATTTCCTTGGAGTTAAGAAGTGTGACAAACTAAAAGAACTTCACAAAACAGTCCATTTCTGATCTACCTTTAAAGGAAAAGACTTGTACAAGGTTTGTGTGACATGCCTCTCCCTGGCATCACTGGTACCCCCACAAGCTAACAGACTCACCTGGGGTCTCAGGCCAGATATTGATGCTTGGTCTGAGACGTCTGCTCAAAAACTTAGACCAAGTCATCTCCTCTTTCCTTCCACTGAATTAACTAATATCAATTGCTTTTTAGCTTTATTGCCTTTCCTTAAACTTGTGTTATCTACCTAACTTGATCAAGCAGCTTTCTTTTTAACTCATGTCCAAATTCTCTGTATTTTATCCATCTGCTTTCTTCCGTGTTGCTGATCACCTCATGTCAGCAACTATTATTCACAGCATTTGACAGACAAGGGTTAGCTTACTAAGTCATACATCTAGAAATGGAAATTAACAGGGGTGGGGTGGTAGTGATAGAAGGCAGAAGAATCTGAACCAATACTCTTCAAGAATGATTTGCTGTTTATTTCAACACATCATAAAAAATAGAATTCCTCAAAAGATATTTGCTTGGGTAATACATGATGTCATCATAAATAATATTTTCCTCTTCTGTCAGTGTCAGCAGTTTTCTTCATCTTCTTTGAAGAATAAGGTTACAAAAAAAAAACAAACCTCAAGAGCCAGAACCATCTTCCAGTTTGGGCAGAAAAAGGTCATTTTGTTCCCAAAACATTTGTTTTCGTATAAACCACCACCCTCCTGTAGGAGTCATGCAATGAAAAGCATCACAAAACACTACCAAAATGCAAAGCTGATATCAATACAAACGTACTTTCAACTCTTTGCAAACACGAACTTCTTTAGTTGTCATGTTTTTTCCTCTCCAATGGAAAGAAACATGTATTTGTACACAGTTAAAACAATCTAGAAACAGTCTAATCTATGCCAAAAGGGCATTCAGGACATTCAGGAGAAGGACACCACTATGTGACAGAAGTCAGTAACTGAAAGTTAAATTAGCACCACAGATAAGCATTCACCCTTCTATGCTTTCGTCCCTTCTTTCTGGCTTTCATGAAATTGTCTAACACTTTTTGCTTCTTCTTAAGACAACTAATTATTACTTTTCCAAAAAGTATAAATTGGGGTTTTTTTCTGATTGTATTTCTCCACAATGAACTCTGATTACTATGGACATCACCTCACAGGGCTACGATGATTGATTCATAAGAGGTTAACAAGAAAATAGGAGAAAGCCTTTAATATAAGGCTTAAGTTAAATATACTTTGAGGCTTTTCTTCCTGAAGGGTCTTGTAAGTTACAGTGAAAACCACAGTAGTATCTACCTTCCTCCTTTACATACATGAAATACATGTTATTGTCTGCTCACGCAATATAAAAACTTTATGAGCTTAAAAGTCTTTCCTATAGCATGCAATTTTTTTATATTAGACCTACCAGCTTTAACAAGGAGAGAACAGCAACGTTCTAGATATTCTTTCCCACTCTAGTCGTCAAGTATGCAGACAGTCTTTTCACGTACAAAATGGACAACAGATGCACCAGCTACAACAGACTTCCAATAAACACAGCAAAGTATATTCGTGAAGATTATCCTGATTTGTTGAGAACAGTAACTGTCCTATCAATGTGAAGAAAAGGCAGAAGTACAGTTGGGTGCTGTATGGTTGGAAGAGACCACTTTATCAAGTGAGAAAAGATACCTGGAAGCACAGGAAGCATTTTTATAGTCACATACAGAAGAATTTGTGGGAGTAAAGTGGAAGCCAGCAAAACTGTCCAAAACTGGGTCATCCAAGGTGGCAGTCAGGCAGCACAGGAATGATTTGAGAAGAACTGAGTAAAAAGCAATAAGAAAGGTTAACAAAACAGAACAGTGGATGAGTTCCCTGCATTCACAGGACGATATACAACCACTAGAACACATCAAAACAGACAAGTGAAACATCCACCTTGCACTCTTCTAGAATCTCAGCATTCTGGTAGGAACAACAAAGCCTCTTAGAACTGATGACATAGAACAAAATCCACTTATCAGAGGGTCCCAAACTATTGAAGAAATACCTTCCAGAGCAAAGCAAGTTGTGCAAGCTATTTAAAACTTCCGTTTCTTCTTAGCTTACGGTTAAAATTCATATTGTTGAAGACCTCTCAGGCCTTAGGTTTCATTTTTCAAGCACCCAAGAAAAAAATATGAATGGCTCAGGTTAAAGGCTTCCTCCATTAATGACACTGTGTCTTTGTGAAAAGAAGCCTTTATATAGCCTGGACGTTAAAAAGTTAGGCATTTTCCGTGACTTGTAATCAGTGATGAATTTTAGGCTTGTACTGGAAAAGCTGCCATCAGTGTAGGAAACAGATTACAGCATGAAGCCACTGCGCAGAACCCTTGCAGTTACTCAATACCATCTATATCTCTACTTGGTCTTGAGAATTTCTAAGGGATCACAGAGAATTTCCACACCAAAACCAAACAAAATCCCCAGGAAATAAACATCAGAGGAAATTAATCCTGAAACTTACCATCCAAGACACTTTCAGCAATTCTGAAAATGACAAATCTTCAGTAAGACTGCACATCCTTACTCATCTTACCACAAGATCTACGTCCAACTCTACTGAAATTTAATCTTCAAGATTGATTTCCTCTCCCAGAAGGCATGTTTCCAATACCCTTTTGAAAAGCTTCTGCTATTCTGTCTTGCATTTCAGAAACAGGTAACATGCTCAGAACTTTTTGTAATAATTTTAGTTCAAAATGATTTTGAGATTCTTAAGGATAAGTCATCTAAAGGATGTCTAAAACCATTAGGCTGGACAAAAAAGAACCCAACAGCCATCACTGAGACACTGCTGAAAAATATATTCCAAGATATTAAAAACCACAACAAAGCAAAATCCAGACAAGCAGTTTGGGACCTTGTTTTAAAGGGAGGGAATAGTTATTTTTCAAATACTTCCCAGGTTTTTCTATGCAGTTATAGAGAACTGACCAACAAACTTATTAAAAGTGATACTTGAGACTTATTTTGGTTTTTACATTATTTGCGTGCAGATGCGGATGGAACTTAAAAAGCTTGCAAGATTTTTACAAAAACAGTGACAGAAAAACTAAAAGCTGCGATGCCCGGCACACTCGGTGCTGCCAAGCAATTGCCTTCAGTGGCTACCATTGCAATAGTTAGAAGGCACGCTCAGAGCTGCAAACAGCAACGTCAAAATCCAATGAGTGTGTGGAAAGAATGCAAGAGTGGAAGACAGAAATCTATCTTGCAGCATTCCAACAAAGCATCCGAGTACTTGGAAATGTCTGTTGGGGAGCTTTTTGGGTTGGGGTTTTTTTCCCATAACGAATCCCTCTCAATATTCCTAAAATAAAACATAAAATGTTTGCAGTAAGGAAAGCAGAACTCAATTTGTATTTTTGAATTTGAACATTAATCTCTACTAATTTCACAACAGAAGCAGTACAAAATCATGGATTCCACCTCAAACCTCACCCAGTCACTCTACAGAAAAATAGGTAATTTGTTATTAAATAGCTTTAAGTGCACTAAAGTGACCAAGGTTTCTAAATCCCAAGGATTTTCAGTGAAAGGTAAACCTAACCGACAGGAAAAAAAGACTTAAAATGCTGAATTAAGACAATTTTTTGTCTTGTTTCCTCAGACTACTTTTTTGTCCTCAGATGAAATATTATCTGAAGGGCAAAAAACCAAACCACCTCTCAAGCTAGCACAACTGAAGCTTTTGTAGACCACATCGCATGCCCGCTGCGGCGTACCAAGTGTGTACAGGAAAAAGAAAGGGGACAACATATGATATTACAGTGCAGTTTCAAATATTTTACAAATTATGTCAAGTGTGTTCACCAGGTCTACAACTGCATTACATCAGCCTAAATTTAGCAGGTGATAACTGAAATCAGAGATGCAGTCATTAGCAATGACATTTTTCTAAACACTACCCAAGAAATTTTTGTGTTTCAGATTCTGTACAACAGCCGGCAGCTGGGGCAGGGGGAAAGAGGTCATGTGCACACACAGGTACAGTGCTGCCGCATTTAAATTCCAGTATCTCCCATTTCTAGAGTCATACAAACTGTCACACAAACACATGCTTCCATACCTGAATTCTACAAGCCAATTTTTTTCTGGAGGCTCTACCTGGCATCTTGCAGTAAACACAGGGCATGGAGTCACTTGTATTCCCTGCAGATGAATTTTTCACAATGAAGTTCATTCATTTCTTTTACAGAGATGAGATCTCATCTTCCTACTTATCCTTATTGATCACATCTTGTAAATTTTAGCTAGGAAAGGAAGAAAGTCCAACATCAACAGATGGCAGAACTTCAGTCCACGTCATTTTGTGGTTGTTACTGTAATCGTTTTTACCATCACATACAATTTGACAACAAAGGAACAAATATGAGAAATCCTCATCCAACTGAAAGCAACATTTCTTCCACATCTGCAGTGCACTTCAGATTTTTACTTTCTTTTTAGTCCCAGTTGCATCATCACCTTGCTGATAGAGCGGCTATCAGACCGGGCAAGTGCAGCTAACCAGCACTTGAGAATACCTCTACAATCACTACAGATTGGCAGGTGGACAGGTGGCAACCATCATTTCTCAGAACATGCAGAAGTAGTTTAAACACGTTGGTATGAAGGGCCGAAAAACAGTAACTGGCATCTACAGTTTATCAGTAAGGCCTCCTCGCATCGTAGAACCGGAACCGTAGAATTGTAGAGGTTGGAAAAGACCGCTTAAGATCACTTAGTCCAACTATTAAGCTAACTGTACCAAGCCCATATCTCAGTTTTGCCATCGCTAAAATGGAGACAACGTTGTCTTTCCATTTCTCTAAAGACACTGAATTTGAGAACAAAATACTCAAAGAACTATGTCTGTAAAGGTATCATAGAATTGTAGAATGGTTCAAGTTGGAAGGGTGATCTAGTTCCAACCCCTCTGCCACGGGCAGCAACACTTTCTGCTAGGCCAGGTACAACACATGCAGTGAAAGAGCATCCACAACTTTCCTGGGCAAGCTGTTCTGGTGCCATATACTGGACTTCACATAACACCATCAACTGTATGGCTTTGGACTGGAAATTTAAACATCCAGTTAGAAACAGTAAAGGCCGGGAACACAACAAAATTACAGTTGTTCAATCCAGGCACACAAACCACTTTTAAATTTACTTCTTACATTTCATGGATTATAGTATTTTAAAATTACGTCTAGCACTATTAATTCCAAAGAACTTTAAAAAGACATGGGGATTTTTCTTAAACAAACCCCATAAGACTTTAAAGAAACAAACCACCTTCTCGCTTAGTATTCTTAAAGCGAAACGTATTTACAGAGCTGTAATATTACTATCCAAAGATAAAACTACTCATTCTTAGCTTTTCAGACGTGAAGACCTGAAAGACCCATAAAATTACTAGCACCTATTATAAGTATTTACCTTTGTCACTGGACTCAAGAATATCTTAAAAGAGCAGTAAAACTGCAGTAAAACAGCCAGGAGGCACCTTGGAGGTAAACACGGTTGTTAAGGATCAGCCAAAATTTGAGGAAGAAGCATGTTTGACTTTCTTTTCTGCTGCTCAAACAGTTACTGGAAGCGAGTTTTAAGAAGTATATACACAAGTCCTGCAAAGTTACGAATGACAACCCTGCCTGCATTAACAAATGTCAAAACTGAGAACTTCTAAAATTTACTCTATCAACAGCTCTATTTAAAATGTAAAACCAAGTAACTTTCAAGTGAAGACTTTCAATAAATTGTTGTTTACAAACATCCATTAAACTTCCTTGAAACGTCAACACAGACACAGTCACTACAGACCACGAGTCAGCCCTTCACCAGGTTCTATCAACATAGTCCTCAAAACCTCTGAAGTTCAGACATGGCTATTTAGAACCGGAGTCACTAGTCTATTCGAGAAGGATGGGGGCACAGAGGAAGTGGCTCGTAGCACCTACAGGATATAGATGTTAAAGGTGCTGAAGATCAATATGCTGATCTTACGACTTTCGATCCAAAATAAAAGGCTTTTTTTGGGATTCCCATTTTCCACTTCTTCTGTTAAAACATTTTCAGTCTCTCTTTTTACATCTGATATTAAAAAGTCATTTATTGCAATAAAGGGATCTAGTGATTTGGGAGTATCTTTTGTATACTGTACACCCTTCTAGACACCCCAGAACTGCATTAATAATTTTCTTCCTATTAATTGTCTCATCAGCTCACAGCTGGCTATGCTTTTTATTTCATTATGTTATTCATCAGTCTAAAATAGAACCATAACAGAAAAAGAAATTGGAAAGGAGCAATTTCAATATTTCAAAACAGATGCAAATCAACGCCAGAGATGCTGCATGGCATATTTTTATTGAGACAATTCTATACATGTCTGAAAAATGAACTTGTAATAAACTCATATCCTGTGGAGGTATGTTTTCCCTTCTATCTTATGAAATAATTATGCCAGCAAAACATAACATTTTCCTAAATGCCTTATAAACTGACCCAGTTACTCAGAAAGCATTATTTTTAAATTGATGTGATAGATGCAAACTGGAGCGTTCAGATTTCAATTCTGGCACCAATTCCCGGATCCCCTTCCCAAGTAATTTGAGGACTTCCTCCCGATAGTTTTTCATATTCTTTTAACTGACATTTTATCTTTATACAGTATCTCAGCAGAATGAACATGCACTAAAACAATGACAGCCCTTCTTTGGCTGTCATCTCTCATTCTGGCAAAGACAGATGTCTTACACTGGCTTATGCCAATAATAGAGCCGACAAAAAACAACAGAGACTACCTGCCTCTGATGTAAAGGCAGCAATTCACATTTGTGACACTCATTTGTCAATTAACAGATTTCTTCCATTGTTGACACATGGGACTTAAAAGATGTGGGCTAGAATGTGATGAATTAAAAAAGACAGATGAGTAAGCTATGAGCTGCAAAGTAATACTATAATGTGCTTTAGATAGGAATATCAACTGACACCCCTGACAGGCCATACAAGGTTTTATTTCATTTTGCTCTGTATCTAGGCTTCATACTTTGTCTTCTTTGTTCTCTTTTCATCAAGCTCCTAACATCTCATTCTGACAGCCAGAGACATTTAAGGCACTTTCGTTTCAAATGCAAGTTAGCGTACTTGATTTGTCATTAAAATGCAAAACGATTGCCACTGCAGGTAAATGTAGGTATGCTTAAAAGGTTGGATCCGCGAAGTAAAAGCTGAAAATGTGTTCTGGCTGCTTTGCTTAACTCTTTCACCAGCCTCAGTTTTTCTAAGGAAAGCGTTGTGGTGCTCTAACAGAAGCACAGCAGCACCTGCAGCTTCACACAGGCTACGTTTTAGTACACTGAGATAACACACAAGCTCGAACTTCCAGCATCGAGCACAGAGAGGTTCTGCCAAGCTTACACGCGGTGCCTTAGCTGTACACAAACCTCTGAAAGGAGCCCACCACGCAAAGCTCTCTGGGGCCAACAACCCTGCTCCGATGCACGCTTCAGGTTAGATCACAATGAGGAAAAAGCGGGGGTTTGTTTGTTTTTAACACTCTAGCTGTGCTTGGTTTAGCTGGAATGATCAGTGAAGGAACTTTTAACAGCAATTTGCCTTTTCTGTTCAATGATCATTTGAAGAGACACGGAGGACTTAAATAAATAAGTAGAATGATCTCCAGGAAAGAGATTTAAAAACACTGCAGGAAAATAAACCCGCACAGGATGGAAATGAGTAACACCTTGCTTTCTACCTACGTGCACAGATGCAAGTAAGTGCCCTCCATAATGTGAGCATGGTTGTTTCTGTTCCACTGGATGGAGTCAGACATGAGGAATCTCACTTGTCTTCAGCACACAAAATCTAGTGAAAAACAAGATCTGTTATTTTCTGTGAGTGGTGGAAGATTTGAAGAGCGGCAGTGCAATTTAAGTAAACAAGTTGTCTTGACACAAAGGAGAGTTCAGCTATTACTTGATTTCAGGAACTTACAGATGAACCTTTAACATAAGTCTGTGCCCACTTATCTTTTCTGTAGACGTTTTCACGCTTTTTTACTAGGAAAGAGTGTGAATAAGGTTTCGCTCTGCTCACTAAGGTGCTCTTTCATTTTTTTTCCCCTAAGAATGAGAGCTGTATGGAAATTTTCAGTCAATGAATCATTCAGGAAACCTGATTTAGATTATGACCTCATCACGCATGAAACAAAAGGTACAGAACCTGAAACACTTGATGCTTCTGTGTACACAGCGAAGATTGCTGACCAACTCTGACATGTCTCTGCCTACTCCTAAGACGTATTTGCTACAATACAGGAATTACTCATTCAAGGTTATATGACAGTAATAGGCTGTGCTGCAAATACAAGTATCAACTTCATAAATACCTTGAAGGGTTTCTAGCACATTAGTCTTAACTGTTATTTCCAGCATACTTCAGTCCCCACACAGAAAGAAAATGGAAAAAAGTGTGCAAGGCAACACCTTCAGTCTGACTATTTACCCTTGTACTTTAAGGGGTACAGCAACCAAGATCTTCATCTGCTGTACTGAACAGCACAAAAAACCACTTTTAGCTCAGTACAGACATAAGTCCCCCCTTTTTCCACTTACCAATTAGTAGAAAGTGAGACAAACAACGGTCAAAACAAAATCCACAGTACCATTTTAGTCTCTGCAACTTCAGAAACTTCTTTTCTGTTGGTCACTCATTTAAATGCAGGTGAAGTTCTTGTTTCAAACCATCTGTGAGTGGTTTGAAAGAGTGACCAGACTCTTTACTTCAATGGCAAAGTAGTCACCCACATTAAATGGGTTGAGATAGATTCTCATTAGATAGATGTCCACACTTTAAAAAACCCTATTATTAATAGCAATAACAGACTATTTGTTGACATGACTTATTTAAAAGAATTAAGAGTGAAAGACATTGAACTACCCTCTGACATTCCCTACTTAGGCTGGAAGACAATTTACTAATTGTGGACCTGGTAGAACAGGAACCAATAATGTACAGGAACAGCTGAACTAGCTAATGCCTGGCTCCTCATGACAAGCAACACAGCTAACAAGAAAGACAGCCTGTGTAAGGAAGCAAGAACCATGTTGCACCTGCACCCAAATCCATCAGCAGCACCTGCAGCAGCCTTCTGCTGATTTAAAGAGCTGGAGGCAGCAAGGAGGAAGTTTAAAAGGCACAGAGTAAGAAAAGGAAGTAAACCAGACAGAGTCTCTTGCTTAGTTGGCTGGTTTCCATTTCTCAGAAAATGCAGTATTTGGCAATTTTTTCCCAAAGCCATTCCACCATAACCACCTTCACATGTGACTGTTTCTGTACTACGTCAAAGTACTCTACTGTCCAAGGCAGAGACTACGTTAAGTGCAAGGTAACAGTTAGGAAAAATAAGGTGCTCTGATCCTTGAGCAGCTCTAACTTTTAACAACCACACGCTGGACTCTCAAATTAATGTAGCTCTACTAGAAGCAGAGTTTTCTGAATATCCAAAACACTGTTTACTCTTGGTATGTCTACAGCACCTTTCCCTTAGCCTTTAAGTGCTTTAAAATTATCAGTACACTTTATCATTTATGTAACTAGGTCAAGTTTTCATCATTTTTTTTCCAGCTACAAATTGAGCCTAAAGAACAGCACTCTCATCCAATGCTGTTGTGGCCACGTGGCCTCGTAGAGTTGTGGCACTGCAAGCAAGTCTTGGATCCTGCACATCTGCAACAGTTTGAGGATAATTCTGCTGCATTTCCTTGTGCTTTAAGGACTTTTATTCTGAAGAGATTAAATGCATTTTTAGTATTTGGTAAATGAATTAAACCAAAAATATAATCACAAAATTCTCAAACCACTGTCACCAAAAGAAAGCTTTACTAGCCATATCCTGGTCATAAAAAGCTGTTGTGTTGCTCCAAGTAGATAACTGGAAGCTCCCAGAACCCAGGAGCAGCATATTTTAATTTTAAAACCTGAAAATCATGGCAAGAAGAAGAAAATTAAAAGGAAAAAAAAAAGCAACTCATGATGAATACATACCTAAACTAATTGCTAAAGAATTTCTTTACATTAACACAAGTACATGCCTCTTGCAAAAAATACATATGCTAACTTGGATCTTCAAACTAATGGTTGGAAATTATGATTTTAAAAAAAAACCTTTTAAATGTAGGTAATTTTTCTGTTAAATTCATAAACTGAGTGCCCTGTTGGCACATCTGATCACAGACTAATGTTCTAAGGGATAAGCAGCTCCCATTTCTAAGTGGAATTTAAAAACACCGAGCATTATGTTGTCTTTCCACTGGGCATGTTCACAAGGAACAAACAGCACCAGTCAGCCACCTGCCAAATGGGAAATGCAGAGTTAGTTCACAAAATGTGAACCACTTCTTCGACACCATTACGTTTCTTTCAACTACGTATCTTCCCACATTTAACAATCAACAGAGCAAGGACTGAAAAATGGTGTTTAATGCAAATTCAAAAACCATGGACTGAGCATTTGTACTCAAAATGGATGCATCAGTCCTAACATGATACAAAAATCAACCACCTGAGTGGACTGAGCATATAAATGTCACAGTAAAAAAAATCCGTTCAACAATTTTTTAAATTCCTTTTTTTTGTTATCTTTACAAAAAAATTGAAATTAAACTTGGAGTCGACAAGTAAGAAGCCAAACTGTCACTCTACACTTCAGTGCAACAATATTGACAGAGCAAGAGTCTACCCAAGCCCAAAGAGAGTGAGTTGGTATCTGTACCAAACAGCTCATTATCCGAAATGTACATCAGTCACTACCGGACTATCAAGAACATGCTGATGTTGTTTTTCTCCTCAGCTTCAGTAAGAGATGATGCCAAGAACAGTACTGAGTCCTTCTGAGAGCTAATGGAGAAAAGAGTAGAGACTTTAAAAATAACTTGTAATAATGTTTAGGTTATGAATTAAACAACAGGGAAATAAGATGTTTGTAATTTCTTACTCCTTGAATACTTCTTCACCTCAAGATTGCTCTCATATTGGTCCAGTTCCCTCAGGGTTAGTTATCTCTCCCAGTCCCCCGTTTCTGATGTGTTATATGTTGGGTTTTTTTCAAGCTGTGAAAATAATATGTTCTTTCTTTCTAGGTTGTGAAGGTTACCACTGACAAAGCCCTACTGGAAGCATTGAATAAAGTAACTAACNGTGTGTGCACACATATATATATATATATATATATAAAAAATGTCAGTAAACTACGTCTGACAACAGCATCCCATACACTATGGGTTCCGTGAAAAAACAAACTGGCAGTGTGCACACTATCCACCATACAGTTCATATGCCAACTGCATAGGAAAAAGACTGAAGCACTTGAAGAGAAGCTAACAGAGTGATCCAATTTGCAAGAGCTTATCAACCACCTTGAGTTCGAGTAACTATGAACGACCCCCTCACGTTAGATACTTGGTATCTCTTCCACTCTTTCAAGCTATTTCTGTAGTCTTTCACCATAGCAAGTGCTCATGCAAACATGAGAAATGTAGTGCTTTTAAAACAACTTAGGGCTGTATCACAGGCACGTTCACTGCTACCATTTACGGGCTCAGTGGGCCAATTAAGAAAGGAAATGATCTTTCAACTCTTACTAGTGAGCAACTGGCTCAGACAAGCAGGGTCAAAAAGAAAGACCAAGAGAAACAAAGCAAAAATAGTAGTCAAAACAATAAAACTTCACAATTGCCACCATCAGTTCATGGGTAAAACCTGCAACTGAGCTATAACGCTGCATTAGCTATGACCTTAAAGACAGTATAATTATTGTATAGCATCTCTGTTTGACATGCTGGCTCCTGAGCCTGAGAAAAACACATGGCCTTTTTGCACTCCAGTGGCATTCATTCTTCAGACTTGCATTAGCTAAGGTTTTGAGGTCTATCTTTCTAAACTGAAAAATAACCTCCAAGATAATTCATGCAAATACGACCTGTGTAAAATGCAAGATCTTTAAAATGGCACAAACCGTACATGACAACATATAACAAACAAGAAGTGTATAAACAGAAGCTTTGTAAGGACTTTACTTGCCAAATGACAACTAACTATTTGCACCACTAAGTAGTTTTATTGAATACAGGAGGACAGAAGCACAAATTCAGTGACTGGTAAGCAAAACTAGTCAAATTATTTCTATCTGCGACTAGATGTGCTGGGAATCTTGTGCACTGCATTAAGAAAAGAAGAAGATACCTTTCACCAAAACCTACTGGAAAAGACAGAGACAACAGCTCCAGGCTTAGTGCAGGTTCTCCCCTTCAGTCAAGGTCCTAGTCCTCAGACAAGTTATTTCTGCAGACCTCTGCTCTTGTTTCGTAACAGCAGTCACGAGGAAATGCTGTTTTAGAGTAAGAAAGATTAAGGCAGTCAGAAAGAAGAATGGTCCATCTGATTAGTATTACTTACAACATGTTATTTATCACATCCTTTTCTTTAACCACCAACAGTCTTTAAAAAAAAAGTCTTCAGTCTTAAAATGCAGATAACCATAGACTATGCAGAAGTCACTAAGACATTCGTTGGATTCTATCGACATTTTGTGAAACCTAAAAGTACATCAAACTATCTCTCCTCCAAATGCCAATACTTTCCTTAGATTGAGGTAGTCTTTCATTTATTAATTAACTGATTTTCTTCCCATCTGACAAAGATGCCTGTCATTCAGAACGGAATTCAAAACAATCCTTTTTGTGGAAGACTACATACAATTCTCACAAAAGTAGCTGGATTGACTGTGCCTGTGAACTAAGTCCTCCAGGTACCTAGACAGCAAGTCCTGGATTGGGCGGATTTGGCCTCCCAGTATCACTCCAAAATGCAGCTTCAATCTCACACAGGAAATCAGATCAAAAGAAAGCAGCCACTTAATTAAACATGAAAGAACAGTATGCGATGCAAACACCAGTTTGTTGGAAAATGTTCCACCTCAGTCAAAAGGTCTTGACTGAGTCAATGGATGCTTAATATGACATCTGATCACTGCTCAGAACCAAGGAGTTTGTTACTCACCTTTGCTCAGAAGCACAGATTTTAACCTTTATTCGTGATTGCAACGATCCCTTAGAGATGGATGTCACCAAAAAATCCCCATACATCACCTATCTCAGCAATATGCATTACACGTATTTAAGGATCTAACAGTTACTTTTACCAGACTGAACAGCTCTGGCAATCCTCCCAAGACTAGCAGACAGGATGAAGACACACTGACTCCCCAGCCAAAGGTTCAAGCGTTTGCCCAGTTCTGTCACGTGACACACTCTCAAAACAACCCCTTCCACAATGCTGAGACTTCTTGAGAAAAGCAGAACAGAAAACGATCTTACGTTCCGATCTGTCAGACGCAGCAAACCAATGAGCAGTGGCCAGCACTGGGGGGGCAGAGGTGTGCACACTACAGCGTTTTCACAGTGCATGGCCTGTGACTGCATGGCCACAAGAAGTCAAGCAAGGATCAATGGACAAAAACAGAGGCTGTCTGGACTAAAGACGGTAATAGCCACCCGTGCAAGATTGAAGCACAGTAATTTATACTCCAAGTTTGTCCTTACATATTACTGAATTTGGAAAAATTAAGTTTTTCATTAAATTTAAAAAATGCCTACATCTTTGGCACAGTATGCTAAAATCAATGAGGTATTTAAATACATTTGATACTTCTAAAATTAGTAATTCACCACTCTGTTCATACCAACAGTAAACTAAAGTCTGCAAATAAGACCTGCAAATAAACACACGCGTATTGCCTGTGTAGGAACAGTTATATGTAAAAGATGGCAACATAACAAAACGCAGGCGTGGCTACTGCATGTGAGACAAGGTACACCTTAACAGTATTTTTCAATATGATTCAAGTTTTCAAAGGGGGAAAAAAGAATTTTACTTATACATTACCCAGATCACATCTGGTTCCTCTCGAAATGCCTCTTTTCAAAAGCAGAAGGCATGGTGGGAGGGAAAAGGAAGGGAAGAAGACAGCAAGCAGAATTAATATTTGAGTCCAAAATTCCGTTTGTAACTGGTAATACGCTCCTTCCATTTTCACAATACATATAAAACTTTGTCTGATACAACTGCCTTGGTATCACACACGTAGAAAGAGAACCCATAATCACACTTGTCTTCAGTCCATCTAGTAGAATAAGATATTTCACAGCTATTTTAATAGAAAGATAACTATGCATTAAGGAAGTCCATAGCGATTAATAAACACGTAAGAATTCAGCAGTCCACTACATCTGTAAATTCTAAATAATTTAAATGATTCCTTGTGTATAAATATTTCATTTTGAAAATTGATTTCCAAGTGAATCACTTCTAAAGAATGGCCACCCTTAGCAGTGTCAGCATGTGTTTATTTTCAGACACAACATTTCAGTGTTACCTAAAAACAAGCACCTTGTGCTCACTGTAAGACAGCCCTTATGAGTACCCACCTCAAACTACAGACTTACTCGTTTAATCTTGGTACATTACTGCAACAGGAGAAGAACTATCACGAATGTATACCCTGCAGATTGCTTAGCTGTGGCAAACTCTCTTTGTTGCTATCTCTAATACAATTCCATTTACCCTGAAAGAGGGAAGTGTTTCAAATATGAAACGTACCAACGATTGCAAACCACTGTTTTGTTGGACTACGCATGAACTCTCAGCTACTACTAAACATCTTTGTTTTAAGGCAATAAAAAAACTTGAACGGTTAGACATATTAATTCTCTTTTCACATAGCAAACTGTGGTCATGCTTGAAAGAAAACAAAAAAACCAAGGAGAATGAAACAGATTAACTGCATAGCTCCAATACACTTACTCCAGACAACATACTATAAATCATCTTGAAACAAAACAGGCAATTATAATGTGCACAAATGTTATGACACTATGCATCTCTCCTGGTCCAACGGTTCTAAATTATTGAAACTGATTGCTGAACAAGGGCACATTGTTTCAATAGACTTGGATTACTTGAAAGATTTGAATTCTTTCTTTAGCTATGCAGTGCTGTGCATATCTCTGTCAATAAACACGTCTCAAATAATTCAGGCTACATGTTGGGAGATTAAAATACACAACCAAAATTTCTGTAGCAATCTGTTTTGTTTGTGAAGAATCGGGCCTTTTTTTTTCCCCTTCAATATTGTAAGCTTCTAAAATTAAAGGAAGTACGTACGTTTTCCGTCAGAGCATTCAACGAGGGCAGAAGAGCAGCTCTTTTCTCCTTCTAACCACTACGCTAGATTTCGATTCGATCCTCTTCACTTCAGTGTAAAAGAAACAGGAGTGAGAGCCTTAAGACAGAATAATTTCAAAACACAATCGCTTATTTGTAAACAACACTCTTTATCCTGCAGGAAATCTGCAACTGCTAGTTGCAAGAAAAAGCAGCAAGCAAGGTAAATGAATTAGGTTGCTAATTTCTCACCCTCATTTATTTAGCCCTGCACTGTATTTGTGGTAATTGACTATAATTATGTTAATTACTAACTCCAGCATAATTACTGTATTTACTGTCATTGAGCACACTACGTACCCAAAGCAAAACTGGCATTTGTCGGGCAACCCAAAGGGAAAAAAACCCAAACCAAAACAAAAAACTAAACCCACCACCACACGACTATTGGGGGGGGGGTTTCTCTGAAGACTGCCTGACGCACCTTCAGCAGACGAAAGGGCAAAAGAGATTTCATGCGATGCTAGCTTGAAAGCATCGGTTCATTAAGGATATTAATTTTCTGATAACTACACATTTAAGCATGACACACTGGAGCAGTATCTACAGGATTTAGCAATTATTAATGCGTGACAGTTTCAAATGCTAAGTGAATCAATTAAACAGCAGCATTCACAATTTGAGAAGAGATAACTGCTTCATAACTGCCTAAGACTACAATTTTCACATGACAAAAAAGGGCCATTCAGGCTCCTTCAAAACCTGACAGGTCAAGAAAGAAGTTTGAAACAAAAGCACCTTATAAGCATCATCTCTCCTCTTTACTTGTCAGATCAACTTTGCTAGTGTCTCCGCTGAAATGGCATCACCATGCCAGCTGCCACAAGGTGATTTTTCATGTCTTGTCAAAGAAATCTTTTATTCTATTTGCTCTGCATTAACATGTTACATTTATTGATCAAGCCCTTTCTGCAGCCACAGCAGGGCCCTGTGCTCTTATGCCTAAGGGGACTTTGACATCCTGGTGACATTCTAGACCGAATAATGCACATACTAAATGGATTTAATGCAGAAATGTGTTTGTGCATGACAGCTACATTAATAACAACCGCTCACGCTGATAAATATGCAATTGCTGAGATTAAGAGTTGCCCAATTACGGTGAAAATATTTTTCTACCTTCTAAATAAAGCCATCAAAAAGTTTTAACAATAGGGCATTTTCTTCTTCAACATTTTAAAATGCTATAAAGATCAGTCAAAAGGATTTTTAAAAGTCATGCTTTGTTTTGAATTCTGGCTTTTATTTTCATCTCTCTTTTGTTGTTCATCTTCCTGTTCTGTGTGTCTTATTGCTACACACACTAGGGAAGTAGTGAGGGGGAAAAAAAGCAGCATCTCTTTGACATTCTCAACTCATAAAAGAGGAGCATGCCCAGTAAAACTGAAGCCCAGTTTCAAGCTGCCACTTGCGTATTCCCCAGGCAAGAAAACTGTACGCAGAAGAGAGAAACAATCTCTAGTCCACAGAGAGGAAATTACAAAGCCTCAGCCTAACAAAAGTCATGCAGGAACATTCCAGACTAGGATTAAAGTTCAAGGAGATGTTTGCATACATACACCCTCTTAATCGGACAGTGGAAAATGCACACAAGCACACACTGTGCAAATTATTCATGCTTCTAGCAGAAATAATCTGCACCCTAGAGAGAAGGAAGAGATATCTGTATCTGCGTGAGCACAATTATCGGATTAATCCTCCCTCATTGGCCAAGATTAAAGATTCACTCTCCCTTTTACCTCGTGGCTTAGACCCAGAAGAAATCTCCGTCAGAAAAAGGAAAACAACTTGCATGTTTAAGGCTACCGAGGACAAAATTAGAGGATGGACTCCTCTGTGAATCAAACTGTAGGTGTTATTTATGAAAACACAGCACCTACTTGTATAAAAACACTGGCATCTGTTATTCTGGAACTGGAGAGCATTTTCAGCCTCGCGAAAGAAGAAACTTGGCACAAAGAAAGTTATCTGAGACAAACAATAGAACCTTTGAATAGGCCGGGGTTTTTTTCTTTTTGTAAGACAGCAGGACGCACCTAAGAAAAAAATAAATCTTTGTATTTCACCCAAATCTCTACTCCTCACCTACATTACATCTTTCCTTCTTTCCTTAAGCAGGGATTTGTACTTAACTTTTCTTTTTTTCCAAATGGAATCTTGGCTTCCAGTAATCAACAATAGTTTTTCACTCCCCTTCAAAACCCTGGCACTGGCACATTCATGACTTTCCTTCCCATAATCTATGCTTTTAGAAAACAGGACTCAGGGAATGCTCTCTGCAGGTTATGAAACAAAACAGTGACCTTTACCCTGCTCTGCTACCAAGGAAAGCTTGGTACAAACACAGCATCAAATACAGTTGCCACTAGACAGGAGCAGATTTCCAAAGCCAAGCACCTCTGCTCCTGAAACACACCTTATCGAAAATTGACTGGTTAGTTGGTTTCTAACAAAACTAAAAATCACTACCAGTATCCGTTCAGAAGAGATGCTGTAACTCAGGCCTTTCTATGACGACCACATCAGTAAAGCTGTAAAATCTAATATAATTTAGGTCAGAAAAGAGCATCTAAAGGTCATCTAGTCCAATCCCTCACTCAAGGATAAGTGTAGACTCTTGCATCTGGGCAGGAACAACCCCAGGTACCAGTATAGGCTGGGGACTGACCTGTTGGAGAGCAGCGTAGGAGAAAGGGACCTGGGGGTCCTGGTGGACAACAAGATGACTATGAGCCAGCAGTGTGCCCTTGCAGCCAAGAGGGCCAACAGCACCGTGGGGTGGATCAGAAGAGGGGGTGGTTAAGAGATCGAGAGAGGTTCTTCTCCCCCTTCTACTGTGCACTAGTGAGACCACACCTGGAGTATTGTGTCTAGTTCTGGGCCCCTCAGTTCAAAAAGGACATGAAGCTGCTGGTGGGAGTCCAGCACTGAGCAACAAGGATGATGAAGTGGAACACCTCCCTTATGAGGAGAGGCTGAGGGAGCTGGGCCTCTTTAGCTTGGAGGAGACTGAGGGGTGATCTCACTAATGTCTATAAATATGTGGAAGGTGGAGCTAAGCTCTTCTCAGTGTCATCCAGTGATGGGACAAGGGACAGTGGGTGTAAGCTGGAACATATAAATATGTGAAGGAACTTCTTCACAGTGAGAGTGACGGAGCACTGGAATGGGCTGCACAGGGGGGTTGTTTCTTCTCTGGAGAGAAGTCTCCTTCCCTGGAGAGGTTTAAAACCCGCCTGGATATGTTCCTATGCAGCTTGGTCTAGGTGATTCTGCTGTGTCAGGGGCATTGGACTGGATGATCTTTCAAGGTCCCTTCCAATCCCCAATGTTCTGTTAAATAATTTCTGTGCAACTTCACTGTTAATTTAAGCTGCTTGTTGCTTTGTCCAGTTGTAGCTTGAATATAATCCAGGATGGAAATTCTACAGGCTCTCTGGGCACCTCTTCCACACAACCTTTCTCATTGTGAAGCTTGTGAAGCTTTCCTTAAAGGCAGTGGGAAATTCCCTTGATGCAACCTGTGACAACTGCCTCTTGTCCTTGTGTTGTACATCAGACAAGAGTTTGTTTCCAACTCTTTAAACCACCACGTCCCACCCCGTTAGTCCCAAAAGGCAACAAAAGATGTTAGAAACTATTTAAACTAAGCCTGTGAAGAAAATAGCATGAAAAGAAGTAATCCTTAAGTGGACCACAGAGGTCTGGGGCCAAAGGATTTCCATCCACCAGAGGTTTAAACCCAAAGCAACCCAGCAGCACCAGCTGATTATAACCAGAATGCTTCTAAGTACACACCAGTTATTTCCTTTGCTTCATACAGAACAAAATGCTGTTCCTCCTCCTTTTTTTTCCCCTAACATCCCCATAAAATGCTCCCTTTTGCCATTCACCTCCACCTCTCCCCTCCTTCACAGGAAAAAGGGTAGATGCGTAACTACTGCAACTGGCAACAGTCACTTTGCTTTGGCTGCCTGAAGAGAGCTGGATCCACACGTCAACCAGAGTAATCAAGGATAGTCATCAGTTACTGGAGAAAAGCAAACAAGAAATAAAACTGTTTTAAAAAGTCACTTCTTGAAATACTTTAACCAAATGTTATTAGATTTACCACATCTGGTGCAAAGATATCTACATGGACCTTAAATTTTATTACATAAAGAGAAAGGGCCTCTAGCCCGGGTGAAAGTCTGAAGCTGAAAAAAAGTGATGAAAAATACATTTTTTCCTCTGTATTGCACTGCCAGTACAAATAAATGAATGGCAAGTCTCCCCTCCTCCAGTTTAGTTCTCTGGTCTTCAGTACATTTATGTGTTTATGTCACACCCAAAAAGAAACAAGTAGGAGAAATCTGACTAATAAACAACCACATCTCACCTCACAAGAACATTGAATGTACATAATTACTTTGCAGTACAAAAAAATCCAACAAACACTGAAGTGCAATAACAACTAGTAATTAATTACAAGATAGCCCTATTATTTTAAAAATTATTATCCATATGAGTATCAACCCAGAAAGTTTTAAACAAACAAAAGAGAGAAACAGAAGGGAGAAACAACGTGGTTTGTGCAGAACAACACTTCCCAGAAAAATACACCATCTCTTGAAATACGTTATCAAAGGACAAGCTTGGCAAAAGATTTCTGTGTCTAAGTCACAAAATCCAGCACGTTTGACTAAATTCCAACTCTGCTGACAACATCAGCCAGTCTTCCCACTCTTTTCCCCCTCCTCCCAGAAAAGCCTGAAAACACACATTTACAGTGAAAAGCCTTAAAGGCAAAATAACTTACCTGGCTCTATTCTGACTTGAGCAACAAAGTTATTCACGTTACAACGGTATCAACAATCAGGCCGATTCACCGCAGCAGTTTTTCAACCAGGAATTACGTTTTATCAGTTGCAGAAGGAATTTCTGCTGCACTCTATGATCTGTCGTGCAGTACAAGCACAACTAGAAGGTGAGACTCTCAGATGGCTAAGCGCATGTGTGTGCACAGCAAAGACTGCAGATCCACAGCTGCACACAACTCCTGGTTCCAAAATGGCAGCACTGCCTTGCAAGAAGAGTTTGCTGCCAACTAACCATAAAGCTGTGGCAGAGTTACCCCTCTTTCTCTCCACGCAACTATGCCCACGACAGGAACAGGAAATTACTACAAATACTGTTACCAACATCAACAACAAAAACATCTCCCTCTATGCTCTACTTCTTAAATTCTTAATGTAATGGTTACACTGTCCGAAACTCTACTGACCCTTTTACACGAAAGAATTTATTGCCTGCTGCTGGAAGGTGATTCCTTCCCAAAACGCAGCACTACCCATGCTTAGGGAGGACAGGACACAGAAGCCCTATATGCAAAACATTGAAAAACGTAAGTAAGTACTATTTACTGCCTAAATCTGAGAGCAGGTAACTACTGAACGTTCCAGCACTTGTCTTGTTAAAAAACAGCCTAAAAAAGTGACCATGATACTTTCCTTTCGAAGAACACACACACTTTCACCTAATACTGAATCATACTGCAATTAAAACCAACACTTTTACTGCAAAGAGCAATGGTGCCAGCAAAACACAACTTTCTATACTTTTCTGGGCTTGGTCTTCCACACTATGCACGTGCCTTTATTAACAGCAAGTTTTTTTCTATAAAGGCCAAACTCCTTCTCAAAAATAAGACATTAAGTTTAGAGTTTCTAAACTACGCGTTAAACTACACTTTTCAAATCACACAATCACTGACAAAAATTATAAAATCCATCTGCACACTACAATACTGTCAGATTTTTCAAGGAATAATATTTGTTTAAATAAGATTATGCTGATGTTACTGTTTTCACTTGCTTCAACAGCTGCCCAAGACATCTCCTTGATATTCACATTAATTTAAGGTTACAAATTTATTCTAAATCTCACCTGACTCTCCTATAGCATGCAGGCACTGTGTTCATGTGAGTGCTCACCACTCTGAACAGCTACTGTGTATAATAAATACTTAATTCTTAGTTTCTATATGCTTAGAGTACCACAGCTCAGGTAAGAGAACATTACTGTTGTCATCACATTTTGTATTAGCATTCCTAAGCAAAAAAAAGGGAAAAGACCCCAATAACAAAAGAAGCCCACCTTTCCCCAAATCTTCGTTTTGGCTTTGGCATATGTCTACAGTTTTATGACAGCAAGCTATCCTATACCAGAAGTTGATTTCAGCTACCAAAACCTAGCACTTTCTCTCCTGTTTCGCACGAAATTTTAACTTTTTGTTTTTCCCAGATCCAAATAAAACCAAATTATATCCCTTCTGAAAACCAGACTAAGTAATAATGTTTCGGACAGTAAAGGAATGAAGGGATGAAAAAACACGCTGAAGAAATAAATCACCAATTAAGCTGTCCATGAAAACATGGACTAATGGCTTAGGAATTTTAAAATTGTAGTTTACAACTGGATTTAATGTTGATATTTTACTTCAAGAGATAAAATGAACTCAGGAGAACTGCTCTTCAAACCATGCATTAAATGAAAGAAACAAACTTTTTTTTCCCCTGAGAGGTGGTATCTCCAGATGCATAAAGAAGAAGCAGTCTCGTTGATGACGGGTTACATCTGAACACACTTGTAAAACTTGAATTATCTTCATAACAAAATACACAAATGCTCACTTGGTTCCCTCCCCCAGCAAAATTCTCTCTTCAGATTACAGTTTCCACTGGCATAGTGTCATCAGCCAGAAGTATGGAATAGTAACAACCTACAGGTGCCTCCTTTGCTCTGCTGTCTCATATTCAGGAATCAGTCTTTCAGAGCAGACAGTGGCTGAAGAAAACATTCATGAGTGTTACACAAGTTAAAACCAGTGGTTGCTCCCCTCTGGAGAACAAGGCACTAGCACAATAATTTTACGTGTCTTACACATCTAAGCTTGCCCTGAGTAAAATAAAACTGAAGAGACCAACCCTACTCCTGGAAAACTATGTTTTTTCATAAAAAGACAACCACGCTTCGTTCATTTCTCCCTATTTATCTACAGAGTTGCTAACCTGAAAGATACACTGCTACACCTCACCAGGCTCTCCCACAAGGATCAAATGAAAAGTAATACTGTAATAACTAATGGGATACTACAGGATTAGAATTAATCCATATATTAACATAATTAGACTTTATTGATAAAGTCTACCTGCACTTCAGTTTTAGCACTTAGCTACATAGCTGCACAAAAATACAATCGTATGACAAAAACACATCATCTGATAAAAGAGTATTCTAAACCATTTACAGCAATAGCCAAAGGTCTACAAATGGAAAGAAGGAAGAGAAGCGCACGCTTAATTGCATTTAGCTTAATAACAACTCACTTGTGATCCCATTCTTCTTCAGGTAATCTTGCTTATTTTCCATTTTGAACAGAGAACAAACCATAACCTCCTCATAAAGCAGCATGTAAGTTAACACAAGAAACTCACCTGGTTATCTGTGTTCCAAACACGCAAAAAAATGGAGACAGACATTGCCTACAAAAGCACAGCCCACTTTAGAACAATTGCATTTACCTGACATACACGTATGCTTCTACTATGGAAGAAAAATGGTTAAATATTCTGTTCTTGCACTTGGAGTTCCATATTACACTTGAAAATCTATACACTGACACATACCTTAACAAGTTGAAGCTAAGATCTAGCCTTTTTGCCGTACGTCCGTATTTCCTTCCTAGGAACTCTGGAATTTCTTCACAGTCTTGACTAATGTAGGACACCTGAGAATCGGAAGCAAAAAGGAAACAGTTTTTTAGTGGATTATTTCTTTTCCTGTCCAGACTATGTCCCACTGACCCAATGACAATACACAACATAGTAAACAGTCATTACAGCTTTCATTTATATCAGTTTTACTGCTACAGAATATATCAAAATCTTTTGTCCAGCTCTCACTCTCTTTGCTGTATTGTTGTAGAAGTCTTTGATTTGATTTCTTCAATGAAACCCCACAAAGGTTTGCAAACCTATTGCCGTTAATTCCATAAATCTATATTGGCTCATGCTCTAAGAGTTCAAACTACCAATATAAACACTGTCATTCCAGTAGCCTTTTCATCACAACTTCCTAGTTACATAAACTTCAACACTAGGTTAGATCACTACAGGTAAGATATTTGCTATCATCTAAATATTTAATATAAAGTCATTTTCAAGACTATAACCCTCTGGTCTAAAAGATGTTAACTGAAAAAGACGAGCCATTCCAGCTTTGTTTTGATGGTATTTAGCTTTCTGTTAGAGACTCCTCTGCAGATCAAACTGATGGCATCTACTTTTGCCAAGTCGCTTACACTCTAAAAACAGCTGCAATCTGGTAACACTATATTGCATCTAATTAATTTTATTCAATAACTTAAAACACTGAAATAATTTTACAAGCAGAAAATAGGTAAGATTTGAGCTACATTTTAACAATGTCTTTCCCTTATTAGGCCATACCTGCTTGTGCAATGCAGTCTGCTGCCAGACATACACATGACTTTAGCAAACGGACAAGAGGGAAAGGAACAGTTTTGGGTAGTTGTCATCCTAATGGTTTGAGCACAACAGAAACCATTTTGCAGAATTCATTGAATTAAACATCTGGTGGTTTTTCCTCCAGTTTTCATCCAAGGCAACAACTACAATGCACTTCACAAGGTACACACAAGTGCTTACACAAGAATTGCTTAGTTCTTTACTGAATGGTAGATTTCTTTAATGCTTGCACACCCTTGAAAAAAACCACCACATTAACAGCAGAATAATAGGGTGGATTAAACATTTAGTTCAGTGTAACATCTTACAACAGAAATACCTAAAATACAATGTCTATTAGAGTGCAAAACCATCTTGAGCAACTCTGCAAGGATAGCAAGAGTGCTGACCACAATGTTGCTTTCCACCTAGGAAAGGAGTGGTGGAGAAGGTGCAAGACACTCCGAGCTGCATTCCCACAGCTTCAGAAACTTACTTGGCCATAAATGTTCTAGCTCCAAAAGAAAACAAGTTGAAGAAGAAATTTCATACAAATGTGTTTTAGAGCACACAGGAAACAATACTAAAAAGTTGCAAACCTTCAGCCTTCAAACTGTTGTAATATACAAACACATTTGCTCATTATTCACACAGTAGCCCACACGCATTAATTTGCTTCAGATACTCAATGCAATACATGATAAGCATTTCAGAACAAGTTTTCAAGAGTTATTTTCCCAGTCTTCTGTTACTTAGTCCTTGAACAGTGCTGATATAAAACAAGACATCTGTAGTCTGGATAAGAATAACAATTCTTCATGTTTGTGATTCTTTCAGTTCAAATTAATTTACCCAGAAAACAATAAAATGTGCATAATTCCTTATTCTTCCTTTTTCATTCATTCCTAAAATGAGCCTGAGCTTTCAAGTACATATCCAGAGATGTCATAACTGGGAGATGAGAGCGAAGATGCTTTTCTCAGGACTCCTCAGCTTTTTAAGTGCAATGCACATCAGCAACACAAGACTTCTTAGTCTTGTGTCTAAGTCACAGAACATCACACTGGATTAAAACCTGGATGTATGTGCTTCCACTGCCTAATTCTCCAGCTAAAATCTAATACAGGTTGACCACAGCCGATTTTTCTCATTACCAGCAATCTGCTCAGTATCTCACAAAAATGTTCAAGTTTCCCACCCCACCAGAGAGGCTGCAGACATCCCAGACTCTTCAACACACTGTATGTAATTCGGGGAAAAAACAAACACATCTAGAAAACACTTAAAGCGTAAGTTAGTCAACAGCAGCTGCATCTCTTCAGTTTTAGAAGATCCTACCATTTAATCTCTGCAGGCACTTTATAATGATGCTGTCATCTTAGTAACTCATTTAGTAACGTTATCTAAAGAACGTCACCAGGTAGGTCACGTAAGGCCTGTTCTTCACACGAAGGGGATTATGTCTGGAGAGCATCTCCAGTTATACCTACGCTGTTACACGTTTGTACGGCACACGGCCGAACTGAGAGTACACTCTCTTTGACTGGGGCTCAAGGGGTACTGGAGGAAGAAGCCAGGAGGGATGTTACTTACAGCACCACGGAGACCACAGGAATCGTTTCACACAGCAGCTGCAAAATCAGCCAATTACCCCTGTATCACCCACATATTTACATGAATTTCACACAGAACCGGGGCCGGATCAAAGAAGGGATTAGATGGGCAGCACCCTGGGTTGGCGGCAGACCACTTTCAAGAAGGAGACAAGCGTCATTAATTCTTTGGGGGGGGGGGGAAGAATTGCTAGCTTTAATCACAGGTTTAGGAGCAATCACATCAATTCTCGGCCAGAACATTTTTCAGTAGCCATACAAAGCACTCGGTCAAAGCCCAGTGGGGATTTAGTTCTCAACTTCCCTTTTTTACCAAACCGAAACGCGCGCTGTTGACTTTCAGCAGGAAAAACACTCAGCGCACTTCAGCTCTGCCTACGTTTATCTCCACAGCCTACTCGAGCCGCAGAGTCCACCCCGAGGCACCACACGTCCTCGGCCCACCAGCACCGCCGGCGCCGCACGGAGCGCTCAGTCCCCTCCGCTCCGCTCCGCTGGCGGGGCAGAGCCCCTGGAACGCGCCTGCTGCACGTGACCGGCGGCACGAGCCGCAGCGACCATCCCTGTCACCGGCCGCCCCGGCGCCCCGCTACGAGCCCGCGCGGCCGGTCCCGTACGCGGTCCCCGAGCCCTGTGACGCTTAGCGCAGCCCCGTGGCCGCCCCACCTCCACTCCGCGCCGCCCCCCTCCCCAAACCCTGCGGGGCCGCGACGGCTCTCAGGCTTTTCTCCGGCCGCGCTGGAGAAGCGGGTTTGCGGGGTCAGATTCCCTCGCAACGCCCGATTGCGGCTGAAGCCCCTTCCCGAGTCTCCCCCGGCCTGCAGCCGGCACAAGGTGCGGGGCAGCCAGGGGTTGGGACGCGCGGGCCGGCGCAGGCGGCGCTCGTCAGGTGCGGCCGCAGCACCGGGCACCGCAGCCGCGGACAGGTACTTACTTGGGCTCCGCTCACCACCACCCCTGCCATGGCGCCAGGGGTCCGCGGGCTCGGGCCGGCACCGCGCCTCTTCCTCGCGGCAGTCAGCTGACGCGGGCGGAAGCGCGGGCGGGGGCGCGGAGCGGGGCTCCCGACGCCACCCGTACCGGGCTCAGCGCGCCCCGCTGCCCGCGGGATCGTCACGCCTGGGGCTGGCGTGGGCACCGGTCCGTGTCTCTAGGGTCCCGGCGTCCTGGTCCGCGCTGCGAAGGTCCCTCCTCCACTGACCTCAGTGGCTCGTTTCTGCACTAAGCTGAGTCCAAGCGTTGGGTTGTAGCAGCGGTGGGTTAGGACCTGGGAGGAGGTGACAGAACTAGCTGATAGATACGACAGTAATGGAGGAACTGGGGCTTGGATTTCATCCCGCGTGAGGAGGTAACTTGGAGAGACAATTGGACTCGCTACCCACCTACTGACACAGCCCATTAATTCTTGGTGTAAAACAATACAGAATCAGAATATTAGTAGTTGGAAGGGACTCTGGAGATAAGCTGCTACAGCCCCCACGCTTAAGCAGGTTCACCTACGGCAGACTGCACAGGCTCACATCCAGGCAGGTTTTTAATATCTTAGGACAATGAGACTTCATGACCTCTCTGAGCACCTTGTTTCAATGCTACATCACCCTCAAAGTAAACTTTTCTTTAGGCTTAGGTGGAACTTTTTGTGTTCCAGTTTTTGCGTGTTATCCCTTGTCCTGTCACAGACCACCACTGAAAAGTTTGGCCCTATCCTTTTGACACTTGCCCTTTAGATACTGGTAAGCATAGATAAGAGTGCCTCTCAGCCCCTCTCCAGGCTAAACAGACCCAGGTCTCTCATCCTTTCCTTGTAACAAATCTTTTCTAGTCCTCTAATCGTCTTTGTGGCTCTCCTCTGGCCTATCTCCAGTAGTTCCCTGCCTCTCTTGACCTGGGGAGCCCTGACTCGACACAGTACTCAAGACAGCCAAACCAGGGCAGAGTAGAGGGGAAGGAGAACCTCCCTTCACATACTGGTCATGGCTTTCTTAAGGAGACCATCAGCCTTCTTGGCACAAGGGCACACTGCTGGTTCATGGCCAACCTGTTGTCCACCAAGACTCCCAGGTACCTTTTCTGCAGAGCTGTTTTGTAGCAAGTCAGCACTTAACCTGTACTGGTGCGTGGGAAATACCTATGGAAGTCTCAGAAATATCTGTCAAACCAGCTATTCCAGCATAGAATCATAGAACCATTACGGATTGGAAGGGACCTCGAAAGATCATCTAGTCCAATCCGCCTGCCACAGCAGGATCACCTAAACCAAGTCACACAGGAACTCATCCAGTCGGGTCTTGAATATCTCCAGTGAGGGAGACTCCACAACCCCCCTGGGCAACCTGTTCCAGTGCTCCGTCACCCTCACTGGGAAGAAGTTCCTTCTCCGGTTGATGTGGAACCTCCTGTGTTCCAGCTTACAACCATTGCCCCTCGTCCTGTCACTACATGACACCGAGAACAGCCCAGCTCCATCCTCCAGACACCCACCCCTCACATATTTGTAGACATTAATGAGGTCACCCCTCAGTCTCCTCTTCTCCAAGCTCAAGAGACCCAGCTCCCTCAGCCTCTCCTCGTGAGGGAGGTGCTCCACCTCTTTCATCATCTTTATTGCCCTACGCTGAACTCTCTCCAGCATATTCATTTATTAATTAAAACAATAGCAGGACGGTAGGTTATCACTTGTTAGGCAGAGTAGGGAAATTGAAGGTTTCCTGGAAGAATTTTATGTGACATTTTTAAAAATGCTCTTCCCAGGCTTGGAGCCTTAATCCTGTTAGTCATCTACCTACCTCTTCAGCTGCCTAAGCACCTGTAAAAATCTGACTCTTCTTTCCCCTTTATAGTTAATACTGTGACTCTCACTCCCGCTGAAGACAGAGGCACATGCAGCGAGGCAAAATAAGTTTCGGAAGAATACATACTCTACACTGCAAACCACTTTCTGCAGTTTATTCAGCAACACAGCAGAAACTAATGCTGTACTTCTGCCTCCTAACAAAACAACTTCTTGGCACAGCTGTGGCAACTACACCTTCTCTAGAGCCATTCCTCCTTTTATAGTGACTGCTGCTGGACAGGAAACAGCCAACTCATACTGCTTTTTCCTCTGTGTAATTTTCATCTATTGTGTTAAAACCAGAAGTAGGCCAACAGGTAGAAAAATCAAAACGCAGTAAATGAACAAACCACTCCATTGCTTTGCATGGATATAGTTTTTCTTGTTTTGTGTAAGACACCAGAATCAAACCCTTCATTCAGCAAATAAGCCAATCTTACCCTGATGAATAAAAGTTCTGTTTCTCCAAGTAAGAGTTTTCCTTCACAGAACACTTGCTAGTTCATGTCATCTGTCAGCATGCTTTGGACAATCAGTGCCTTTATTTATTTATTATAAAACAAATTACACAGCAAATTTATACAGCAAATCACATACGCCGAGGAACATAAGTGTCATGTGAACAGTAAATTCAACAAAGCTATACATTCTCCTCTTTCTGTATCTACTTCTTTTTATCTCTTCTTCAGATGTGAGCATGCAATTCCCAACAGAACGAACACACGGAGCTCAAGACACACAGTGGCCCACTGCTACAGCTAATGATATTTGTCTTAATGCAGGAAACGCAGCTCAATAGTACACTTCAGTAAAATTGGAATAACTATAGTGAAAACAATTTAGCACATCATTATCTGTATTAGTAGTATTAATTTTAGTAGAGTGTTAGCTGTCACTTTAAAGACATCTACAAGGAAAAAATTCCTGCCTGAATAGTTTACAAAATAGCACACACAAATAAGAAGTCTGTTTTTTCCAGCTTCTTACATTGCCAGTTGCATTAACCTGCCATTGATCCTCCTACTTACTAGGCAAGACCTTGTCTAGAGGGAAAAGTTGCAGGTGCAGCTCCCTAAACTGCGTGACTTAAATTGACTTTATCATCTCTTCAATCAGTTGAGCTGAATTTTGTAAATTACAAAAACAACTTCGGAAGGTGGCAAAGTGTTTTAAGTGCATCTGGCTTATAATCATTCTTTTTAAACCAGTTCAATGTTTTCTTGTACAGACATGGCCTAGATTATTATCTGCCATGGATAAAATAACAGACCCAAATCCTGTGGTGTGTGAAAAACAGGGAGAGCTACCAACCACAGTGACAAAATGGGCTTTTTATACTGCATAGGAAGTGAAAAACCATACCCAGTAGGACAAAGTAATGGCAAAGAAGGGTGACTGTCTTGTTATGATGTTTCCCTAGACTTGGAAAATTTACATCTTGAAAGTCGTAATTCTGCAGTCCTACAGGATGATTGGCAAGTGTCTCAAGCTCTTTTATTTTTGTTGGAATCTGTTTTATTCCTCAGTTTCTGAGCACCCATCACCTGCACATAATTCTTGAGAGGAATGAAAACTCACAGCTACAACTGTCTGCCACCAAAGGCGTATTTTGTAACATCTAATCAGAAACTGTAACAAAGTTATAGCAGTCTCAGATTTCAAGTGTATGAGTCAATGCACTCATTAGTTCGTGTCTCATGTTATTATGAAGCTAAAATACATTACAGTGCGATACAAATACGGGAGGGCTATTTTAGCTTTTGAGCCTGCTGATCATCACTGTCACTTTATAAAACAGATTCTAGATGATTGTGAGGCTGCCTCTGTTTTTAGGATGTTTTTCACCTTGCTATATATATTTATTCTTCTGAGCATGCCACAACCTGCTTGAGTTGTGGCCCCACACAACCTTAATCATCCAAATGTTTTCTGTTGCTTTGATAGAGCTGCCTATGTAAGGACTAAGTTTGTACTCACAGAACATGTTTTTGTTAGTAGTTACTTAAAAGCTGAGAATTTTGTGAGGATTCTTTGTGAAGGTTGAAATGATTTATATGACAGTGGCACTTAGCTGACCTTTGGTAGGTTTTTTTTTTTACCCTCTATGTACACACTAAATAGAAAAATCACTTGTTTATTTAAATTACCAGAACTGCTTTATATGAGTCACATACAGACAAAACCAACATTAAAAGGAACTAATATGCTCAGTATATTTTTTTATATACACGCACAAGTATATACATATTATATACACACATGTGGGAGGAGTCTCTGCCTTTGAACCTGGAGGATCTTTAAAGTCTCTTCCCACCTAAACCACTCTGATTCTGTGATTCTATAGGTATCAGAAATTCCTAGAATAAAGAACACTAGATGTTCAAAATAAGGTAATACCTATAAACCAGCCTCCAAAAAATTAGGAAGCAATGTATTTGGACTATAGCAGATGCTTGTCAGATCTGTCTCGTTTTCTAACTCATCCACATATTAACAAAGCCTAAAGTCATTTTGGCAGTTATTGCCCTAAAATGTTCACACCGCTACAGTTGACCAAATCTCATTGACCAACTGCAGCAAGCACCAAAGGCATGATATGATTTTGTACAAAAACAATGTATATACAATGTTTTCTTATCTTAAAATGATGTTAAAGGTCTATAAGAAGGAAAAGTAGCAATCCTGAATGCTTCATTAAGTGGAAGTGATAAAGATATTTCAGACTGAGTTAATCAATGCTGTGTCGTCCAGCTTACAGAACACTCTGCATATGTGTCTGTGTGTCCACTGAAGGCAGATACCTTACATTTCAGAATAATTCAAACTATGTGGTGTCTTCTTAAAAAAAATGTTCCCCCTAACAAAATGGCATGGTTGAACAAGCTGAGTTTTGTGAAGCAAAATGTTTCCCAAAAAAAATAAATCCCAGCCAAATCACAGAATTCTTCCAGCTTGGCTATCAGAAAATTTGTCCAAGTTTATCTGTGTAACTCATTTTGGTGACGCTCGCAATGAAGATGTTGTCTCAAAATATTTGTGGATAAATATCCATGGCAATACAATGTTTAATACAAACTAAACCAATCTTTCTGAAAGAGATTTATTGTAGTACAGACATTTTGTACAGACACAAAAGAACTATGCGGGGCCAGGTGGTACAATCAGCATGGCTTCACCAAGGGCAAGTCCTGCCTGACGAATCTGGTGGCCTTCTATGAACAGGTCACAACATTAATGGATGAGGGGCGGGTGACTGATGTCATTTACCTGGACCTGACCAAAGCCTTTGACACTGTCCCGCACCACATTCTGGTCTCCAGGTTGGTGAACCATGTGATTGATGGGTGGATCACTAGATAGGTAAGGAACTGGCTTGATGGTCGCACCCAGAGAGTGGTTGTTGATGGATCCATGTCCAAGTGGAGGCCAGTTACCAGAGAAGTCGCTCGGGCATCAGTCCTGGGACCAGTCTTGTTCAACATCTTTGTCAGTGACATGGACAGAGGCATTGAGTGCACTCCCAGCAAGTTTGCTGACGATACCAAGCTGCGTGGTGCAGCAGACACGCTGGAGGGCAGGGATGCCATCCAGAGGGACCTGGACAGGCTGGAGAGGTGGGCACAAGCCAACCTGATGGAGTTCAACAAGACCAAGTGTAAGGTCCCGCATCTGGGTCGAGGCAATCCTAAGCACAAGTACAGGCTGGGCCGTGACTGCTAGAGAGTAGCCCTGGGGAGAGGGACTTGGGGGTGCTTGTGGATGAGAGGCTCAACACGAGCTGGCAGTGTGCACTTGCAGCCCAGAGGGCAAACTGGGTCCTGGGCTGCATCAGGAGAAATGTGGCCAGCAGGTCGAGGGAGGTGATTCTCCCCCTCTACTCCACTCTGGTGAGACCCCACCTGGAGGACTGCATCCAGTTCTGGAGCCCTTATTATGAGAAGGATGTGGAGATGCTGGAGCTTGTGCAGAGGAGGGCCACCAGGATGATCAGAGGGCTGGAGCACCTCTCCTATGAGGCCAGACTGAGAGAGTTGGGGCTGTTGAGTCTGGAGAAGAGGAGGCTCCGAGGGGACCTTATTGTGGCCTCTCAGTATCTGAAGGGGGTCTACAAAAAGGCTGGGCAGGGACTATTTAGGATGTCAGGTAGTGACAGGACTTGGGGGAATGGGGCAAAGCTGGAGACGGGTAGATTTAGAGTGGATGTGAGGAGGAAGTTCTTCACCATGAGAGTGGTGAAGGCCTGGAATGAGTTGCCCAGGGAGGTGGTTGGGGCCCCATCCCTGGAGGTGTTTAAGGCCAGGCTGGATGGGGCTTTGGCCAGCCTGGTCTAGGGTGGGGTGTCCCTGCCTGTGCTGGGGGTGTTGGAACTGGATGATGGTTCCTTGCTACCCTGAGTGACTCTGATTCCATGGCTTCTCGAGTCAGGTGAGCCTGCTGTGTCAGGGGGATTGGACTGGATGATCTTTCGAGGTCCCTTCCAATCCCTTATGATTCTATGATCCACCCAAGGGTACTGAGGGAGCTGGTGGAAGTGCTAACCAAGCCACTTCCTATTATTTGTCAGCGGTCCTGATTAAACAGGAAAGTCTCTGTTGACTGGCTGTTAGCAAATGTGACACCCATCTACAGGGAGAATCCAGGGAACGACACACCTGGCCTTCTGACCTCAGTGCCAAGGAATGTTACAGAGTAGATTATCTTGAGTGCCATTAGGCAGCATATACAGCACAACTAGGTGATCAGGCCTGGTCAGCATGAGTTTTTGAAAGGCAGGTGCTGCTTGACTAACCTGATCCTCTATGACAAGGTCACCTATCTAGTGGATGTGGAAAGGGCTATGAATGTTGTCTACCTGGACTTTAGTAAAACTCTTGACACTATCTCCCAAGACATTCTCCTGGAGAAACTGGCTTCTCTGGGCTTGGATAGGTGTACACTTCTCCAGACAAAAAACTGTCTGGATGGCTGCACCCAAAGAGCGGTGGTGAATCGCATTAAACCCAACTGGCTTATGGTCACGAGTGATGTTGCCCAGGGCTCAGTCTTAGGGCCTGTGCTCTTTAACATCTGTATCAATGATCTGGACTTCCCTCAGTAAGTTTGCAAATGACACCCAGTTAGGCAAGAGTGCTGATCTGCATGAGAGTGGAGAGGATCTGCAGAGGGATCTGAACAGGCTGGATGGATTGGGTCAAGGCCAGCAGTCTAAACTTCAACAAGGCCAAGTGCCAACTCCTGTACTTGGGTTGCAGTAACAGCATGCAACACGGCAGGCTTAGAGAAGTGTGTCTGGAAAGCCGTCTGGACCTGGGGGTATCGGTGAATGTGTCAGTGGTGTGCCCAAGTGGCCAAGAAGGCTAGTGGCACCCTGGTTTCTATCAGAAATAGCATAGGGAAGTGATTATCCCCCTTGTACTCAGCATTGGTGAGGCCTAACTTTGAGTACTGCAGTCAGTTTTGGCCACCTCAATACAAGAGAGACATCGAGGTGCTGGATTGTGTCCAGGGGCTGTCTAGAGAACCAAGTCCTATGAGGGAACTGCAGTTGTTTAGCCTAGAGAAGAGGAGTTAGAGGGGATGTAATGAGATGGGTATCAGTCTCTTCTCACTATGTAACAAGAGATAGGACACGAGGAAATAACCTCAAGTTGTACCATGGGAGATTTACGTTGGGTATTGGGAAATGTTCCATCAGCAGAAGGGTTGTCCAGCATTGGAACAGGCCTCCCAGGAAAGTGCTGCTGTCACCATCCCTGGAGGTGTTCAAAAAACACATAGAGCTGGCACTTGGAAACATGCTTTAGTGGGCCTGGTGGCATTGGGTTAACTGTTGGACTTGATGATTTTGGAGGTCTCTTTCAACCTTAATGATTATTTGATTCTATTCTCAACCTGTGCCAGGCAAACAGAAAAATCTTCTTCTACCTGTTGTACAGAAAAGGAACTGAGATGCAGAGAGGCTGAATTACTTGTATAATAAACTGTGTTTGTTATCTGCAGTCAGCTAGGAAACTGACATCTGTACCTACCAAGACCTAGGCTTTTATCCTAACTGTAGACCAGGGGTCCTCAAACCCTAGCCCGTGGGCCAGATACGGCCCCCCAGGGTCTCCAATGCGGCCCACCGGTGTTTACCACCCCGCTGCCGGGGGCTGGGGTTGGAAACCAAGCAGCCGCAGATGACTTCCTGCTGACTGCGCAGCCGGGCTGAGGCGGGCGGCTCCCCCGTCGCTCCCTCCAGCTCCCAGGTGGGACAAGCCAGGCAGCACAAACTATAGCCCGGTCCCTGACACTGTCTGAGGGACAGTGAACCGGCCCTCTGTTTGAAAAGTTTGAGGACCCCTGCTGTAGGGGTCCAGTACTCTGTCTTGGTTTGTCCTGTGGGGTGTAATTGCACAGTACGTATTACACAACAGAAATTATTACTCCCAGTCAGGAAAAGTGTAGAACCATCATTTTTTGCTCCAAGTGTACTTGCAGGCAAAATTTTATTCAAGGCTGAAGGGTGATTGCAGCCCTGTGTGTCCCACCTAGGGGACACAGCATGAAGAAGAAAGATGCTGACATGTTTCATCCAAAGCTCTGTACCTTATTGCAAGGTTTTGATGTTGCCAAAACTTAACGTATAGCACAAACCAAGTACAAGACACGGTATTTTTCAACATCCTATAATTCATGTAATTTATGTTTTTTCATAAAGACGACAAAAAGAATTTCAGGATTACCCTCCTGTTTCAAAGGCCTGTTGCTACTTATTAGGGCACAGAACACTTAATAAAAGATCATAAGAATTTTTTAATGTGCAAGAATTCCATAATCTTTGTGTGGAAGCTCTTGCTACTGCTTCTGCTCTAATTATATGTTGCACACATACCCAGAGATTATTTTGTTTGAAGCCTAAATTGTCTGACTCACAACTAACCCCAAGTGCTCTACTTCCCTACAATCCATTACTTGTATAGGTACTGGCTGGCTGCACTGACATGGGAAAGTAAATTGCAGCACCGAAGCAACTGTACATCTTTGCACATCGATGCTTGCTTGGTCATAGGAGTGCTACAATTGGAGCTGGGGTAAAAAAAGGATTAAAGCTACAACCAGGTCTAATTTGAGACCATCCAACTTTGGCCTTCTATTCTAAATAACAGATTGGAGGTTTTAGAAGTTCAGTGAGGTATTTTCTTGTGCCAGGTTTCTGTCACAATGCCTGGGGCAGCGACTGTCTGTCACACAAAGGCAAAACAAAATTATTGCAGAATATGGTTGAATACAGAAATCAAACAACAAAGGAAGTGGCTGCAGAGGGCAGAGGAGTTTGTAGCTGAGCTGATCTCTCCTGTTCTAGCTGCCTTGGCTGTTCACTATAGAACTGAAATACCAGAGGTGGTTTGGGTTATTTTTCACAGAAGGAACTGTATTAATCTGATTAATTCAACCTACGTCTTATTTTGTCAACACTACATAGTAAGAGAGGCTTACCTATAGATAAGCATGTACTATTGAAAAGACATGTTGAAAGGGCTCCTATGGACCCTGTGCTTCTTTAGACAGGTGTCTTTATCCTGACAGAAGGCTGCAATCGGGAAGGAGTTCAAGCCAAGGTGTGGGAATACCTGACATTAGCAAACAGGTTCGTGCTCTGCTTCTCATGGCCCCATTTTTCAATTTTACATCCTCAAGCTGGTTAGACCGGCAAAGGGCAAAACCACAGCATTCCACAGACAGATGATACTGCTGCTGGAAAGGGAGCGGGAAACAAGTATACAGCCCAATCAGAAGTCAGCGTAGTATCATTCAATGTGAACCAACTTTGTGTATTTGAAGGAGAAAAGTTGTAATTCCCTATTTTTCAGTTCTAACGCCAATTGCTATTTTTGATTATAGCTTTTAAGTATCAAAGATTCCCACAGACATGTGTGGAAGTTGCAATTTGGATTGCTATGAAAGAGCAGAGCTCAAACAAAAGCCATCATCCTCTGCAGATTGTTAAACAGCAGCTTTTCCCATTACTCACAACTTTCATCCACCCATCCTTCTGGGCAAGTAGGGATAAGTATAGCTCAGCTAACATTAATTCTGCATCATCTGGAGACATCACTAGGAAGAGAACACGCACACACATGATGCAAGAAGAAAGGTCTGAAAGCTGAAACTTGCAGAGGTACAGTTTCCATAAGCAGTGTTGCTAGTTCGTATAGAGAGCTATACATAAACCTGGTAACGACAAGAAATAGGTCTTACACTTCTTACCCTTCTTGCAAATGAGAGCAAGCACATGGGAAATCTACGTGCTTTAGTTTAATTTTATTCTTTTTGAATCTTCCTGCCGGTGGCTTTTGTGTTTTAGTCCTATCTTCCACTCTCCTTGCATGTAAATATACCAATGTAGAATAAAACTTCAACTCCAATAACATGCGTAATCCTCTTTCCCAGCAACGATGAAGCTGAAAATGTGTCCAGCTGTAGACTGTAGATTCTACAGTAACTGCAGGTCCTACAAGAGGTTTTTGTATTAAGTTATCTGGCCCTGCATCTACCACAGTTCGGTCACGTAGTATTCAGTTCTAGAACTAGAAACTTATGTGCAAGCTAGTGGAAGAACAAAGGAACCCAGCATAGCTAGTGATGATTTTCTGCAGGAAGTGCTCTTTGATGAGAGAGTGGCACTACTGTGAAAAGGAAGTACAAAGGAAAAACTCCTACTTACAGGTCAAGTGATCTGTGATATTAGGATTAGATTCATTACAACTTCCCAAATACTATCCCACTCCTTTTTCCAAAAAAAAGCCTGTTCTTCTAGGCACTTAGAATCATAGAATCATAGAAACACTATGGATTGGAAGGGACCTTGAAAGATCATCTAGTCCACTCCCCCTGACACAGCAGGATCACCTAGACCAAGTCACACAGGAACACATCCAGGCAGGCCTTGAACATCTCCAGTGAAGGAGACTCCACAACCACCCTGGGCAACCTGTTCCAATGCTCCGTCACCCTCACTGTGAAGAAGTTCCTTCTCTTATTTATATGGAACCTCCTATGTTCCAGCTCACAACCATTGTCCCTTGTCCTATCACTACATGACACTGAGAATAGCCCAGCTCCATCCTCCTGACACCCACTCCTCAAATATTTATAGACATTAATGAGGTCACCCCTCAGTCTCCTCTTCTCCAAGCTCAAGAGACCCAGCTCCCTCAGCCTCTCCTTGTAAGGTAGGAAAGTAAAAAGAAGGAACGAAGCTGAGCCAATGCAGCGTTTCATTCATTGAGAACAGAGTGGTGCTCCATAAGCTGTATGCTGTGTTTTAGTCTCTAAGCCATCTGTCCAAATAACGAACAAAAACAAATATTTTGATAAGTCATCTTTTGGTGAGAAACACAAGAGAAATAGCTGACTAAAACCAAAGAGACTTCTTGTTTATACTACAGAGATTATTAGAGACAGACCAATGCTAAAATTAAGGATATTCTTGTCTAAATTTTGGAATAAAACTTTGACTCCATATACATATAATTACCCTAAAATGTGCTGAGATTTGACCATCACACTGTGGACCTTTTCCACAATCACTGAATTAATTCAGATTAATTGCTTTCAAGTACAGATGAAGATGGACGAGTATATCATTATTATTATATATTACATATACTATATAATATGATATAATAATATATTATTATACTATGTAATGCTATTATATAAAAGTTTCCATGCTTAGCTTTATTGCTGGAATTCCAGTCAGATAAGTAAAGATACTATCAGGTAGAATAGATGTTAGGTAACATCTATTTCACTTCCATTAGAGATATCTCCACCCAATCGGCATAGAAACAAATACCAGAGTTTGCATATTTTAAAAAAAAACCCAACCCAAAACCCAACAGTGGTTGAATGGGCATACAGGACAAAACCAGGGCAAACCCTCCCAGGTTTTGTCTCCAGCTCAGAACAGAGACAGCATGAGACGCACGGTGATGATTTCAAAGCCGACACTGTAGCATATTTCAATACCACTCGTTTGCCAAGACAATACAACACCGCAGGATTCCGTTTTTGGATTTCTTTCCATGTTGGGTTGAGCTGGGGTGGAGCCGATTCTCCTCGTGGCACCTTTCACGGTTCTGTGTTTGTGGTGGTTGCTGGAGGGGTGTTGATAACACACTACTGTTTTGGGTACTGCTGGGCAGGGCTGGCACAACACCAAGGCTAGGGGGTTCTTCCTAACATACTCCACAACTGAGGAATGCTGAGGGGTGGGCCAGGCCAGCTAACCCCAACTGACCAAAGGGATATTCATGACCATATGCTGTCAGCCCAGATATAATAGTGAGGGGAAAGAAGGAGAGAAGGGACATTCATTGGTGGCATTTTGTTCTCCGGAGCAACTACTACATGTATCAGGCTCTGCTTTACGGGACAGCAGCTAGACTGCTTCTGCTAATGGGAAACAGAGAATAATCTTTATTATTGGCTTTGTTTCTGTGCGTGGCTCTTGTTTTTTTTTTCTGCTTTATTAAACTGTTGTCATTACCCACCAGGCTCTTGCTGTATTTTTGCTTCAGTGCTAGAAGCTGCAGGTTTTCATTGAGATACACAAGGCACTCTTCTACTAGATAGCTTGTCAGTTTGCCCAGGTTTGTTGTCTGTTTAGGGGTAAAATCCCAGGCTATGGGAGATGATAACTCCCCAAATCCTTTCACGCACCCTGCCACCCAGGGACGAGCTGCTTCAGAACGCATTTCTATACTGCCTTCCCCAGAGGTTGTCTTCTTATACTCAGATGAGACCATTCTACAAAGCCCATGTCATGCCCAAAGTATTAGTTAGTAATATTCGAGTGCTCACGTAAGGGTGAGCCAGGACCTTGGGAGCTTGCACAATAAAACCTTCAACATCAATACTGAGTAAGGAGGGGGGTGTAGTCCCTCACCATCATTCCCCAAAGAAGGCTCAGTAGGGCTAAAACAACAAGGCACAGCCACATGGCTATTATTTGTGTTAGTGTGTTCCAAAACAGAGCAAGCAAGAGATAAGCAGTGGTGTCAACAAACGTTGTGACCCCCTCAGAAGCTTGCCACTAAATGGCTATAGCTATGGCAAGCTTAGAACAGAACTGTGTCCTGGGTTTTGGCATGAAAGACGACTGTGAAGGTTTGGCCCTGGATGGGGGCCAGGTGCCCAGCAAAGCTGCTCTATCTCCCTTCTTAGACGGACAAGGGAGAGAAAAACAGAACAAGAGGCTGGGGGGTAAAGACAACAACAGCTTAATAAAGCAGAAAAAAGCAAGAACTATGCAAAGAAGCAAAGCTAATAATAAAGATTATTCTCTGTTTCCCATCAGCAGATGATACTTAGCAGCCATTCTAGGAGGCATGGCCCGATATGTGTAGTAGTTGTTCCAGAGGGCAAACACCATCAACAAATGACCCCCCACTTTCTTATCACCCCTTGCTTTTGTATCTGGGCTGATGTCATATGGCATGGAACATCCCTTTGGCCAGTTTAGGTTAGCTGGCCTGGCCCGTCCCTCAGCCTTCCTCAGTTGAGAAGAGTGTTAAGATAGAAAAAAACCCCACAGCCTTGGTGCTGCATGAGCCCTGCTCAGCAATAGCCAAGACAGTAGTGTGTTATCAACACCCCTCCAGCAACCACCACAAACACATCACTGCCAGAGATGTCATGGGAAGGAGAAACTCCATCCCAGCTAAACCAAATATACTTTCTAGTAATGCCATCATGGTTTAACCCCAGCCAACAACTAAGAACCACACAGCCCCAGCAGGATGGAGAAGACGATCAGAAGAGTAAAAGTGAGAAAACCTATGAGTGAAGGTAAAGACAATGTAATGAGCAAAGCAAAATCACAGAAACAAAGCAAAGCAAGGAATTCATTCAACGCTTCCCATTGGCAGGTTCAGCCATCTCAAGGAAGGCATCCCTCACTCATAATGGTGAAAAGCACCATAACTCCAAACGTGTTTCCCCCGCTTTCTTCTTCCCTCAGCTTTATATGTTGAACATTACATCCTACAATGGGAAACATCCCTTTGGTCTGCTGTCCTGGCTGTGTTTCTTCCCAGCTTCTAATGTATTCTCAACCTATTTGCTGCTTGGGATGGGGTGAGTAGCAGAAAAGACCTTAACTCTGCAGGCACTGCTCAACAGTAATGGAAACGTTCCAACACCATTTCCAGTACAAATCCAAAATACAGCCCCACACTAGCTACCACAAAGAAAATAAACTACATCCCAGCCAAAACCAGCACAAATGGTTATACCAGTGTACCTGAGTGGCACAGCAGTTCACATGACTATGTGGTGAGTTAAACCATCATGCTACATTTGGGTCACTTACTGGAGATTCCGCAGCTTGCTGAGACAGGGCTAGGTGAATTCTGTAATAAAAAGTGAAGGGTAACAGATCTAGTCACAGATGATGCTGCGTTTTTAAAATTTATTCACGGCAATACTGCAAAAACACTTAATACCAAGACAAAAATAAAAATGGCTCAGGAAGTTTAAGATTTATTATTCATAAAAATTCTGCAAATTAGTTGTTTTCTTCTCTTTCTTAGAAAAGAAACAAGTTTGCTTATTTTCGGTGTAATAATTTGATTTTATATGACAGAACCCAGCAGAAAGGAATCTGTCATAACAAATGTCGTCACAGATCAGGACAGAGGAATAAAACACAGCTTTGCAAATTGACCTCTTAGACAACCAGCAGTAACCAACAAAAACTACTTTGTTCTCAGCAGAAAACTATTGAGAATTATGCACAGTTAATTCTCATGATAAAATTATTGAAATATCTGAATTAGCTGGCCAAGTTTCTAGCATTTTTCCCGATTTCTCAGTTGTCTTGGACTTCCCTACTAAAACAACAAGACATTAAGTTGTACTTAGTAAGAAGTTTCAGATTGCAGATAGTTGTCAAAGTACTAGTAACCAGTAAATAAGAGAATGTGCAAACAGCCTGAGAAGCGTGCGTTAAAGATGAGGTTGTGCAGTCAAAGTCATGAATGGCTAAAACCAGTATCTATTCGTTTGTTTAACCTCATGTCACTTTTTAAATCTCCTGTGGCATCGAGAGTGTTTCTGCTTCCTACCCGAGTGAAAACGTACAAAAGGATAGCGAGATATTAAAATCAGTTCTTCCCTACTGTTAATTTTTCATCTTGAGGAAAAACATGTGTTAATGAAACTACAGAACTGTCCACACTGCCACAAACAGAAAGAAGTTGTAATTAGAAGATAACCACAGGTCTGAAAACCTTTTGTCACCTGAACATTTCAGTGGTGTCAGTTCAATAGCACTAATTAAAAATTGTTCTCTTGAAGCAGAAAAGCAAAGACCAAAACATTCATCAACAACTAAACAGGTAAATGATCAAAAAGACAAGTCCACTGAAAGATTTCTATTTTAAGCTTAATGATTGCTTACATAAATATATAGGTATTTTCATCATACAGTCCTGCAAACTGACACACTGAAAGTAATATTTCCAACGTTTTATCTACAAGGCAATGTTCTTAGTGTTCGTCTTCTCCTTGTAGTGAGTAGCAATGCATGTTAATTCCCTTATACTTCTAGTGTTTCAAACTGTACTCACTGTACGATACTATAATTTGTCTTTCAGTGTAAATATTCTAAGTACATGTGTTTGTAAAAATTGTTCACAGCGATCAGGTTTTAGTGTTACTTATGTGGTTATTTTACAGTATAAAAAAAGCCATACCTAACATTTCTAAGGTGTCACTCGCTTGCAAATTCCATGACATTTTACATGTAATAATCAATGAAGCCCTACTATACCCATCTCAATTAGGAATTAATATCCCAATTTTACAGTGAGTTACGCTGAGGATGGCTTGAAAGGTTAGCTGTCTTGCTGATACTGCTCAGGAAAGGGGATAAAACCCAAGAATGGCAATTGATTCCCTGTATGAACAAAAAAATGGAAATCCATTTCCCTCTTTCTGAATGGACAATATAAAAACAAAAGTCAAAATTAATGGACCAAATTTGGGCTCTTACAGAACTTTTACCTTTTCTTGTCAAACAAACTACTGTCTCACAAACTTCTTGGAGAGAGGGTAATACGTACCATCAAGAGACTTCCAAAAAGCTCCACAGGCTGTGCTCCTGTAGACCAAATTAAAAACAGTTAACACAGAAGTGTACCAACTTTGCCTCTTCCCACCTGCCATCCTGAACTAAAGGAATTTCAGCTTTGTACCACTTGGAGAGGTGGGATTTTCTTCAGCTGGATATCTCAGAGACTAAGTTCAGGTCTTCAATGATGAAAGCGTACGTTTTCTACCCCTGCATAGTCTGTATCAGCCAGAGGTTCCTAAGGTCATACAGCCTGCCAGCTGCCCAAGAGAGTGCTGCAACGTTACTCTTCACTGCACAACCAAGAAGGGACACCAAACTATCGTCTTGCTGGCCTACACTGATTGCTACAGAACTTGTGAAGACCACTTACACTACCCTCTTTTCCAAGTCAATTCCAACACAGGAACTCTGACACTACCATAACAAAAAGCTAGAAATTGGGCTGTATTTTGCCCAAAAACTACACAAAAGGAAAAAGCAGTCAGTGACCTTCCTACCTGATTGAATGGACCACCCATGTTACTGAGGGGGCTGCATGAATGTGATGAGAGTTACATTTTCCAAGTGAGGGGGCCACATCATAGAATCATAGAATCATTAGGGATTGGAAGGGACCTTGAAAAATCACCTAGTCCAATCCCCCGACACAGCAGGATCACCCAGACCCAGCTGCACAAGAACGCATCCAGGCCAGTTTTAAACGTCTCCAGAGAAAGAGACTCCTCAACCCCCCTGGGCAGCCTGTTCCAAAGCTACGTTGCCCTCACTGTGCAAAGTTCCTTCTGATATTTATATGGAACCTTCTATGTTCCAGCTTGCATCCATTGCCCCTTGTCCTATCACCAGATGACACTGAGAAGAGCCTGCCTCCTTCTTCCTGACACCCATCCCTCACATATTTATAGACATTAATGAGGTCACCCCTCAGTCTCCTCCAAGCTAAAGAGTCCCAGCTCCCTCAGCCTTTCTTCATAAGGGAGGTGTTCCACTTCCTTCATCATCTTCATGGCTCTGCACTGGACACCCTTCAGCAGCTCCGCATCCTCTTGAACTAAGGGGCCCAGAAGAGAAAGACGATTTATGCGTGAGTAAACCAGCAATATGACTGATACACAAGGCTAAGGGGAAAGCATGAAAGACCTAGAGAGAGGGAAGAATTCTGTGAGAGCCAATGTAAGATAAATAACTTGAATTTTTGTCATCCATGGGTGCTGTGAAAAATAAAATACACCTGTATTTGATACAGGTGGGAAAGGTACTGGTGGGAAGAGACATCTGAACAACCACATGCAGATGGTTGTCAGAGTGAGTTTAGGTGGTAGGCATACTGTGCATTAGTCATGGCATGTACTGTACTGCTTGCTGAGATGGCATACCCTGCTCTCAGCTGTGTCACTGGCAGTATTTAGGCATCTGTGATAGTGACTACTGCGCAGAGTCTGCAAAACTCTTCATTATTGTAAGGTCATGTAGAAAGAGAATTAGGGTTGCAAAAGCTTGGTTGGAATTTAATCTGGCCAAACCTGTTAAGGATAATAAAAAGTTCTTTAACAAATACATTAATGACAAAAACAGGGCCAGGGAAAATATCCACTTCTTATTGGATGAAGGGGAGAACAGAGTCATTGAAGACAGGGAAAAGGTTGAGGTACCTAACAGCTTCTTTGCCTCAGTCTTTAACAGAAAACTTGGCCATCCTCAGGATAACTGGGCTCCTAAATTGTCAGACAGGGATGGGGAGCTGAATATCCCACCTGTAATCCAAGCAGAAGTAGTTAGTGACCTTCTGTGCATTTAGATCCTAACAAGTGTATGGGTCTGGATGGGATTCATTCCACAGTGCTTAAGGAGTTGGTACAAAAGTCCACACCAGTCCTGGATAACTGGGGAGGTCCCAGATGACTGGAGATTGGCAGTGTGGTGCCCATCCACAAGAAGGGCCAGGAGGATCCAGAGAACTATAGACCTGTCAGCCTGACCTCAGTGCCTGGCAAGGTTATGGAGCAGATCATCCTGACTGCCATCAAGCAGCATGTATGAGGCCACCAGGGGATCAGGCACAGCCAGTATAGGTTTAGGAAAGGAAGATCCTGCCTAACCAATCTGATCTCATCCTAGGACTGGGTGACCCACCAAGTGGATGGGGGAAGGCTGTGGATGTGCTCTACCTGCACTTCAGCAAAGCCTTGGACACAGTCTCCCACACCATCCTCCTGCAACAGCTGGCAGCCCATGGCTTGGACGGGTACACTGGGTTAAAAACTGGCTGGATGACTGGGCACAGAGACTGGTTGTCAATGGTGCTGCATCTGGTTGGTGTCCAGTGACCAGTGGTGTCCCCCAGGGTTCAGTACTGGGCCCAGTTCTATTCAACGTCTTTACTGATGGCCTGGATGAAGGGATCAAATCTACCCTTAGCAAATTTGCAGATGACACCAAGTTGTGGGAGGACTGTTGATCTGCTGGAGGGGATGAAGAGGCTGCAGAGAGATCTGGACAGGCTGGGTCAGTGGGCAGAGGCCAACAGGATGAGGTTTAATAAGGCCAAGTGCAGGGTCCTACATTTTGGCCACAATAGCCCCCTGCAGCTACAGACTGGGGGATGAGTGGCTGGAGAGCAGCCTGGTAGAAAGGGAGCTGGGGCTACTGATTGACAACCAGTTGAACATGAGCCAGCAGTGTGCCCAGGTGTCAAGAAAGGCCAATGGAATATGTATCTCACTTTTACCCTGGAGAGATGAGACAAGTGAGCACCATCACCTTATCGTTTTCTCCCTAGATAACTATAGATGCTGAGCTTCTACACTAACCCAGCCTAGCATAGAGATCAGGCCCTGAAATGAACAATTAAGGGCTCCAGGTGGCTAAATAGTAGTCTGAAAATCGCGTGGCTCACCATCATGTAGATACTTATGCCGAGCTACCCAAATGGTCTCCTTGTCTTTTAAGTGGGTGGTTTTCAGGTTTTACCCTTTCAGTTGATTGTCTTTGTGGTCAGAGCCAGCCACGTTGAGGTGCCACCAAGGCACCTGTTCTTGTGACTATGTTCTCATGAGCAGCTTTTCCTCAGCATAGGCCTGGGTTACCACCAGCAGCCAAATCTCCTCAAGTCTCATTTCTTCGCTGTGTTCTTGTACCACATCATGGCTTTGCTTATCAGTGGGTTACAAATAAGTCAGAAGACTAAAAGATTACAGGCTGGTTGCAGTCATTTCTATAATCTGATGTGAGATATAAAATGTGTGGTGCATCGCTGGTGGCACTAAGGGGACATAGGAATCTCCCCAGCCTCATGGGTATAATTGGTATATCTTGTATGGGTAAAGGAAATGAAAACCAGTGTGGGTCTATGTGATCCCTTGGCCCCAGTCTTTCTCTCAGCAGGAAGGAGATTATTTGTTCCAAGTGGCAACCTAAAGCAAACAGCATATATATACACAACTGAGGCACCAAAGACTGAGAGCATCTTAAACTGACAGCACAGGTACGGCTTTTGATAGGCTTGGCACACTTCAAAGTCATGGAGGAAGCTGAAGAAAAGCTCCTTACTTACTGCCCCTATGACAGTTCACCCATGACCAGAGCAGCCACACCAGGTTCAGAAGCACTGCAGCCAACACGCCTGAGCTACTTCCCTCCTGGAATACTGGATACTCACAAGTCTATGCGGCCAGGTGGAATACACCCAAGAGTGCTGAGGGAGCTGGTGGAGGAACTTGCCGAGCCTCTCTCCATCATCTATCCGCAATCCTGGTCAACGGGGGAGGTCCCAGATGACTGGAGACTTGCCAATGTGACACCCATCTACAAGAAGGGCAGGAAGGATGATCCAGGGAACTACAGGCCTGTCAGCCTGACCTCGGTATCAGGGAAGGTCATGGAACAGTTCATCTTGGGGGTGATCACACAGCAAGTGCAGGACAACGGGGGGATCAGGCCCAGCCAGCATCGGTTCATAAAGGGCAAGTCCTGTTTAACCAACCTGATCTCCTTCTATGATCAGGTGACCCGCCTAGTGGATGAGGGAAAAATGGTGGATGTTGTCTCCCTGGACTTCAGTCAGGCATTTGACACCGTTTCCCACAGCATTCTGCTGGAGAAGCTGGCGGCTCGTGGCACAGACAGGAGGACTCTTTGCTGGGTTAGAAACTGGC